>MU182056.1:305761-380244 GCA_016904865.1 Pissodes strobi
TATATATCGGCAATCTATTTCCGCTTCTGTTAATAATAAAATGAGGGAAAACTCTTTTAAGTTTATTCAAAATCAAGGAGGCTATGTAGAAAAAATATAAATGTATTCAAATTGTCTGGATATCCAAATCTTCGTTTTCATTTCCTACTACAGGCCTTTTTTTCCTTTTTAAGCTCTTTTTCTTTCGCTAAACTTTCTTACTGTATTTAATAGTCTTTTTATTACGCATGCATCATAGTCAACGATTATCGCACGCTGCAGCGTGCTTAAAATGATGTTTATGAGGCGCCTAGTTTTTTAAAGGTTGCTATAGAAACATCTGATCATGTCAAATGTAACAGGTTAATATATTCGTCAATATATCCCTTAAGTTTAATATTTAAAACATTTTTGAGATTATGATGCATTCGTAATAAAAAATAGCGTATGATATACGTGTATAAGAAGCCTTTAAAGCCCTTGAGACTTACAAAACACTCCGCTGCGCGTCGTGTTTAGAAATATGTCGCGCGTGCTTTAAAGGCCCTCTTATATACTTATATCATAATATACTATTATAGGTGGTACCCGTTGTTGAGGATATAATAAATGATATTCCCTTTGTACTGTTGTCACATTATTATTATTGCCATAAAAAAGACGGACAGTGGCTAGTTTTTGTTCATCTGAATAGCCCATCGACACGAAAGCAATATAAATTATTTTTTCTACAGCCGCGCGCAAAATAACTAATTGCTAAATTCAAATGAAATCGCAAAATCGATGAATGCCGTGGATCCTTATTTTGCGCTCTAGCGCGAACATGGAAAAGAAAAATCTCACTTTTTCCGTCGAGTGTGCGATGAATGGCCATGGAAACCGAAGATAAATAAATGACAGTCGTGCGTTTCTTACAGTTTGTTGCTGGCACTCCTGTTCTAAATATGCCCGAAGCCCGAATATAATATATCAAAACTGACAGTCATTTGCAAATTTCAGAATAAGTATAGAGAAAAATGTTAATTTAATTTTAAAAAATGCGGCTGTAGAAAAAGTTCTGTGTGTTTTTCGAGCGCAAAGTAAGATTGCCGTTTTCGAAAGGTTACTGCGCTCCGCTACGCGTCGCGCAGTAACATTCTTTCTCAAGCGGCAATCCGTTACTTTGCGCTCTAAATACACAATTAACTATTTAATAGTCCAAATGACAAACTTTTATTTTTTACAATATTGAGATGTCAAATTTATAAAACCAAAAAACTTAACAATGCTATTTTTTCCATGGCTTTCGTAATACCACTATGAAACTTTTTTGCAATTTATTTATAATTTACGCTAAAATATGTCAAAAATGGCTCTTCCAAATATCTTCAACATATCTAAATTTGAAATCAGAAAAAAAGATCTATCGTTTTATCGCATAATATGCAGGGTGTTCCATTAAAAAAAAAGTTGAAGTTGCCTATATTTTTCCATTTTTTGATGCAATATTTTTTTCCTGAAAATTTCAAAAGATAATATCTATGGAAAAAACCTACAATTTTTCTGTAAAACTTTTTTCTATCTTCCGAAATAAAGGCTCCAGGTAGCCATCAAATACCTTGTACATTCTGTCCCAAGGTACCGGATTCTGCCCAATAGTAATGTTCCATAAACCAGAACAAAAAATAAATCAAACTAAATGATTGTAAATAATGAAAAGTGAAATTTAAGCTGATTTATTAAGCTTTGCATTATTTTCCTAACATACATGTGTTATAGTAAAATAAAAAACAGGTGAGTTAGCAGATGTATTCCCACCTAGTTTCGTTAGTTGTCATGTGTACTTTCTTAGCGGGTTGTACAAAAAGAATATTTATTATTTATTTTTTTAGAGCGAAGCTTTAGCTGTCTCTTTATGGGAGAGCAACTGGTATGAGCAGTCGCGCCGTGTCAAGTTCATGATGCAGTTTTTTATGTTGAGATGCAAAAGGCCTTTGAAATTGAGAATTGGCCCTTTTGGACATATGAGTCTAGCCGCTTTTCTCTCTGTAAGTATAGAATAAACACAGCTTTAGAGCTCGGTTTCTAGAGAGCACATAACATAATAGTGAGATTTTGTGATCTTTTATTTATCACCGTAAGAACGCTCTCATTACATTAATGAGACACAAAATTCTGCATTTCATGATTTTAAAAAGTGTACCCAATTTGTATGTCCAATTTTCTGTACAACGTCATACGGCACTTACTCAAGGTGTGGTGGTTTTGGGGTTATGACATGGAAGTAGGTCTGCTTTAGTGGTAATTTCACCAATATTAAATACTCGTCGCATAATACTTTATAGCTTTTATTTCCATGTAGAATGACTCTAGCTTTTTGATGCAAAATAGTTAGAACTACTTCTTTGTTTGGTTATTTTAATTTAGGGGTCTTTATGGTATCTCCTTCTTGATCAGATAGTGCATTTAAAGTATTTGATTGACTAGGAAGATCTTTTTCTGTAGCTTCTTTATAGCCCTCAATTATTTGTCTAGACAATTTCGTCCGAGCCCAAAATTAAAACATTCGAAGGCTATCCCTTTCGGCAAAAAGTCAGTTTTGTATATAATATCTTTTAGTATAGGGTTAACCTAACAACAACCATAAATCTTTGTTTATTAGATCATCTTCAGGGTTTTGACCATGTTTCGGATAATGTAAGACATCTTAGAAGACTTTGAGCTGGTTCCGGCTAATGTAAGCTATCTTCAGGGAACTAATTCTGATCATCTTCAGGGATTTTTAATAGTTTTCGTCTCATTGTGGGCATCTTCAGGATTTATTCATCTAAGGATTTTTAACTGGTTTTGGCTAATGCAAGATATATTCACAAACATTTATAAACAAGGTTTCTAATAACTAAAGACATGCTCATGTATTTACACCTGTTTTCAATGATTTTGAATTGGTTTTGGCTAATGTAACACATATTCATAGATTTAGACCAAGTTTGGGCTAATGTTACTTATCTTCAGAAATGTTGGTTTCATCTATATAGGCAACTATTTTCAGCCAATACTGATCATCTTCAGAGATTTAGACAATATTTCGTCTAATGTAAGGCGACATCTTTATGGATTTAGGCAGGATTTTGGTTAATACTAGTAATCTTCATGGATTTGGATAAAGTTTGGTCACTATTGATCATTTTCAGGGATTCAGACTTGGACTAATGCCAACCATTTCCAGGGAATTAGAGATATAATTTATTTTTAAAAGTGTTAACATCTGGTATACACGTTTGACGAGATCGGGAAAACTTTACACATACGATTTTAATGCGATGAGCAGAAAGGCCTTAAGTTAAAAAGAGAAAGAGACTGAATTCGCCTGGTTTCCCCTTCCATTCATCAACAAACACGCGGACACGATAACGAGCTCGCATAGGGCACTAACGGTTACAGGCAGCCTGTAAAACACATTCCCGTCACAGATATTGCCTGACGTGCGTTGTTTAATGTTTACATTTGTAACGTTTGCATTAGAATGTCTAATATTACACTTCACGCATAGCCTTCCGCTCACTACGGGGTCGCAGCCAACTAAAACCAACACAAAAAAACTTTTTACAAACATAATCTCAAGAAAAATAAAAATAAAAACACCATCGGAAATAGAACCCGGACCGCAGAACCAGAGGCGCAGCATATAACCACCGGACCATCAGAGCACTTGCAAGCGATTCATTGCACCGTGTGAAAAATTGGGATGCATTAACCGGTGCAGCAAATGTTTACATGGCAATGAACAGGCCCGTCCTATCCTATCCCTCAACAAGGAATCGAAAGGGACGAGAATGTATGCTTCACCATTCAAATTTCCCAAGAAATTGACCGGATCGGACAGTTAGACATGTTTTAAAAATGCATGCGAATACATCCTACAAAATAAAAATGACCCAAGAAATTTTCCCAGGAGATTTTTTCAGGCGGGTAGAGTTTTGTGAGGCTATGAGAGATTGAGAGAGAAAATAAATGAAAATTAAGAATTTTTGGGAATCTCTCTTCATGGCCATCATAATCCGCCAGATATTGGTCGGAACATAAACGTTAATTTCGAAGAAATTCGGTTTCAGCAAGAGGACTCTCCCTCGTATAATGCGAGACAAGTGTAGGAATTTTTGACAAAAATTTTTCCTGGACGTCTTATTTCCACTAGAGGTACCATACCATGGCCAGCAAGGTCCCTAGATTTGACTCCTCCTGACTTTTTTTTCTGGGGCCATTTGACTCAACTTATTTACAGGTATCCACATGAGAGACCTGCAAATTTAGATGAGTTAAAGGCAACATTTTTTGACTTGGCTAACTCCGTAACATCGGACTTGTTAGTGAATGTTGCTAGGAGGGAATTTTATGACCGGCTGGGTTATTGCGACGCCCAGCATGGCAATGTTTTTGAACATTTATTAAAATAATTTTTATTTTATTTATTTTATTAGTTATGTTTAAGTTTATTAATTTTGAAGAATGTTTGGGAGTTTATTTTTATATTTTTTGAATTGAATACCACTGTGTGTTTCATGCCTAAGGCTTATAAATAATTAATAATTTCGTAAAATGAAAAATGCGATTATTGTAAAGACGATAATCAACAATTATTTTCGCTAATTCTTGGTGTATAATTTACAGATTCTTCAAGCCAGCTATTCCTACTTCATGCTGATATATACCACTACAAATTAAAGGGATTGATTTCTATTAATAAGCTGTATTGCTATGGACTTATGGACGACACCCACAATTATTAGATATTAGATATGATAGGATTTTATGTCCGCTCAATAGATAGTTATATACGATGTTTCACCGAATTATTAATTTAGATTATTATCTTCTGCACCTAAAGCAAAACAACTTTATATCCATATTACACGAGCATTATAAAAAACAAAAAAAAATAAATGTCGATGAAATAGGTAGATGCTGTTTTTTATTTTCGAGAGACATTGTTTCATTGTAACCGTGTATGGAAACTCTTACACAAGACAGAACTACCTTTAATAAAACGATAAAACATAATAATTGTCATAAGTATAATTCGCTATCACGTAACTTTTCTGCCTACAGGTTGAAACGTTGCGTTCAAAAAAGTTGGAAATTATATAAGCCACAAAATACACTGTTTTCAAAATAAAAAATTAACGTATAGGTAATCATATAACACGCTACTGAAGTGAAACTTCTTCAAACACGCAAGCATACCAGGAAAGAAGTTAAGAAATTGGTTTAATGGTATTATTTGTACACTATCAATTTAAATTCTTTTAAATTTATTATTATTCTCATTCCACATTATGTCATTCTCCAAACATGGAACCAGCATTTAAGCACAATGCACCGCGCCTCGGTCAATGGAATCATTTTCGCTGCTCTGATTGGTCTAGACCGAGCGCAGGTACGTTTTGCCACACTTGACTGAAACGCGGTGCGATATGCCATGTCCTCTGGCTGTGGGATCGAATCGGCAGAATTACCTATGTGTTCGCGGTACACTGGATCGCGTCCAACACTCTAACCGTCTCATAGGTCAGTGGTTAGATAGTCTGTGATCTGTGATGCGAAGGTTGCTTGGTCGATCCCCGTCAGTGCAAAGCTATGTTTTTAATTCTCTTTAAAGTTATGTTTGTAAAAAGTTTTTTTTCTTGATTTTGGGTATGTCTTGGGTTAGTTTTGGTTAGCACTTGGTTAGTTCCTGTTTGTTGAGCCCCCGTAGCGAGCGAAGCGAGCACATCATTTACCATGTACTAGCGCGTGGCAAAGTGACACAATATGCACCTCGTTTTAGTCGTTCTTGTCAATTGCACCACGTGTCAGTCAAGTGTAGCAAAACGTACCTGCGCTCGGTCTAGACCAATCAAAGCAGCGAAAACGATTTCATTGACCGAGGCGCGGTGCATTGTGCTTAAATGCCGCCCGTCAATAGTGTCAATGTTGTTTACATTTTTAGACTTCAGGCATTGGTATGAGACTTTTTGAGCAAATCAGGAATGTGATATCGTGGCTCAGGCGGTATGGTTCCCGCTTAGAATGCCGAGGTTATTGGTTCGATCCCGGCCCCATGCAAGACTTTTTTCATTTATTATTTTTGGATTAGTTAGTTTTTTGGTTAGCCTCGGGTGAGCACTTGGTTAGTTTCTTTTTCTTGAGCCCCGGAGCGAGCGAAAAGCCATGCAAAGCACAAAGAATCCCCCTTCTTTGTGATGCAAAGCCATACTTATACCCCGGCTGACGGATCGCAACTTGTTATTTAGCCGCTCGTAAATCTTGGCAACACCGCATTAAACGTCAAACTAACGACGCGACGGGCGGAGTTGGGGTTATGGTTATGTGCTAGTCAGAGACGAGACAAGAGGATCGCTGTATGCTGTATTCATAGAAATAGGACTCCTAGAAGGCTAATACATTAGAGTATATAAGCAGATTTACTCACGAAGGAAGAGAGACAAAATATCCATGTGTAAGACAGAAACGCTGAGTTTCGTAGCTTTTGCGCGTGCCTGTCTGTATAAGGGCATGTTGAGTATTAAGTTGAAGGCATTTTTCTCAAATAACACCGAAAACGAATTATAGTACTATCAAACACATGGCAATAATAAAAAACACAAGAACTCTTTACAAAACTGAACATCGAAAGTCGAAAAGCAAAGAAAACAAGAATTCATGATGGCGTCCGATCGGGTCCACGTCCTTGCAATCTCGCAACGTTGCCAAGTATAAGATATGTAAAAGGTTTTTACTCCTTTATTCAATCAACGGTTTTAACGTAACACAAAAATTATTAACATAACCAAAAATCTTAGCAACATATACTTCGAAAATATTAGAGTAAATTTATAATATGAAACAGATTTTAAAAAATTCCGTTTCGGGGTTTACTTCCCACGTTTTTCAGTAGTCATCTAATTAAAATACACATAAAACGGTAAATTTCTCCTAGTTTGGCAACGGTGTTGTTATATAAACTGCATGTAAGCAAGTAAATATAAGGTCCTTATTTACATGCCCGCGCAAGCGTATTATCACCCAACCCCTATTGTTTTCTCCCTTTCTCCGTGAGGGCCTTCTCACTCTATCAGCCTTCTAGGAGTCCTATTTCTATGGCTGTATTCATAGAAATATTTCTATGGCTGTATTCAACCTAGCCGCTGGGAGCCACTTCCCACTAGTCCAACTGGCTGCCTGTCGTGTCAACTTACGTCTAGCCCCGGCGGTATAGCAATCACGCGCAGTTGCGTTTTATGATCAGCAGCTTGCGACGTATCAAGGGAGGGCGAGAATTTAAAAGAGTACTGTTAACTTCAAGCGTGGCCCTCCGCTCGCTTCGCTCGCTCCGGGGCGCATCCAAACAAATCTAAACCAAATTTTCAAAAAGAAGCAAACATAACCTTAAAAAAATAAAAAACATCTCTTGCTACCAACGGGAATCGAACCCGGGCCGCCATATCACAAGCACAGGATCTAACCTCTGCACTACGAGACCTCTTGAAAGCAATTCGCTGGACCGTATAAGCATGGGTAAATAACGCAACGTCCCAAACAGCTGATTATAAAGCGCAGTTAGGCATGACAACGAATTGTTATACCGCAGAAATGCTTCTGTCGTGTCATTGCATACACGCGCGCTCACTGCTCAAGCGATCCCCACTACTAACTCAACTACGTAGCGTTTCACGTTTTTGTTACATAGCAAATCGCATGAGATGAACTTACCCTACCTTGCGTAAAGAAGTTTCACTTCAAAGAAATAATTTTTTCTCAGGTTTTGGTTCATTTGGATCGGTAGTTATAATGGCATTATTGTCAATGTTATCTCGTATGTACAAGTATTAGCTCCTGTTTTGCGTTTAATAAAACTTTCCTGTAGTCTTCAAAGAAATCCATTAACATTTTAAGAGGAATGCAAACGTTAAATAAACCAGGTTTTGGCTACTAATGTATTTGTTATCTTTGGTGACCATCCACTATTTTTTAATATGTCAGATTGGTTGATATTATAGGAGCGGTAACCTTTTAGAGTGGATGTTAATCCAACATCTCTTACAGAATCTATAGTAGTAGGGTGTTTTAGCCGCACACAATTCTCCCCCACCACTTTTTTGCTCGCTGACCTTGAGATAGACCCCGCCCACTTGGCCAGGGGTGTATTCGACCTTGAATGACATGGAGCTAATTTGACCTTGAAAGCACTTGAGTTTTTCGTTGAAAGTCGCGCATATGACCTTGGATTGCGCGTATGACCTTGAACGCCCTTGGGATTGTTTTGGTGGCTTTTACCTTGAAAGACATTGAAATAATTTGATCTTGATTGCCCTTGAGTTTTTTTTTTGGCGGGTGTGCATATGACCTTAGGATTGCTCCAAGTGTACATGACCTTGAACGCTCTTGGAACTGTTTGCATAGGATTGTTGTTCATGATGTTTGAAAGCCAGTTAAGGACATGCAACTTGACTTTGTGTGCCCTTGAGATAATTTCAAGCGACATCGACCTCGAGTGTTCTTACGTGTATTTAAAGATCGCACCCTTGACCTTGAACGCTCTTGAATATTGGTTACATATTTCGGTATGACGTAACATAACCTTGAGAAATATGTTCTGGGGGCTATGTAAGACGCAATAATGCAGAAAACAATCAAAACCTTTCTAGCTAGTAAAGCACTGTGTTCAATATTCTGATAGTCGCATATTGTATTATCTGTGAGGTGCATTTATTAAAGGTACTACTACTTATTTCAAAAAATAATGTCTCTCTCACAAGAAACAATTACCAAAATTAATGAAAGCTTTAACGAATCAGTGGAACAAATAGAACGTAAACCTTTTTCCTCTCTAGAAACTGGAAAGCAATATATTATAAAGAAAATACAATTAACAAATGGTCGTTTTGGGAAAAGTGTTATTGCAACATTATTTGATAAAGAAAATGGATGTGTTTTTAGTTCTTATTTACCGAAAAGAGATGTTGAAATTATTACCGAAGAAGTTGTTGAAATTATCAATAACTCTAGCGAAAAACATATATTGGCCTATTTAGGACAAAGTGAGACCACATACTCCGGTGCCAAAACACGTTCTCTTGTAAAGTTTGATAATCTGGAATAATTAGATTATCTTGGAACTAGTTTTAAAATTTGGATTACATTTAATTATAATGAATTATCAGAATGCTGACACGCTGTTTTCTTTTTCACAGAGGGCAATATGATCAACTTTGTAAACAATGAGAATCAAGTTTCATACATTAGAAGTTTAGCAGCACTGCTAAGAAATATGCGCGAAGATATTATCGCATATTTGAGAGAGTGTGTTGACGATGTAGACGATGAAAAATATGCCAAATACCTGAGGGCTGCATTCAATTTTTGTATCGGGGCACACGTGTGTGAGAAGTTTGTTTATGGATATATTGACTTGGACACACTTTGCAGTCAAATGTTTGAGGAGAATTTGACGCTATTGGTAATTGAAATCCCACAAATTCCCAAGGACCTTGTTGAGAAATATTGCCTTTATGAAGATGTAGAAGTTACATCAGTTTGATGGAACCCAAGATTACAAGACTCTCGAGAGAAATATGTTCTACACGAAGATCAAGTGGCAGCATCAAAATGGACAAGAAAACAAGAAAACGCGTTATTTACCAGATTTTTGTAACTTTGTAAGAAAAAAACAAAACATTGTTTTCAACATTCTTGTAACATTGTATAACAATAATTGTATATTTGCAACATTTCTGTAATTTTGTAATATATTTTTTAATTTAATTGTATTTTTTTATAATATAAGTATCAGCTTTAGAAAAAATATCTTAGTATAAGTTACGTTATCGCTCGGAGGGCGATAGAGACAACATATAAACTTGGTTAATCCCTTGGCGGTGAACTTGAGCCACATGACGTCAAGGTTGTTCGGTTCGAGTGTTTCCTCGCGGTGACATGAAACGTCGCTTCCACCGATCTCCATATATGGATAAGCACAAACCGTTCTGCGTGTGTCGAAAAATCGTACCAATCATGGTGAAAAAACCGGGTTCTGCGTCGGACGGAACTGAAAATAGGATACTTTTACTCATGCGCACAAACACCGAGAAGCGACAGGACGAAATCGGCTGATAAATCTTTTACAGTTCGGTAATCACAAATATTATCATTTCTCTCACCTTGCTTGTTGCTTGCGCTTGAAATAAACAATTTTTCTGTGTTTGCCGTATTGGGTTTTCGGCGTTTCGTTCAGTTATTGAAGTACGTACGTGCGTTTGAGTGGTGAATGGTTTATTTTATCGTTTTCGTTGAAAATAACTAATTTACATCTGGACATCTAGTTTAGTTTATTATTATAATAGTTCGTTATTAGTGTATTTTGTTAGTGTATATGTTGGTGTAGACGTTAGGAATAGGATTTAAAGACAAAAGACCTTGAACTCCCTCAATTGGCTTGACATTGAAAATGGTTTCGAGGACCAGCTTTTTCTTTTTATTTATAAGATCAACCTTCATATTTGCAGGATTTTCTAAAAATAAATAGTGAAGTTCATAATTATCATACCAGGCATCACCACAATTTTCATATAAATGTGATTACAAAAACCTCCATCCCTTTTGGCTTGTTTGATAAGGACCTGTCATTATATAACTTGCTACCTGTTGAAGTAAGGAAAAAGTATTAAAAAAATATTTATTAAATAAATTGAACTAGAACAATAGTTATTGTGGGGGAATAGATGTTTTAAGGTTTCTTTTCCCCATAATAGAATCTTCCTGGTTGTTTGCTAATAAAATTTGTGTACAAGTATGGTTAAATATGTTAAAATTTCTTTAACTAAATTAGAACAATGGTTGTTATGAAGGAATAGATATTATTAAGTATTTTTTATTTCATAATAAAATCTCGCTAGATGTATCTTACTAAAATTTAAATATGTCAAAGTTCTTTCAAGAGCAGTTAGACATGTATAGGCTTAAGTATTTTGTATCTTAGTACATACTATCTACATACTTGGTGTTATTGGCTTTTTCCAAATAAACTACTACTGCCAGCTAATGTAAGTTAATATAAATAAAACGTTTATATCATGATTTTTTGTTTTAATAAACCTTTCTTTGCCCCAAAGTTATTTTAGCTATTCAATGCAACAAAAATTAATATTTTAAAAAATTAAAAAAGGTGTATTCTTGCCTACAGATTGTGGTATGTAATCTGTAGATGCAAAATACTTTAACATTACAAAAAATCTCTTTTAAAAATATTACCTGTTCAAGACTAACTTAAACAGAAAGTAAAATTTAAGGCAAACGCATATAAAAAGGGTTTTATTAGGAGGTGCTTCCATTTTTTAATCAAAGGGATGATTTAAAAAAAAAATTAAAAAAAAAACTTCATCTCATTTTAAAGAATAACTCATATCCTGAATGGTTCTTAAAAAAATTCTTGCACAATTCTATTGGTACACAAAATCATAATTCTCAACTTGAGGAAATTAATGAGCGGTCACCATCTGATCAAGACAATAACAACCATTATAATTTAGCTCTCTCTCCTGACATTTCAGCTTTTCTTACGGCCAATCAACCTAAATATTATTTTTCTATACCATATGTTAAAGAGGTTACACATAAAATTGAAAAAATACTCACGCAACAAGTTAATGTTAAAATTTGTGGAAAACATACCATGAAAATTGGGAATACTTTTTCCAGGCTAAAAGACCCAGATGAGGCACTTAAGAGAGCAGGTGTAGTGTATAAGATTAAATGTATTAATTGTGAGAAGAACTATTTAGGACAAACATCCACTGTATTAAAAGATAGAATTACTAGACATAAAAGTGACTGCAGATTACAAAAAAGAACGTGTGCTCTTTCAGAACATGTAATTGAGACAAATCATGACATAGATTACGCAAATGTAGAGGTGATTTGCACTGAGAATCACTCAACGAAAAGGCAGTTCTTAGAAATGGTGGAAATCCACTCAGATAACAATAGCATCAATAAAAGAAAAGACGTTGATAATCTCAGTGTGATTTTCTCCTATATACTAACATGTGCTAACAAAAATGAAAATGCTGAGAACAGTGACTCTAATATTTCAAATAACGTTTCTTTCACTTAAGCATCCACCAAACAACGTGGACACACCCTAAATATCACCTTTCTCTGCATTAGATCAATTAATTTAGGTAAATTATTACTATATTTTTTTTGTAATTAGGAAACTAACGGTTTTATTCACCATTTTACGTACCCTGTATAGCTTTGTTCACCACCGTAATTTTCGACATTTCAATTTTTTAAATGACCTTGAATGTCCTAGTTTTTTTTGATCGCCAGTGTACTTCGGTCAAAGAGTATATAATAATGTAAAGAGAGGACAGTAAGACAGAGCAATCAAATTAGAGAGGGATAGATGAGAACTCCGACTTAAAGGGCGCATCGTATGTTATCGGATTATATCGGACACAATCGTCAAGCTAGGACGATCAGCCAACACAGTGGGTTAAATATATCTCGTAAAGGTCAAGTTTAGATTTATTAGGGAGACGTTTGGTTGTTTTTTAATTCATATTGTGTCATTGAAATTAGGTGTGTAAACTTTAATTATGATATGTAACACAATTCATTTAATAGAATCTTTTAACAATTACTTGGTAAAATTTTGCTTACCTACAATACATGCATTTACCATGACTTTTCTCAAAAAATCCTCGGATTTCTGATAAAACATTAATTGTTTTAGGTCACAATTGCATATACGGTTTTCTGCTATTTTTGAATTATATAGAAATTTTTTTATAGTGTCACATTCTAGTGTCCTTAGTGATTGCAAATACACTGGCGGAGAACAGAAATCGTGCTTTTTTTATTTTATTTTTCAACTAAACAAACTTACGGAACCTTCATTTTTTGACTACGCAAGTGCGTGGTGGCTTAGACGAGACGAAACTAACCAAAGCTAACCTGAACTAACCAAAGCTAACTCAAACTAACTAAAGCTAACCCAAACTAACCAAAGCAAACCTTAGCTAACCGAAATTATTTCGCCTAGGCTTGGGTGAAGAAAGGCTTGCGCTTCACGCAATCCTTTTTTCACCCAAGTGCGTAGCGGCTAACCGAACGACGAAACTAACCGAAACTAACCAAAGCTAACCGAAACTAACCTAAACTAATCAAAGCAAACTCAAACTAACCAAAGCTAACCCAAGTTAACGGAAATTGTTTCTCCTAGGCTTGCGTGAAGAAAGCCTTGCGCAAAGCGCAAACCTTTCTTCATGAAAGTGCGTAGTGGCTCAAACAAAACAAAACTAACCCAAACTAACCAAAGCTAACCTACATTAACCAAAGCTAATCCAAACTAACCAAAGCAAACCATGTTATTTTTTTATTTTTTCTTACAAAAAAAACGCAATTTCTCTTCGCCCCCAGTATATTTGCAATCCCTAAGGACTCTAGAATGTGCCTACATAATTTTTTTTTCATATATTCCAAAAATAGCAGAAAACCGTGTAAGCAATAATTACCTTGTTTTAATTTTATTACTAAATATTCAGAAAATTCTACTCTCATAATTAAGCTTCATACTCACTTTCGCGAATTTCGCCTTTTTTGACATATACTGTCATATTTATTTGTTCATTCTTTTCAGGCATTGGGTTCATTAGTTAAATTGTAGAATAGATATTTTGACCACGACACATATAACAACCATCAGCAATATCACATCTTCTTTTTTCGCATCTGCGCAAATCCGCGCGCAAGATACTCCTTGGTAGGAAATCCGTCAACCTGCCGTCAGCGGCGTCGTGTTCTTACGACTGGTTTATTTTATTGCTATTGGAGTTAAATCAAAACCATAAGCGTGTATTTGTCAAATAATTGACATTGTGAGAGAGGAACGTTGTTTATGACATTGGGTAATGCAAAAAGCCATGGTGTTTAAGCAATAAGAACTTGTACAATACAACAAGGTATACATATATTTCATAACCCATTGATATTTGAAATTTTATATTACGGCTCTGTTAAAGGTAAATCATACTTATATATATGTCAAATCCAGCCCTGGCTTTTCCTACCCATCTGACATTAACAAGGTCAAATTTAATTTTCGCCTGACAGGTCGAGTAATATTGCTGGTTGTTATATGTGCCGTGCTTTGACCATTGGACCGGTGAAGATATTATTATTTTATGTTCCGTTTGCGTTTTGGTAATTATCCTAAAACTACGAAATACCCACCAGCTAAATGACATCAGAAAAGAAAATTTTCGGTTAGAAATATATTTTTAAAATGCGATTTTCGCAATTTAGTTGCAGAAATGAGATTAATTGAGCTCATTCTAGACTTAGAAATATATTACTAACCTGTTTACATCTTGCGGTACTTGGACCTAACCTATAAAACCTATTCCACTAAAAGCATACATTCGCAAAAAAAGTTAAAACTATTTGAACTTTTTAGCAAATAGTCGCCGACGAAATTTCGCGTCAATGAGTATGGACCAAAACATACATTCGTGCGAAAAATCAACAACTGTCAAAAAAGGCGAAATTTGCGGAAGTGAATATGAAACTTTAAAGTGAGATTCGAATAGAATTTACTTTTTCGTTGGCTTGTCTACATACTAAGAGTTTACCCCCTCTATGTTTTGAATGAAACTTTCCTTTAAAATAATCGAAAAATATTGATTACACCTTTTTAATTTAAACTGAAGGAAATTCTTATTTGATTAATTAAGGATTTTAGACGTCCTGAATAATTTTAATAAAAATTCGCCGGAAACATTAAAAAACTGAATTTTATCACATTTTTAAATTAAATTAAGTTGAGCCGTGATATTTTAAGAAAATGCAAAAGTTTAAACAAATTCAGAGAATTTGAATGAAAATCACTCGATATAAAATTTTATCCTAGCAGAGAGTATTAGATATTTAGTAAATTTTGTCCTCATTTTCGTTATTTCGATCCACTGTGATGAAATCGATTATTCGCCATCTTGTTTGACTTGACGTCAACATCGCCAGCCTTGATAAAAAGTTACATCCGGCAACGTCGCGATATCTCCGAGTTAAAGGGACGAGGTCATTGAAACGGCTGACGAAAGATCAAAGGAAATACGCCGGCTGTCTTCTCTTTACATTTTATACTCTTTGCTTCGGTGTTCTCCAGCCTGGGGGAGGA
The DNA here is from genome assembly GCA_016904865.1 of Pissodes strobi. Taxonomy (NCBI): domain Eukaryota; kingdom Metazoa; phylum Arthropoda; class Insecta; order Coleoptera; family Curculionidae; genus Pissodes; species Pissodes strobi. The sequence continues at coordinate 320,937 of MU182056.1, forward strand.
CGCTGGGATTTGATGGGCCATATCCCATGGCCAAATACACTACGAATATAATATAATGAAAATCTAATACCGCCCTAGCGGCTAGCTTATGATGTGTAAACATCTTACGCAGCGGTATGAGGGTAAATATCGGCAAATGGGACGGAAATGTGTGGACGGAAATGTGGGGACGGAATATGTAAACGCGATGTGACATTATAACCCGTGCGCATTGAGGAGCAAGCTAATCCAGGACGGCCACGATTGCAACGACTCAAATGGCGCTTCTAAAAACTAGATAGCCGCTGCGCTGGGACGGTATTAGATTTTCATTAATATTATATTTGCAGTGTATTTGGATCCATAGCACAGCTTATTCACTACCAGCTAGTCATCTTGCGGCGGCATCCTTTGATTTGAGAAAGTCAAGTGAAAATTTTAGAAGAGGGCCGTGACTTAATATTGTTTTAAACGTCTAGGTATCTGAATAATCCTTTTTTACAGTTCGTTTAATTTAAAATGTGCTGTATAGCACAGCTTATTTTTAATGGACGGTTGAATTTAAAATTATTTTTCGCTTCAAAATCGACCACAAATTCATCCGAAGCCACGGCTATCGTCCTAAAAAAGTCCGAATTTTCGGATTTTTATACAATTTTGCCATTTAAAATCGTTTTTAAACAGATTTTACACGATAAAAAAGCATATTATTATTTTTAATTAAACGAACTGTCAAAAGTATAATTCAGATGCCCAGACGTTTAAAACAATATTGAGTCATAGCCCACTTCTAAAATTTGCAAAATTTGGTTATTGACTTTCCCAAATCAAAGGATGTCGGCCCAAGATACTAGACTCTAGGGATAGCGGCACTCTGTCCGTCGACTTCGGTTCGGATATCATAGGGCGCTTGCATTCGCGCCAGATTCAAAATCAGAATCAAGGCATGTTGTAATATGTATTGAATGCAGTGGAATGTATTCGCGGAAACACATGCAAGCTGCTGTATATCCACTATAATACGGCTTTTGTTAAATATATCCTGGTTTTTAGTTAGATAAAGCAAAATATGTCGTAGAAAGTGCTGACAAAGTACGGGCACGTATTACAATATGTCTTCGTGATGCAACGAGTGGTTTGTAAGTCCGCTGATGGTCTAGGGGTCTGGATGGTTAGCCTTCACTTCGGCGACCCGGGTTCAAATCTTGTCGGTTTTTTTTTTCAAGGTTATATTTCTAAACAGTTTTTTTCTTGATTTTGTGTGTGATTTTGGGTTAGTTTTGGTTAGCACTTGGTTAGTTTCCTTTTCTTGAGCCCCCGTAGAGAGCAAAGCGAGCGGAAGGTCATGCGAAAAGTGAAATATTACTTGTTGTAATACGTGCCCGTACTTTGTCAGCACTTTCTACGATATATTTTGCTTCATCCAACTAAAAACCGTATTATAGTGGATATACAGCAGCTTGGATGTATTTCCGCGAATACATTCCACTGCATTCAATATATATATTACAACATGCCTTGATTCTGATTTTGCATATGGCGCGAATGCAAGCGCCCGCATTTATTCGAACCGAAGTCGACGGACAGAGTTCCCCTATCCCTAGAGTCTAGTCCCAAGATGACTAGCTGGTAGTGAATAAGCTGTGTCCATTAGTTGATTTTAGTGGCATTAGATTTTCATGTCGAATTTGTGCAGTGAATTAATCCACTTCGAAGCTGCCAGTAAGTATTATTAAAGAATCCTAACTAATATTATAAATGCGAATGTGTTTGTTTGTTTGTTTCTTACGCTTTCACGCATAAACTGTTCCGATCATCATGAAATTTTGTACAGATATTTTCAAGCGTATAGTACAGAACATAGAACACTTTTAGCTTTTACCCGCGGCTTCGCTCGCGTTGATTTTTACGGTTAGTTTTAATCCTATTTTTTATTTTCTTGAGGTTATATTTGTAAAAAAATTCTTGATTTTGTGCATGCCTTGAGTTAGTTTTGGTTAGTTTTTGTTCGTTGCGTCCTTGTAGCGAGTGAAGCGAGCGGAGGGCTATGCGTGAAGTGTAATATTAGACATTCTAATGTAACCGTTACAAATGTAATGCACGTCAGGCGATATCTGTGACGCGAATGTATTTTGCAGGATGTCTGTAACCGTTAGTGTAAAACGTGTTCTTTCTAACGCCAGGCAACCAATTCCAAATAAGTGGTTGCCTATATTCAGGCGTCACGCGGCCTAAGGTGGCATTAGATTTTCATGTCGATGATGTCGATATAGGATATGTTTACAAATCAGTGTCTCGAGTACTAGCAGGCTCGCACATTTTTTTTTAGAAGCGCCATTTGAGTCGTTGCAATCGTGGTCGTCCTGGATTAGCTTGCTCCTCAACGCGGTTATAATGTCACATTGCGTTTACATATTCCGTCCCCACATTTCTGTCCCCACACTTGCGTCCATTTTCCCTAGATTTACCCTCATACCGCCGCGTAAGATGTTTACATTTCAAAAAGAAAAAAAAACTAGTACGACAATCGGATCTTATATCTTTTCTAACAACGATTCATTTTCTAAAGACGATTCACTATTCACAGGTAGTATTTTTACTTAAATCCCATCGGGAAGCAAGAGTAAGATTTTCAATCATATTCTTACACTTCACAATGTACAGGTGGTTGCCAAGAAGTGTATGGAAAATTGTGTAAACTGCTACGTAGAGGCAAATACTTCGGAGACGGTGACTGGCCCTGGCACCAGTGGCAGCACCGGCAGCGATATTTCCGATACTAGTGCACTTGTGAATGCATGCGGTTTAAAGACCTGCAATTGGCAGGTATATGGCCTTCTGCTCGCTCCGGGCTCAAGAAAACGAAACTAACCAAGTGCTAACCCAAGCCATACCCCAAGAAAAATCCAAAAATCAAGAAAGAAAAACTGTTTACTTAAAAAAAAAACAAATCCGACATGATTTGAACCCGGGTCGCCGAAGTACCAGGTAGGCGCAGTGCCCGACACTCCAACTTTCCGATTTCGATGAGTAGCTGATAGTGTAGAAGCTGTGCCTAGACCATCTGCTGACTTACAAACAACTGGTTGCATCGCGAAGACATGGCGTCACCTCACGTAGCTAGCCAATCACGCGCCTCTCATTCACAAGTGCACTAGTATCTGAAATCTCGCGCACCGGCACATCATCGATGTGACACGATTCGCGTGACCATCGTGTGGGCGAAGAGGCGGGGGGCGACGTTTGTTTACTTTTTATTTGCCGGGAATCTCGATTTTTTTTAGAGTTTACCACTGCCGCTTCGTACTTTTCCTTCCATAGGATGGAGTTTTCTTGCAGAATTTTGTTCTTATCAGTTAGTTCTTCTATCAACAGTTTTAGGCTTTTGTCCGCGTTTTCTCTGGAGCTGTCAGTTCCAACCACAAACTGATATCCACAGCACAAAACAGGATTTTTTTCTAGAAAAACCACTTTCCCGCTCAAGTTAGTGGGCGGAGCTACGTTTGTTTATTATTTTAGAATGTCTAATATTTCTCTTCACGCATGACCCTCCGCTCGCTTCGGGGGCGCAACCAACCAACACTAACCCAAGGCATACCTAAAATCAGTTCTAATCTAGCAGAAAAAGTTACTGGCTTTGCTTTTACCACAGCATATTCACTACCAGCTAGCTAGTCATCTCTACCGAAATCGGAAAGTTGGAGTGTCGGGCACTGCGCCTACCTGGCAGTGCCCTGAGCGGTTCAGTTCCAGGCCTATGAACGGGCCGTGATATGGATGTAGGGTGTCCCAAATTCGAGCCTCATCATTGGGATCTCGGAAACTAGAAAAGATACGAGGTCGGTTAAATGGAGGCAAAGTTGCGCAATTTGATGCTGATCAAAATACCACCTTAAAAATTAAAAAATTCCGAATACTTCCGAAGATATTTAGAAAAAACCGAATATTCGCGATTTCATTTTTATTTTTTTATGACTCTATTTGAATAGATATAACAAAATAAATTTCACATTCTCATTGCCACTTTTTCTATTCTACAAGATGGTGTTGTCAGATTTTCAAACCGACGTTTCGTCTTTGAGCTGCCATAATCAACTTTGTTTTTTTAAATACGGTCCGGGATTTTTTATTACGGACTTTAAGAGGTTCTAATGTCCCAAAACCAATGATGTATCGCACTTATTCGAAAAAATAATTTTAATAATTTCCTGGTAAAATCTTACCAAAAATATGTTTTCTGTCTTTCTCTAACACATGAGGTCTTATGGAAAATGCCATTAATATGAATTTTTCGAATAAGTGTGATACATCATTGGCTTTGGGACTTTAGATGCTCTTAAAATCCGTAATAAAAAATCCAGGGCCGTATTTAAAAAAACAAAATTGATGATGGCAGCTCAAAGACGAAACGTCGGTTTGAAGATCTGATAACATCATCTTATAGATCAGAAAAAGTAGCAATAAGAATGTGAAATTTATTTTGTTATATCTATTCAAATAGAGTCATAAAAAAATTAAAATGAAATCGCGAATTTTCGGTTTTTTCCAAAAATCTTCGTAAGTGTTCGGAATTTTTTAAATTTTAAGATGGCATTTTGATCAGCATCAAATTGCACAACTTTGCCTCCATTTAACCGACCTCGTATCTCTTCTAGTTTCCGAGATCCCAATGATGAGGCTCGAATTTGGGACACCCTGTACTTACGCATATCCTGCGGAGGGCTCCCTCCGTAGCATATCCTTACGATATGCCGAATGCCGATCCGATTATAACATATACGTATAAAAGAAACGTATATGCATTATCAGGAAAGAAGTGAACCAAGGATATTGATTGGAAGTGGACCACAAAGAAACGTGGAATTGGACATCATATAAATAGCTCCGAATTTTTCTTTTATTATTTAGGCTTGCCTTATTTTTAATAGTTATGGTTAATTTAATAAGCGGTATTATATTAGAACTGCTAATTGTACCGGCATTGAAGAAATCTGCTTATATTAAGCGCTTCACTAGTTTTCTTGGAATATGTCATGACCTTTTTTTACCAGGGAACGGGCCTTGTAAGCCATCCACGAGTGTTGCCAGATCGTTGAAGCCTCGTTGCATGACCTGATTTCCCATAAACCCTAAGTTTTCAGTTTGCAAGATATGAACATTTAAAACAGCAACATTAGTAATGTATGATATTTGCAAACCAAACAATAGTCCCATTTGTCCGATTGATCATGTCGGTGACGTCACTCTCATCTTGACATCTTTGATGATGATGTCAATAAAGTATAGATAAAGATAAAAAGTTTGGCGTTTGCCACATTTTCAATTTCTAATTTTCTACATAAAAATAAAGAGTGGTATTTTGTTATTTCAACAGCAATTATTATATGAAACTGCCAGGCCCTTTGTGAAGAGAGTGACTCATCATTGTGATGAACTAACAGTGATTTTGTGAAAAAAAGAACAGTAGACTAGTAGTAAAAGAAACTGCTCAATATGGGTTTGACAATCTCTTCAGTATTTACCAGACTCTTCAGTAAGAAACCGATGAGAATACTCATGGTAGGTCTAGATGCAGCTGGTAAAACAACAATTCTTTATAAACTAAAACTCGGAGAGATTGTAACCACAATTCCTACTATAGGCTTTAATGTAGAAACTGTGGAGTACAAAAACATTTCATTCACAGTATGGGATGTTGGCGGCCAAACGAAAATTAGGAAACTTTGGAGGCACTATTTTGCAAACACTGATGGGATTATCTTTGTGGTCGATTCCAATGATAGAGAGCGTATAGTCGAAGCAGAACAGGAACTTTACAACATGTTAGAAGAAGAAGAGTTGAGAAATTCTATTCTCTTAGTGTTCGCTAACAAGCAGGATTTGCCAAATTCTATGTCCACTGCAGAATTGACTGATAAACTTAAGTTAAACACAATGAAAAATAGAAAGTGGTATATTCAAGCTACTTGTGCTACTCAAGGTTCTGGATTATATGAGGGACTTGACTGGTTGTCTAACGAACTAGCTAGCAGATAAATTTAACATATGCTGAAAGTTTTTTACATTCATTAATATAGCTTATAAGTTAGATTTACTTATGTTATCTATATTTGTAAAGTTTTAGGCTAAGGTTTGTCCACAACCATATATTGTATTAATTATTAATTGAAATAATAAAGTATCATGAACCATATTTGTATTAACTAAGTTGGAGGTTAGAACCTCCAGTGAAATGTACAACACAGTTTTATCCACAATATTGAAGCACAACATACATTCGTTGACACATGCTTCCCTAACTAGGTTTGCATAGCATGAGTCGAACGTCTAAATTGCAGTTTGGGATTATGGATAAACCTGTGTTGTAGTGATGTTTGTATGATATTTGAATATAATACTTTTATTTGTACTGAGTTAACTTTTTTAAAGTTAGCGAAACTAGCTAGGAAATTATCACAATCAGCTACCACATTACAAAAAATGAGAATCAGAACCAGAACAAATTTTTTGTAGCTTGACTTCAGTGGCATTTTTTTAGCTTAATTTATACAAGTGCAGCAGCATGTTTTGAATAGGTATAGGTACCTACTTACTAAAAATTTTTGGATAAGGTCTTTGATTGATATATTCATTTTGCATAATTTAAGTAAGGCAATCCGAAAAATCTGGAAATAATATAATGACAAACATAATTTTAAAACCAAATGCTTCAACTTTTATTTTGCTTCCATCAAGTAATTTTATCAATATGTACCTAACAGATCAAAATTACTTCTCTATGTATTACAATATCAGTAGAACCAATGTTTACTTATGCAAGGACTTTTTTAATGAATCAATCAAATTATATAAAATAACCTCTGCCCTCCAGAGGTACCCATATAGAATCAAATATTTATTGGCAAACTCCATACATAGAATTGGATACACAATCATAACATCAATATAGTTTTAAAATTTTAAAATACAAAATTAAACATTAAATTTAAGATTTACTTACACAGTATAAAAAACACACTAAAAAGACCCTAGATTAGAGCAGCTCTGAAAATACTCCTCAAAGTCATAAAAAGTGTTGCTAAGTAGAAAAAATTTTAAAACTTTTAAACTCTTTGTCATTTAATAGTCTAATATGCTGGGGTAGGGAATTGAAAAATTTTAGTCCATAGAAACTAGTGCCCTTTCTGGACCTTGGGAGGCGAAACTGACTTAAAACTAAATTTACTTTGTTTCTGGTGGGATATATAGCTATGATCCTCTTGATGTGCTTGAAATAGTGGCAAGTTCTGCCTAACATACATAAGGCATTGTAAGAGGCAAGCACTGGGGAGCGTCAATATCTGCAGGCCCACGAAGGCCTGACTACAGTCCTCTCGGTAGCATAGCCCATGACCGAGCTGAAGTAGCCATGATACGCTGCTAGTACACTCTTTTTGGAAACATCCTGAAAGATTTCTTAACAGGTACACTGACTTAGAGAGCCTGCCACAAAGCTGCGGAATATGACATTCCCATGTCATTCTTGAGCTCAAGAAGACACCCAAAAATTTTACCTCATCAAAGCAGTAGATACTCCAGCAAACGGTGGTCTATACTTTGCTCCTCCTCAGGCTGAAATTTATGGACTGTGCTTTTTTTTCAGACACAGTTTATTTGCAAAAAAACAGTTTTCGATGGTCACAGTAGCCTCTTTAATTTCAGAAACATCTATTTGGATGGGTGGTAGGTTGTAAAATGAGTGGTGTCATCTGCAAAAAGAATCAGCCCCTCTATTCCCTGTAGGTAAGCAAGGTCATTCATAAAAATAAGAAATAGTATAGGCCCTAGGACCGATCCTTCGGAAACTCCATATCTCATCATGCTTGGGGTCGAAATAATACCATTAAAATGGACTGATTGTGTGCGGTCCGATAGGTATGGGGTTAATAATAATAGTAATAATAATAATAAATATGCTTTATTGTTTTAAAGAACAAAGTCCTCATAACAAAGCTAGGTATAATAAAAAAGAAAACTTACAACTAAAACACATAGGTACAATTAAAGAAAAAAGGCAACACATGCTTAAAACAAAAACTATGCCACACATACAAAGCATACCAACATCGGTCCAATACAGCTCTAAATTCAAATAATTAAAATTCATCATTATAATTAATATTCGTCGAAATTATAATATGCCCTAAACTGCAACAACTTTACTGATCTCCTAAACCTAAGATATTTATCATCCACAACATTTTTACATTGTCTAGGCAGATGATTATAAATTTTAAGGCTCTTCTATGATCATAGATTAACGAGTTCTTGGTAAGGGTAGTCCTCGGTGTCGGCAACCGCAGGCCACAGCCATTACTTGTATTGTATATATTGCACTCTCCTGTAAAATGTACTTATATTTTTTGTGAACTAAGTCCACCGTTTCCAAAATAACGTCAGGATCCCTTCGCGAACAAAGTATGGCCTACAATGATCCCTCGGCCACAATTTACATGGATATCTTAAGGTACGCTTCTGAAGCACAAAAATCGACTGCATCAGTCATCAGTGCATCAGCTGCGTCGAACTAAAACCCCAAAATGCCACACCATATCTCAAATTCGATTCAACCAAAGAAAAATAAATAGATCTTGTCATTGAGTGTCCCAAACCATTACTGACAACCCTAATAGCATAACACGCCGATGCTAATTTTTGTATTAAAATTAGTTGTATGGTTAGAAAATTTAAGTTTTGTATCAATATGAAACTTCGCAACACTTTTATTTTCTAGGGTATTATTGTCAAGTTTCAAATCATCAATATTACATTTAAATGTTAAAATATTTGTTTTGTCAACATTAAAACTCAAACAATTTGCATCACACCACTGCTTAATTTTCAGAATGTCCCTTGACAACTATCAGCCAGATGCTTTGCAGTAGGATCCAACCACAAAATTGTGGTATCAACAGCAAACAAAGTGAAGTGGCCACTAACATCAACATTCGTCATATCATTTATGTATAAAAGAAAAAGTAGGGGTCCAAGTACAGAACCCTGGGGCACGCCATACGGATTATTAAGCAATCGTGAATCACTTTCCTGATTTCTAACCACTTGCGTCCTTTCTGACAGGTAAGATGCTATCCATGCCAGAGCAATTACCCTAAATCCATAGCACTGAAGTTTCCCCAGCAGTACCTCGCGATTAACGCAGTCGAATGCCTTTGTAAAATTGCAAAATACAGCTGCAGCAACATCGCCATCGTTCAGACCCAAGTACAGCTTTTCCAAAAAACTAAATATTGCATCGTTAGTGATTTAACAATTTTGAAATACAAATTGGCAACTTCTCAACAAGTTGTGCCTTGCAATAAAAGATAACATACGACTATTTACGAGCTTTTTGGACAAAGTAGGAAGAACAGATATCGGCCGATAACACGAAGAATCACTTGTATCGCCTCCCTTAAACTGTGGTCGAACCAAACCACTCTTCAGACATGAAGGAAAAATGCCCGAATCAAAAGTTATTTATTGCTCTTACTAGTGCACTCAGGACATTTTCTGGTAGATTCTCAAATATTTTTAATGGGACATCATCTATCCCAGCAGAATTTATATTTTTAATCTCTTTGAAAATACTCTTCAATTCTCCTATATCTGTATGATGCAAACAAAATGTTTCCACCACCGACACACCGTTCAGAAACGACAAGGGATCAATCTGGGAGCACACATCAGACACCAGACTCTGACCAACAGAGCAATAAAATTAATTTAGAACGTTCATATCCATGGGCGTAGACAGGATTTTTTCTCAGGGGGGGCGAGCCGTAGACAAGGCCGCAGTAGTGGCAAATTTTGGAGGGCTATGTCCAATTTTTACACAAAAGTCATGAGTCGGTTAAATTCCCAGGGGGGGCCACGGCCCCCCCTGGCCCCTCCCTGTCTACGCCCATGTTCATATCCAGGTTGTTCCGCTCGTCAGATTTCCATCATTTTTCTCTTAACTCATTAATTATGCTCCATCCCTCTTTTGCTTTATATGAAGCATCATTAATTCGGCCTCCATAATAATTTTTTTTCGCGGCTCACAAAACTTTCCTATAAATATTCAGAACGATCAAACTTTCTCAATCCATGTAGGCATCTTAGGTTTTTTGAGCAAATTTTAAGTCCCTGTGTTTCCCAAGGCTTTTTGTCTTGCCCTTTTTTGAGAAAAATTGTTATTAAAAATAGTTACTATTACTTGGTTAAAACTTTCAAGTGGATCAGGTGTCCGAAAAATTAACTGCCAATCTATTGCAGCTGAGGATATGTTAAACTTTTTAAAATTAGTACCACTGTATATTCTACCAAATTTGACTCTCCTATCCTCCACGTAATTTATACAAAGCTCCGCTAATGTTCCTTCATGATTCGATAGACCAGACGACACGACAGACAAATCGCATTGTACATACATTAATATTACCGAAATTAGTACAACAGTAAAATCTATAAGAGTACTTGAAATGTTTGTGATGCGTCTGGGCTTCATTACCAGCATGTTAATATTAAATGAATCAAGCAAGTTACGAAGACGCTGAACATCCATCGATATCGATCCTTCGTCCTCAAAATTAACATTGAAATCTCCGGCCAATACAATCCCCGAATCCAATGAGAAAACCGACAGCAACGCTTCCAACCTCAACAAGAAATCGCCAATGCCGCCCTTTAGTGGCCTGTATATACAAACAATGTACACATTATTTTTTTCACTATAAACAAGAGAAAACTCAAATTCACCCGCACAAATCATAAAATTATACTTGTCAACATTTACTATAGGAAAACCTCTCAAGAACTGTTCCCTTATCAAAATCATCGTCCCCCCATAGCCAGCCTCCCCTCGACAAAATATAGATAATAGATGACACGATATAATCAGGAACACAACAAGGTTCATCAGTCTTTAACCAGTGTTCAGCAATCAATAGAATGTCAGGCCCACCTTCAGATTCAAGCAATAATGAAAGTTCATCAATTTTATTTCTTATAGACTGTATGTTTAAGACAAAAAAAAACATATTTAATTGCCTGTCAATCCGTTGTTACCGACGATTCGTTTCGATTTTCTAAAAAAGACGCCTGACTACAATCGCGGACAACCGGCTCTAACATGGATTGGTCTGAGTCCATTGCCGGCCCGATAATATTGACCTCCGAGAAACCCCCAGTCAAATCCACCTGAATAAGATTCGTCAGTCGACGGTCGTGCGAAAATTTCTCTAAAAAACCGGCAATCAACCCATATAACCTGATTAAACCTCTGTTATTCAAATATATGCTATTCCTCACAAACTCGTCATACCCAAACACATTCTGTAAATCAAGAAACTCTATGTTATTTGTAAAATATTTCAGTTTAGTGGTCGTCCTGTACAACTTATCATTGACTGTATTAAAATTAAAAAGAACGTTATTACTACTACATCCTTGATTAACAGGAATTGGACATATAACTAAATTTGTATAAAAACATTTGTTAGCCAACAATGTAACCTCCCTCAAAGAAACATTGGAGTCGTTCACACCTGCCAATACTACAACAAAGTCAGTGCTTGTGAGTTCATTTAAGAAACAATCAACACTCGAAACTAGTGCTGGCAACCGAAGACGGTTTTTCGGATAGTCGGTTAACCGGTTTCGGATTATCCGCGGTTTTTCAAAAAACCGAAACCGGTTAACCGGATACTCGGTTAACCGATTACCCGATTTCTCGTTTAACCGATTAACCGAATAACCGGTTTCTCGGTTATCTAGTTACATGGCACTGGGCCATCGGGTTCTCAAGTAATGGTAAAAAAGATAGAAAGTAAAGTAAAAACTGGGTATTTGGAATCGTAATATACCACATACCTAATGGACGGTGATTATATTTGGAAATGCTTTTAGAGGGCGACTGAAAAATAATATAATAGAATACCTATATATTTACTTAAGTTTTAAAAAATTGTAATATTTTTTCTGCTCAGAATCTATATCGATTGTAATTTGTAATATACAATATTTTTAATTTAATTATTACCTTGGGGTTTATTTCAAAAACGACCAAAAACTGGAATAAATTTTTTCACTAGAATTTAATGATTGTGCCCTAATCGGCAGGGAAACTGAACTAATGGAAATATGCTTAAGAACAAATTATAAATTATGATGATGACTGTGTATTAACCGATTAACCGGTTATCCGATTTACCGGCTATCCGATTAACCGGTTATCCGGATACCCGGTTTTCACTATTATTCGAATACCCGGTTTTATCCGAAACCGGTTTTTAAGAAAACCGAATATCCGGTTTCAACTTTTCACGGTTTTTGCCAGCACTACTCGAAACTGTGTCCCTAAATCGTGAAAATGGTTTACTTATTAATTGAAGAGTATACTCTGACTTTAATGCTTTAAAAAGTTTGTGGTAAAGATATTTTCCATAGTCATCTGTTAAAACTACAAACCTGTGTTTCTTTGCACTTACAACACAACTCCTACTTACACTTTCATGTTGAACAGTACATGTTTCCAACTTGGGAGAATCGATGCTATATACAGGCGTCTTGGTTGCAGTTATCCTTTCTGTTAAGTTGAATATTTCATAATTTGCCTTTTTCAAATCTTGAACAAATAACTTATTTTCTTTTGACATTGTTTCCATACTAGTCATCATACTGACTCTCTGAGATTTAAGATCACTCAACTCTTCATGCTGTCCTCCAATTTTGTTACATCCTCTGAGAGTCCCTTGTTTTTTTCCAAGAGTCTAAGTATTTCCCTATTCATTTTGGCGAGTTCACTTCCCTGCTCTGTGATCTTTTCAACATAGTCCTTCTCAGCGACAAACACTGAATCCTCAAACTCAAACTCAAATATAGCCTTATTATCCAAAGAAATGTTACTTCTCATTGACAAAGCTGAAAACGTCCTAAAATACTTAATTCTATATAAACACAGAACTGGATATAAGTTGTTATAAGAAAAACTATATAAATACACTAATTTATTATCACTAGGTAGGTCACAAATACTTCTAGTAAAATGGATAGCTAAACAATTATGCGTTAAACACTTAAACCTATGATATAAATGTATTGAAAAATTCCAGTTAAAATAATTTACTTAACATGAAAACACAAAAATTAGAGCTAAAAGACTCATAAACAATAAACAAACTCAATTTGTAAAATTTTAATTCAGTTAAAGTTGTGGACAAAGTACTCGTCTAGTGTATAAAATGCTAAAGATAGAAAAATCTTCTTCACTCTTCGCCTGAACAACAGAGATAGTTGCTTATCTTTCTAATTTCTAAAGGCAAGTGGTTAAACATCTTTTATGTGTCATAAAAAAATTGATTTTTTTGTTAAGGTTGATGAGGGGATAGGCAAATCTATTACATGAGACCTTCTTGTATTTGATTGCCGCCTAGATATCATGCTGCCATATTTCTTGAATGCTATGCACACTGATGCCAGCGTAAGGATTCCTTCAGAGACAAAGTAAGGCCTGCATGATTGCCTAGGACCAATTGCACATAAATACCTGACCGCCCTTTTTTGAATAATAAAAACTTGCTGAAAAAGATAAGCAGAATAGGACCCCCAGAAGCAAATACCATATCTTAAATGGCTATCTACTACAGCAAAGTATACACTTTTGGCAATCTGCTTATTTAGGTGGGATTTAATTGCCAAGACTACATAGCATCCTGATGACAGCTTATTACAAAGTGCTGTTATATGGGCATCAAACTTAAGACGAGAGTCTAAGGATACACCCAAGAACTTAGAATAGCAAGTAGTATTAATTGGTTCCTCTCCAACCAAGACATCACCCAAACCTCCCTTAAAATGTAACAGATTTGTGTTGGAGATATTAAATTTCAATCTGTTTGACTCACACCAATCCCTTATATGTTTTAGTTCAGTTTCCACAATGTTGCGTAGTGTTATGGGGCTTCTGTGATGCCAGATACTAGTGGTGTCATCTGCAAATGATGTTAAATGGCCTTGAGAAATTGACAGTGAAAGGTCATTTACATATAATAGGAAAAGTAGGGGTCCCAAAACTGATCCCTGAGGTACTCCTGCTTCCAAGAAACCTACAGCAGACTGCTCATTATTAAACTGAACAACCTGCTGACGCCCCGAAAGAAAGGACCTAAACCACTGAAGAATGGAGCCCCTAAAGCCATACGTGTCAAGCTTCTTCAACAAAATGTCATGATCAAAACAATCGAAGGCTTTAGATATATCGCAAAAGACAATTGAGGCTGCTTCACCTCCATTTAGGGTAAGGTATAACTTTTCCAAAAGGTTAAAAATGGCATCATTGGTGTTTTTTGAATGCTGGAATCCAAATTGGGAAGATGAAAGCAGCTGGTGATGATCCAGGAAGTTCAATATTCTGGTCTTGAGGAGGGTCTCAGTGATCTTACTGAGTGTAGGGAGCAGTGATATCGGCCTATAGTTGGAAGGTGTCTCCTTTTCTCCAGACTTATAAAGAGGCATGACAATAGCCCGTTTTAGAATAGGAGGAAAGTAGCCATCTTGAAAAGAGAGGTTGATTGCCTGGGACAGAGCAGTAATTGCTGACAGAGGTAAGGAAGAGAAAATTTTAATGGATATGACATCATGTCCGCTAGCTTTCTTATTCTTCATATGACGAAAGGTACTCAATAACTCTTCAGCAACTACAGGAGCAAAGAAAAATGATGCTGGTACTGTTACCTCTTGAAGATATTTAGAGTGGTCATACTTGGGATTCACCTCCTTTGAAAGGCACTGCACTATTGAGCAGTAATATCACAGATCTATATAGCTACGCAACAGATGCCTACTCCGGCATTAAAAGTGTCGCTCGCCAATAATGCAATAAACTTAAATATTTTCCTATTTAGACGTGTTTTGCCCCGCCGTGTTGCCAAGTCGCGAACTGTAGTTTACCCTTCATATCACATTATGGTATTACTTATTTTCTTGGCAGTCGTATGTTATATTATGTCAAATTAAAGTTCATTATCAGATTCAGCGAATGGTGTTTGCTTGAACACGAGCTAAAACACACTTTCAATATCGGTGAAAAAGGTCATTACAAATTTTGTTAACTTATACTGTAATATCTCTTATTTGTATTAAGTAATAATATTATCACGCAGGTTTTTGTTTCGAAGATCAAAGGAATTTTTGAAATGTTTATCGACATGTCAAAGTACCATTTAATTTTGTTTTAAACTCTACTATCAATATTATAAATTTGTTCATTTAAATCGCCGTTTCATTTGTTTTACTATTAATAAATTATCATACTTAATAAAAAATGTAAAAATCGTATTTTTCTAAAAAAATATGTTTGTGTTAATTTGATACATAAATATTAATAATAAAACTGGATGATTTGAGCGGGTCAAAAAGTCAGCCGGAATATTGTATAACATTTCCCCCTTTTACCTTTTATTTCTCAAATTTTATTTCGATTTTAATTGAAATTATTTGTATAAGTAAAAGTAAAAGTTAAATGTTCCTTGAGCTACCCTGTCGCTGCTCAGATACGTCTTATTGCGGTAGCCCTAGGGGTGTGAGTTCGAATTTTGAAAATTTAAATTCATGGACGCCAGGTCCAGAGTAGACCAAAAGATAAGAAAAGATAAGTTAAGTTGATCGAAAGATAAGAAAAGGTAAGTTATATTGACCAAAATATAGGAAAAGATAAGTTATTATATTATCTATATGAGGCAAGTAAGCGCAAGAAATAAAAAATACAATTACAATTTTTAATAATAACCTTCGACTCAATTATCACAAACTACTGTAGAGGTCAAAAACAAATTCAACATATATCAATCTGAATTGATTCGAGAGAATCCTATAATTAAATCGCTAACTTGGATAATACCTATTTGCAAACAGTGCAACTGCAAATCTCGGTTTTTGCAGACGAAATTGTCTTTATGACCCTAATTAAAATTAATGATCCTGATAAGCTAATAGCCCTTAAGTTACAATCAGTCCACTAATAAGTCAAGAAACTTCGCTACAAAATTAACCAAATTACTAGGATTCCCAGAATTGAGTAAAATCAAATTGATATTAAAATATTGACTTTCGACAGAAAATTGTTTTTATGAAATAATTGTGAAATCTAACAGACGTCTCTGAAAGAAATCCAAGTTATATCTTTCAGTACATATTAAAAACTTCTCATGTGAGATAGGTAGCTCTAGCCAGGTTAATAATAAAACTTATTAAGAAATAAGTGGAGAAAAGATAATTACTGAATGAATGATTACTAAAGTTTATAGCCTTAATTTTGGTTTTAAACTTCCAAAAATTAATTCCAAATATATACAGAGTATTTACTCTTAATAATATCGAGTACCCACTAATATGACAGAATATTAAAGCACCATATCATATAGAGGTGCTAAAGATAATTATTTTGACTGATCAGGTCAAGATCCAAGTTAGTTAAAAGCCATAAGATACTATTGCAATTTAGTCAATTAAATGTACAATTAGCTAAATACAATTAGGGTTCAAAATAGACAATGTAATTTTGAGATATTATTATGGTAAATCAAATATGTACAGTAATTATCCATGTACAAAGTTACTTAAAGTTAAAGATAGGTAAGTCAATTTGGCCATAAGGCAAGATAACTGTACAATAAGATAAATGTACAATCAGGTAATCGTGAGATACGATAAGACAAAAGTATACTTAATTAGAGATAGGTAAGATAATTTTGAAATATAATCCGAAATGTACAATACGGTACGTAAATGTACCATAAGCTAAATTTACAAGATATAAATATGAAATTAAATTTTGAAATGTTGGTTTTTCTGTTGTTAAGAAATCATGTGGGGGTATTTAAACATTTCTAAAAAAATTCACTGATCTTTATGGACTTCCAGACAACGAGAATGCTCAGGGCATCCAAGCGCTGCACAGCAGAGTGGTTTCACAACCACGGAGTCCTCCCGACCATATAGTTTCCACTTCTCAAATCAGCAAATTGCTACCCCCAGGCGAGTAATCCCCCAAAAGTGGTATTAAGCTCCAGTTCGAGAATGATTAGTACTTGGCCTTAGGAATAATTAAAAGTTGGTGTTTTCATTGGATTTTGAAAAAGCGAAATTCCTAAGAGTTCACACTGAGATCAGAATGAGATTCCAGTGAAATACAAGTGAAAGCCTGAAATAAGAAAACGAACATCAGACGTCTCAAAATGGCGTCCGCGTACTGCTAGAAAAAACTCGTCCATCGACGCAAATAATTACCTGTTGTTATGGCTCATTCTCCTTCAGGTTTTGGCTAATCCATCCTAGGACGCGACAGAGTCGAACATTATTATAAAATCCAGACTAGCTGCTTCCAATTCCAAAGGAATTAGACTATAATGAAAATTTTACCGACACTATTACCTAGCCTTGCTGAAAGTCTAGTCTCAAACTCACCAAAGAGGCTCGTGATCTCGTTCCCATCGGTTTTATGCACTCGTACTCGTAAAAAACTGGTTCCCGACGAAACACACGAAGTCAGATTACAATATCCGATTCGGCACGACATCAATTGATATACTGCCGACTATGTAAACATGAACTCACTTCCTAATTAGAAAATTGCACAATATCTCGATCAAAACTCCTTTACGAAACATTCAAAAACACGTAACTGACAAAACAAAGCAGCTAGTATGTCCAAACTTAAAAAAAAAACGTTATATAAAGAAAATTACTCGCTGATGTACTGCTGGTTGCCTATCTACATCGCCCACTTTTCATATTAAATTCAAGACGCCGCGCCATTACTATATGCCGGCCTCCCAGCAGCGTAGCAAATTAATTTCATTAAAAATAAGTCCAATGGTGTGCTATACTATATTGAAGTTTATGAATGCAAGAAAATAAATTAATTGTTTTTGGATATTTAACCGAGAACTGATACAGAAAATTCGAATTTACTGACATTGGAACGAGCATATCCAAATGATTGTTACAATTGTTCGACGTGATAACTTGGCAACACTGACCCGTTCCTAGACGATTGGTTCACCCGCTCGCGAAAGCCGGTGAACATTTTTGGCCCCGCGTAAAAAGCATTGGAAGAGGTATCTGTTGCGTAGCTATATAGATCTGTGGTAATATGTATTTATGTCAGAGGCACTCATTTTAGTTGCTTCCATTGTCCTGTTAGTAGTCCTATCTCGAAGATCATTTACAATTTGCCAAGTTTCTCTTTGTTTATTAGGTGCTGTAGCTAATCGCTCTTCATAATAAAGATGCTTAGCAAGTTTAATTAGCTTTCTATAAAGATTTCTGTATTTATTGAAGTATGAAAGGAAGAACTGGTTATCATAAAAGAATTTCCTTAAGGTACGAAGAGATCTTAAGTTTATAGATGACACTTTCCAACCTGTGGTAAATCATTTTTTTGAAGTTTATGTTTTATCCGGCAAAGTGGGAATGAGTTATTAAAGAATTTAGCCATATTTAAATGAAAAGTCTCTATATTTAAATTACCATTCCAGTCATGTTCACTGCAACGTTGATAAAAGGTCGCATAGCTACGCCCTGTTTTTGTAACTTTATTTTCTACTGGTTTTTTTCCCATAAGATAAGTTTAGAAATAAAAAAGTTCTGCTTACAATTATTGTGCCAAAGAAATCGGCAGTGCTGCCTGACGTCTAGGGATGGCGTAAGTAGACCGTTCTTAGTTTATGTCGGGAACGTCACTGTTAGAAAAGGCGAATTAAGAGAACAATCACGATTTTAGAGCAAGTTAGTCACAAATTCAGGCAATAGGAAACCCGACAGAAATGGTAAGCCCCTTTGCTAATTATTTCGCATTTACCATCCTTAATGACTTCCCAGGCACTAGAGAGACTGAACTCAAGTCTCTATACAAAAAGATGACTCAACTTTGCTTGATAACTATCGACACTATCAACCTTATTCCAAGCTTTTCGAAAAGCTCAAAGTTAAAGCTTTCCTTTAATTTGGAAGATCTTGTCAGTGACTCCCAACACGATTACTTACACACGGCCACACATCATTTCCTCATTAAAAATTTGCAGACGATGGCGATGGCTTACCACTTTGGTACATTTTGTGGATCAGACGCCTGATAATTCGAACCACACCATTTGTCTGGAAATGCTTTAGCGATATGGAATCCACCACTGAGCTGGATGGACAGCACATAGGGCGTAGTGGTTGAGTGTCATTTTTCTGTTGAGAAACAACTGCAGAAAGGATCACAAAGTAGCGTGACTATTCAGCTTTCATGTAAGTAATCTGACCATGGAAATACCTCATTAAGACTTGCACTCCATACATTTTGCAAGTGACACAGAATCATGTCTCAATATTTCCAACGACAGTTTATAAATACGGCCGGCGAAGAGTACCAAGAATAAATTGGTTCTTAACGTTGCTAAAACAAATTAATTATGCTTTGAAAGGAAACAGAACAGCAATAGCTTGGCTCATAGAGCGCCATCTCGGCTAAGGGTACCTATAATTTTTGGGGGTAATTACATAGGCCAAAACTTGCATCAGGGACAACAGGTTTAAGGTAGAGGAAAGTAGCCAAATATCGGATAGGCGCCCAATATCGCACCCTACCTTATTTCCTAATTCTAAGTGTTGCCACCTATCTCCGGTGGCAGGGCGGTAGCTTTCGACATCCGCCAAATATCTAGGGGATAGACGAGAGCGTCTTTTCTACTGGACGTTTTTCATTGTCTGTGGTTTGTTTCGCCGGCCAACGAGTTTTTATACGTTATTTCAAATTGTTGTTTTTGTGGCGAAAGTGTACAGTTATCAGGGACTTTCTGAGCGCCATTATATTAAAAAGGTATGTAGGATCTTGTTGATATATAAATATTTTTCTGAAAAAAATCGTTTTTTGCCAGAACCTGTTTTTTTTGTTTTTAGGTGAAGTTTCCTATTACCGCACAGTTAGATATCCCCAATATCGCATATATCCGATATTGATGCCAGTGATGATCATGATGCGGATAACGATGATGCTGAATGTTTTTATTGTTTAAACCTATATTCTCAAGATACTAAGGGAGAACCATGGATTCGATGCACCATGTGCTTTCGTTGGAGTCACAATGAGTGTACCGGGATTGGAAAACATAAAACATTTTTTTGTGAATTTTATTATGATCCATAAGTCGCAATGTATACTTAATATGTACCATTTTAATAATAAAAGTGTTATATAAATATTGGGTGGCTTTGTTTCCTTTAGATATTCCTAATAACCGATAGTGCGATATTTAGAACCCCTACTATCCGATATTAGGATACTATTTTTAAAATTACGTTTTTTACACTACTATAGTAATTTTAACTTTTTCCCAATTTTTTTTTGAAAATTGTGTTATCTAGCACTGACGAATCAAAGGAGGTAGGTTTTCTACATAAATTCCATTAAAAGAAACTCTATTGTAGTTAACCGATTGGATTTTCTAAGTTAAAATGAAAAAGTATGCGATATTTGGCTACTTTCCTCTATTTATAAAGGGATCAATTCTGTTTGTTGCTTGCCATTGAAAATAATGTTGAAAACGTTATTGTACTAATGAACACTTTGTAAAGTATAATATATATGTAATAGGAAAAGTAGGGGTCCCAAAACTGATTCCTGAGGTACTCCTGCTGCCAAGAAACCTACAGCAGACTGCTCATTATTAAACTGAACAACCTGCTGACGCCCCGAAAGAAAGGACCTAAACCACTGAAGAATGGAGCCCCTAAAGCCATACATGTCAAGCTTCTTCAACAAAATGTCATGATCAATACAATCGAAGGCTTTAGATATATCGCAAAAGACAGCTGAGGCTACTTCACCTTCATTTTGGGTAAGGTATAACTTTTCCAAAAGGTTAAAAATGGCATCATTGGTTTTTTTGAATGCTGGGATCCAAATTGGGAAGATGAAAGCAGCTGGTGATGATCCAGGAAGTTCAATATTCTTGTCTTGAGGAGGGTCTCAGTGATCTCACTGAGTGTAGGGAGCAGTGACATAGGCCTATAGTTGGAAGGTGTCTCCTTTTCCCCAGACTTATAAAGATGCATGACAATAACCCGTTTTAGAATAGGAGGAAAGTAGCCATCTTGAAAAGAGAGGTTGATTGCCTAGGACAGAGCAGTAATTGCTGAAAGAGAAAATTTTAATGGATATGCCATCATGTCCGCTAGCTTTCTTATTCTTCATATGACGAAAGGTACTCAATAACTCTTCAGCAACTACAGGAGCAAAGAAAAAGGATGTTGGTACTCTTACCTCTTGAAGATATTTAGAGTGGTCATACTTGGGATTCACCTCCTTTGAAAGGAACTGCGCTATTGAGCAGTAATATCACAGATCTATATAGCTACGCAACAGATGCCTACTCCGGCATTAAAAGTGTCGCTCGCCAATAATGCAATAAACCTAAATATTTTCCTATTTAGACGTGTTTTGCCCCGCCGTGTTGC
The DNA here is from genome assembly GCA_016904865.1 of Pissodes strobi. Lineage (NCBI taxonomy): Eukaryota > Metazoa > Arthropoda > Insecta > Coleoptera > Curculionidae > Pissodes > Pissodes strobi. The sequence continues at coordinate 342,435 of MU182056.1, forward strand.
CAAGTCGCGAACTGTAGTTTACCTTTCATATCACATTATGGTATTACTCATTTTCTTGGCAGTCGTATGTTATATTATGTCAAATTAAAGTTCATTATCAGATTCAGTGAATGGTGTTTGCTTGAACATGAGCTAAAACTCACCTTCAATATCGGTGAAAAAGGTCATTACAAATTTTGTTAACTTATACTGTAATATCTCTTATTTGTATTATCACGCAGGTTCAAAGGAATTTTTGAAATGTTTGTCGACATGTCAAAGTACCATTTAATTTTGTTTTAAACTCTACTATCAATATTATAAATTTGTTCATTTAAATTGCCGTTTCATTTGTTTTACTATTAATAAACTATCATACTTAATAAAAAATTTAAAAATCGTATTTTTCTAAAAAAACATGTTTGTGTTAATTTGATACATAAATATTAATAATAAAACTCGACGATTTGAGCGGGTCAAAAAGTCAGCCGGGATATTGTTCGACGTGATAACTTGGCAACACTGACCCGTTCCTAGACGACTGGTTCACCCGCTCGCGAAAGCCGGTGAACATTTTTGGCCCCGCGTAAAAAGCATTGGAAGAGGTATCTGTTGCGTAGCTATATAGATCTGTGGTAATATGTATTTATGTCAGAGGCACTCAGTGGCGGCTCGTGAGGTTTTAAATAGGTAGTGCGCAATGTATGTGGGTTTTATCGTACGCATAGGGGGATGCACGCTGCAGGCGCCGCCGGAGGCTGACTCGCCGAAGGCGGAAAGTGTTGGGAGTGCCACGCCCATTTTTTACCCAAAACTCGTTAAAATCGTTTAAAAACATGAATTTGGCGCCCTCTTGAATGGTAATTGTTGCGCACTAAAAGAAATTAATAAGTAGATGCTTATCGATTCCAGAAGAGTAAACCATTAAAACAGTTTATTGTAACTACAAATCAATAAGTTCAAAAAAAAATCAGGAGAAGTTCGAAAACGTTAAAAAACATATCGGTTTGATGGCAAAAAAGTGTTATTGTACATCTTTTTGTGGATGGTTAGCTCTTCGACTTTGCCGTTTCCTAGCTTTAAAGTGAAATTCCATTCGCCACAAGTTTTCGGGGGTTAAAATGTCTGGTGAAAGACCGACCATCCTTTTTCTTGGCACCTGTTTGGTCTAATTTTAAAACCGGCATCGGTCGCCCTAACCTCTTTATTTCAATCTTTTTATTCAGATTCAATAAAGAAAAGTTATTTTTAATAATATTGTCAACTGAATTTATGCCCCCACAGCATTTGTCAGAACCCGAACTACTAGCCTTGACAGTAGAATAATAGTAGGTATATAAATAAAAATATAAAACACTAAACAATATTACGTACACTAAACTCACGAGTTTTATCTGCAGCTAATTAACAAGCGTCAACGAACCGAACAAAACAAAAATAAATTCACGGCTCTGGAGTATAATACAGAATAATACTTATAATAGTAGTATGTAATATTCGCTCTAAAAAACGATTTACCTCCCACTTTTTCCACACAAGCTGAATTTTTCAGGACCTATAATAAATGTGTTGCATCAGCCGTAGCTTGAAGGCGAAGAGGCTGGACATATTTAATTAGGGCATAAACCCATGACGTCTCTCATTGTTTATTGTGATACGTTTGTTAGTTTATAAGCAAAAAATATGGGATTCGCTCTATTACCTTGTCAAGACATAAGCGAAACTTTTATAAAGAATATTTTTTTTTCATTTAGGCCTTCCCTTTTTGTTAATTGAGTGTTATATTTAAAAATAACTATTTTTTAATTAAATTATTGCACGGTTGAAACCGAGATATTTACATTTAAATTTTTTTCCGGCCCTATGGGCTAATGCAAATGATTTTTTTTGAATAATTATCAAAAAATACTTCCTGCAAAGACCTTATTGTGCATTGGACCAAAAAATAAGTATTTTTTCCTCTATACGATGGTACCAATATCTCGATTTTTGATGATAGTGTCCTTTTGTGGAGTCTAATTTTGTATTACCTCCGGAATAAGGGTTATCTTGTCTTATGTACTTTCATCCCTGAGAAAATCAGCTTGTGACACCATACTATATAAGCAAGAATTGCAAATTATCACTAAATTAAGCTACAAAGTGCGGATCTAAATAGCGCACGGATGAGCCTTGACTTCTCGTCATTTTACGAACATTCCCGACCGTTTTGCATGACGAAAATGCATTTAACCAGAGGGCCGAACACTAGCGCACGGCAGATGTAAACTAGTTGTGGTTACGGACGGAGGCCGCCGTTGGACGCTCTGCGTTTTGATCGTCGCCGTCGTGCCTCGATTCCGCTCTTATAAATAATGTATTCTGCGGCCAGTGGAGATTCAAAAATATATAAATTCCCAAATTATAGTTAATTTATGTTAAATTGTATGTAGGGAAGATTTTATTTTTCCGTTTACTTACGCAGGCAGTGCGCGCGCACGGGCGCACTTATAGAGAAGCCGCCCCTGGAGGCACTCATTTTAGTTGCTTCCATTGTCCTGTTAGTAGTCCTCTCTCGAAGATCATTTACAATTTGCCAAGTTTCTCTTTGTTTATTAGGTGCTGTAGCTAATCGCTCTTCATAATAAAGATGCTTAGCAAGTTTAATTAGCTTTCTATAAAGATTTCTGTATTTATTGAAGTATGAAAGGAAGAACTGGTTATCATAAAAGAATTTCCTTAAGGTACGAAGAGATCTTAAGTTTATAGATGACACTTTCAAACCTGTGGTAAACCATTTTTTTGAGGTTTATGTTTTATCCGGCAAAGTGGGAATGAGTTATTAAAGAATTTAGCCATATTTAAATGAAAAGTCTCTATATTTAAATTATCATTCCAATCAACGTTGATAAAAGGTCGCATAGTTACGTCTACCAAAAATGCGCCCTGTTTTTGTAAGTTTATTTTCTACTGGTTTTTTTCCATAAGATCAAAATGGAAATGTATAGCATTGTGATCTGAGAGGGCAGCGTTGATAACATAACACACTGTAGATTCAATGGGTAAATTGGAGCAAATGTAGTCTATGGTAGTAGCTGAAATTGCGGTAACTCGGGTGAAATTATTGACGTGCATTTTTAGCCCAAAAGATGTCATAATCCTGCGTTCTTCTCTTTAGTCTTGTGATATGAGCATCTTTTTCTTTGACCTCTTTTACAAGAGCACTTGTTTCCCTATGAAAATCCTGTTCCTTTTCTTCTAGGTTATTAATTGAATACTCTCTGCCTGAAAACCATACTGGGGCAGTTTGGAAAGAAGGTTATTATGTGAGACGTAGTCAAAAGTGGAAAGAGGAAAAACAAAACTTTGATTATAAAACTATTTTATTCAGTAGATATTTGTGTTTTTTTATATAAATAACCCATTTAATATAAATATTTCGTGTACACTAGCAATTCTTATAGGAATTCTGTGAATAAAATGCTTATTCAGTCAATTACAGGGGGAAATTACTAGTGTGCTATTAAAACATTTAACAGGGAAGTTAACATGTTTTTATTATATATCACATTAAGAATTATTTTACGTCGAAATTATTTTTTTACGATATATCATAGCACAAGTCAAAACTACATGTAATTGTTATTTCGTACATATTTTTGTCTAAAACTGTATCACTATATCCATCCATATTTTGGACACAACGCAGGCAGAAATAAAAAGTATATAGAAGAGTGTCACACTATTCACTTCAATTGTAATATGAAACATGGAGGATTCTATATATTTCCTATTTCTGTCTCTCAATAGTTATATGCTAAAAGTACAAGTACAGGATCTTAAGATGAAAAAAACATACTTTTAAAAATTGCACTAATTCGGAACTAAATGTATTTTTTCTAATAGTTTTATAACTTCATAATCTTATACCCATAATAATGTGAAATAATAAAAATGTCTTTAATAACTTAAATTTTTCCTGCCGTCATACTTTCAAGAGTATATATTCAACTTAAATATGAAATATTAATTAGTATAACAATCTTCAACAGAAAGTTTTATCATAAAATATACATGGGTAATGGGTACTGGAAAACTTTCCCCGGAATGACATATATACTAAGAAATATTTCCAAAGATCTGCAGCGAAAACGTTTATACAAGTTTATACTTTCCAAAAATTCCAACTTTGAAAATAAAATATATAATAAATAAATATGCCAGGCAAATTAACGGCTAGTGAAGTAAGTATTGTTTGTGATATCAAAGTTCAGAAATAAAAAAGTTCTGCTTACAATTATTGTGCCAAAGAAATCGGCAGTGCTGCCTGACGTCTAGGGATGGCGTAAGTAGAGTGCAGCCGTTCTTAGTTTATGTCAGGGACGTCACTGTTAGAAGAGGCGAATTAGCATTTTCTCGAAGCACGCGTCTCTAAAGGAAGCAATCACGATTTTAGAGCAAGTTAGTCACCAATTCAGGCAATAGGAAACCCGACAGAAATGGTAAGCCCCTTTGCTAATTATTTCGCATTTACCATCCTTAATGACTTCCCAGGCACTAGAGCGACTGAACTCAAGTCTCTATACAAGAAAGATGACTCAACTTTACTTGATAACTATCGACACCATCAACCTTATTCCAAGCTTTTCAAAAGCTCAAAGTTAAAGCTTTTCTTTAATTTGGAAGATCTTGTCAGTGACTCCCAACACGATTACTTACACACGGCCACATATCATTTCCTCATTAAAAATTTGCAGACGATGGCGATGGCTTACCACTTTGGTATATTTTGTGGATCAGACGCCTGATAATTTAAACCACACCATTTGTCTGGAAATGCTTTAGCAATATGGGATCCACCACTGAGCTGGATGAACTGCACATAAAGCATAGTGATTGAGTGTAATTTTTCTGCTGAGAAACAAATTCAGAAAGGATCACAAAGGAGCGTCACTATTCAGCTTTCAAGAACAATCTGACCATGGAAATACTTCATTAAGATTTGCACTCCATACATTTTGCAAGTGACACAGAATCATGTCAACCTTGTCGGAAGTACTCCATATTTCCAACGACAGTTTAAATACGGCCGGCGAAGAGTACCAAGAATAAATTAGTTCTTAATGTTGCTAAAACAAATTAATTATGCTTTGAAAGGAAACAGAACAACAATAGCTTGGCTCATCGAGCCAATACCTCCTACAAGGGGTATTGATAGAGCGCCATCTCGGCTAAGGGTACCTAGAATTTTTGGGGTAATTACATAGGCCAAAACTTGGATCAGGGACAACAGGTTTAAGGTATTTATAAAGGGATCAATTCTGTTTGTTGCTTGCCATTGAAAATAATGTTGAGAGCGTTATTGTGCTAATGAACACTTTGTAAAGTATAATATATTATTTTAGGTATATTTTAATAGCTTAAATTTAACTGTCAGTTTCGTTAATTTTCCATTATTTTTCGTCTATATCATTGACGCCACATGGCTTTTTTTACAGTGTACATTTTTTTTAAATTAATTTTATACTTTTAGATCTTAAAGAACTATTTTTCAATGTAACAATTGTGGTAAAAGTTTTTGGAGGGCTGGAAACTTTGTGCTGAGTATCTCATGGACCAATGAAAAAGGCAGTTTAAAAACACCCACTACTTCACCTTTCATCACAGCATATTTTACTTAAATTACTATTTGAGTCTGAGCTGCCTTGAAAGCCAACATAACATGCCACAAAGGCTTCGGCAGTGTCACATTTTTAGATCTTTTAAAACCCCGTTTTTTTAAGAAAAAGCTAATAGAATTAAAAATGAAGCAACTTTTGCAAAATATAAATCAACCTTTGAACTGTTAGAAATTCAAAATTCACAAATATAAACCATAAAAGGTGTAACAAAAGAGAGATTAATAAATAATGACAGTAACAGAAACTGTAATGACAAATTTTTCGACTGCTACAGACATAAATCACAAAAACATGATCTCAAAACAATACCTAACAACTTTATATTACACCACTTTCCACCAATGGATTCAGGAGAAATCCTCATAAGATTAGATCATATCAAATTGAAAGATGATTGCCACTTTAATTCTGTGAGACACAGTAATCATATAAATGTATATACCAGATGGAATAATTCAATATCCACTTCTGAAAAACTAATTATCATATTCCACATTCTTGGTTTTCATGAGATATGGTTTTTTTGCCCTCTTTAAGACAAGAGTGCCTCAAAAAGGCGAAGATTAAAACACAAAATGTCTAGAATATACATAGAAAATAGCAAAATATGACCTACAAATGTAATTTTGGACAATGCATATCTTTCAAAAAGTCAGCCTTTCTAGAACTATCAAGCCAGAAAAGCTCAATTTGATGTAGTTTCCAACCAAAACATTAAATTAATAATTCAGGCTAAATTTCATACCTAGGAGGCGCACATGTACCATACATGCTGACTTTGAAAAAATTCAAAATAAGCAAGTAGTCCACTCTCACTCCAAAGATATATATACTGTACTGGGAATAAATAATATCCTTATCTAAAAAATCTGCAATGCTGAACACATGACGGCAGCAAAGGATAATCACATAAATGTTACCTTACAATAGTCTTAACCTTACTTATTCAGCCTCCACTAAAAAACTCTATCTTGGTACCCACTGTCTTGCACGGCTGAAGTTGTAGGTCTTGGCATTGAATGGTGCCTGTTTATCTGCGTTGCTCTTCTTGCTGGTGCAAGAAACTCAAACATACTCTGAGTGTGATTGGCCAACATTTTGCCCAACTCACATGGCATGGGGTCAGTCCAAAAAAAATCGTGGTTTAATGCTGTGTCCGCATCTGCACGCTTCGAGGGATCTAAGACTAGCAGTTTGTCCAGAAGATCAATAGCATACGGATCTTTCATGTATGGCTTTAGGCGCTCTTTAACCTGAATTAAAAGAATTATTTTTAAGAATAACACACTGTATTGAGAAGAGTGATTCATTAGCAAATACATATAGAACTAAAGTGCACTGATCAATTATCAAAACATCACACTAAGATACAGGTCAAATCAGACAATAGCCTCTTAAACAAAATAATCGCACACAAAATTACACCTTTAAACTTTGTTAAAGATACAAAATGTTACAAGTATATTTTATAAACTCCCAGACTTTAGGGCAACATTGTGACTTTGCCTTATCATGTTTCCCAACACGAAGACGAACAATAATAGTATTATGTCATACCTTCCGTTTCTGTTCTTGGGGCAATTCCATCTTTTTGAATAGCTCCAAATCCTCCACACCAGGCCAACTTGGTGGATTTATTGATCCACACAGTTGGGAGATCAAAGTCAGCTGTTGTTGTTCACTATTACCCTGTACAGCGAAAAAATATATTTAAAATCTAAGATTTCAAACATTTAATCAAGGCATCCATATTCCTACCCCCCCTCACCTGCATAATGGGGCTCCTAGTCCACATCTCAGCCATTATACATCCTGCACCCCATAAGTCTACTGGAGGCCCATAGTTACGTTCACCTAGTAACAGTTCAGGAGGTCTGTACCATAATGTTACTACTCGATTGGTAAATCTGAAAAATGCTACTATTTAAAAGAAATTAAGCACAAAAAGCTTTCGAAAAATGGAAAATATGGAGTAACTTATTTTCATGAATTTTTACACATTATTTTCATTGAAATTGAATTAAAAATGTTCAATTAATATTTCATCCGAATCCTCTGAAACATTAAGTAACTCATACCTTGACAAATTATACCTATATCAAAGAGGTGGCAGTCATCTTGGACAATCTGTAAGGAATATTTTAAATTGGTAGCGAAATGTATATTTTTCTCTAATATTGATCAAATTATAACACCATAAATCAAGCCCTATAACTCCTCTTGATCTAATCAGCAAGCGCCGACCTTTCTAAATCTATCTCCGTCTTCTTTGCTTATTGCACTTAAGCTCTCAGATGTTTCCTATAATATGCAAAATAAAGACCAATTGATAACACAAAACCGGTTTATGTTTGTGAGATCTCTCTAATCATTTATTTCTCGATTTACTTTGTACCTATGTATTTACATGTGCGTAATCCAGGAGTTAATTGCGTTTTTCGCATATTCATACCTTACAATCAAGAATTTAATCAGTATAAAAACTGAAATTGCAATACAAATAAAAGAGATGATCCTTACCTATTTGGCAGTCCGTTTTTATTAGTACTAAAAGCTCTAGCCAGTCCAAAATCTGCTAACTTTAATACCCCATTCTTTGTAATCAGAACATTTGCAGCCTTCATATCTCTATGCAGAATTTTATTATAATGAATATAGTAAAGCCCATTTAATAATTGCTGTAGCACTTTTTTAATTTCGCCTAAACTAAATTTAACGTTTACATTTGAAAGAAGTCCAGCTAAGTCATGTTCACAGAAATCAAACACAAGATAGAATGTGGACCTGTATCTGTTAGCAGCCGAAGCCTTAGTTCTACAAATTTCTATTAAATTCACTACATTGTCATGTTTTAGGAGTTGCAAGATTCTTATTTCTCTTAGGGCCGTGATAGGGAAGCCTTCTTTTTCATTATCCATAAGTACTTTTTTCATAGCAACGAATTTTTTGGGGTTATTGATGTCCCTTGCCTTGAACACCTCTCCGAAGGTTCCTTGACCTATTTTCGCTACTTTTTGATATTTGGAAGCTTCTTCGCAAAAAGGAAAGTTGAAATTCTCGATGTACTTTTCTTTTTCACGCATATTCATAGCCACGGAATTAGGGTGACCTGAATGATGATTGTTCTGCATTTTGACGCCACTTGCTCCTCGCAACACAATTATTACGTAAATTAAGAAATACTGCAAAGCATGAACCACTTTTGCAAGTTTTCATAGAAATAAGATGAAATGGAAAGAATGTTTTTAATTTGAATAATTCAGACTCCGATTCACGCTCACTAACAAGAAAATCAAAAAAATAATGTAAATATAACCAAAATCAACTACGTCCTACGCCTTTGCCGTTCATCAAAAGAAGAACGGAAGAACGAAGAACTAAACTAAACTACTGTGTGTACTATCTACCCGACATACGATCAATTAAACTACTCCACTCTCTCGGAAAGTAAGTAGTCTAAGTAAGTAAGTAAGTAAGTAAGTAGCTCTCGGATGTAAGATCCTATAATCCATAAAAATGACTCTGGCAACATTGCTTTATCTGTCAGAGGCGAGATATCAGATACTAGTGCACTTGTAAAAGCTTTGGTTCGTTCGCGCCATGTCTTCGCTATGCAACCAGTTGTTTGTAAGTCCGCAGTTGGTCCAGGGGTCTGAATGGCTAGCCTTCACTTCGGCGACACCGGTGCACGTGTAACTGAAATATCGCAGTGCGGAGGCTATATTTGAGTTCGTAGTGCACTTGCGAATGCATGCGATTTAAAGACATGCAATTGGCAAGTACATGGCCCTCCGCTCGCTTCTCTGGCTCCGGGGCTCAATAAAAGGAAACTAACCAAATAAAAACTCAAGCCATACCCAAGAAAAACTCAAAAATCAAGAAAAAGCTGTTTACCCGTCGCCGAAGTAAAGGCAAGCCATAAAGACCTCTAGACCATTTGCTGACTTACAAACAACTGGTTGCATCGCGAAGATATGGCTCACCTCACGTAGCTAGCCAATCACGCACCTCTCATTCTCAAGTGCAATATGAACTGAAATCTGGCAGTGCGCCAAATCTTTGTAATGTTACTACATACACAGAGAAAATTGATAATTATGATTCTTTCTTTATTTATTGATGCCCTTTTGTCCAAACGGCAAAGGCTATAGCCTCTGCTGCGCATGCACAATTTGCCAGCTCATTCAGGGGGCGACCGTGAAATAGCCTGGTTCTAAACCATGTCACGATCACCGATTTTTTACAACAAAAACTAGAATTTTTACAGGCACAGACAAAAATGGTCCCACGGGAACAGCCGGTTCCCCCCTTGTGGGTCCGGCGTAAATGAGATTTGTTTTCTGGCTAGGGCGCCCGATATTGCTTGGGGAGAGACAAAGGTCACTGAACGTTCGCCACGAAGTTCCCCAATGGTTTGTACCATTGGCGACCAAAGAGCCGCTATAATACGTGATGCTACCTTTGCCAAGAACCAAACGAAAGTGGATAATTATGATTTAATATTTTTGAAGGTAAAACTTCTTTAGAGATATTGAGCAATGCTTCTTGAATAGCGAATGAGGCATTAACGCTCAAAGCCCAAAGCTGTATACGATCGGCTACTTAACGGTCATTCGAATAAAGTCGACTTCAGCTAACCGAGAGACACAAACAGTCAGTACAAGAGTATAAGGCATTTAGGTCTTATTTGGATTGCCTTGTATATTTTGTCAGTCTTTGTTTTTATATTAATTCGACTAATAATCTATCTAACTGCCAAATTATAAACATAATAATCCACTACTACAAAAAGTATTTATTAGTATTATGCGTCTCACTGCGTCTGTATCTTATATTCACTTTTGACACACGTTTTCCAATGCATTTTAAGATCCTCACCACAGCTTACCAAACAATCAGCAATCCAATTCTTAAAACTTGAACGGTATGCGCATTTCCTCGCGCAGGCCGCCATTTTGGGTTAAAATCTATCAAATTCGACAGTGTTGGCTCGTCGCTCGTGGTCGTGTCAGATGAGTTGTTTGTGTCAGCCAGTGTCGTAGTTACAGTTTAGGTATATATATTTTCTAGTTACAGTAATAATTAACAGTGTACATACGTTCTTGAACAAACTTATTTTATAATATCTGTGCTTGTGCTTGTACATAATAGAAATGGATAAACCGCGAGGTGGGACACGTTTGTGCCGCTAAAAACTGCAGTGTGAAAAGTTATAAATCTAACAAGAAAATAAGTTTTTATAGGTTTCCCAAAGATGCCATTAGGTAAGTTTCTTTGACAAGCACCTTAAAAATGATGTACTTTTGTAGCCTAGAAATATGTTTCATTAATGTAAGCATAGCTGTTTTTACTGGAATGTAAGTAATTTTGAATGTAATACTTCTTACTATGATATTGTTTATCCTAAAATGAAGACTATGTTACAAATTACCTTAAACAAATTAATTGTTTTAGTAGTTATTTGTGTTTTTAGAGCGTAGAGAAAGAATGTTACCGCGGAGCGCGTCAACCTTTCGAAAATGACAATCTTACTTTGCGCTCAAAAAATGCACAGAACTTTTTCTATAGTCGCATTTTTTAAAATTAAATGCACATTTTTCTCTATACTTATTCTGAAATTTGCAAATGACTTGTCATTTTTCGCATATTATATTCGGGCAGATTTAGAGCAGGAGTGCCAGCAACAATTATTGTAACAAACGCACGACTGTCATTTATTTATACTTTTGGTTGCCATGACTATTCATAGCACACTCGACGGGAAAAGTGAGAATTTTCTTTCCCATGTAGGCTTTAGAGCATAAAATAAGGATGCCGCGGCATTCGCCGATTTTGCGATTTCATTTGAAATTAGTAATTAGTTATTTTGCGCACGGCTGTAGAAAAACAATTAGTGTACAGGGAGGCCCGTTTAAGAGGGGCCTATACCTTATCTCGAAAACGACGGGGGCTGCAAAAAAAAATAAATACAAAAGTTGTTCCTAGTAAAATTATCTTTATTTTTTTTATATTTTTTAATCGGCACTTTTTTATATACAGGGTGATCAAACGAAGTTATATTTTTTTCAATGAAACGCCCTATATTTTATAACATTTTTGGATTCTATTTAAAAGTCTAACTATATTTGATGTATGATGTTATACCTCTAGAGTTAGTACTTTCACAGCTATAAACAGTTGAAAATCGGTACTTTGGTTACTTTTCACCATGGTATCAAGAATACCATTAGAGATGGAGCAAAATGAATTCCACGTTCCTATCTTAACTTTTCAAGAGCTAGCTGACGGTACTAACTGGCAGGTGGTACGATGGGTACCAAATCTGGTACCTCGGAATGTGAAATTAATTTTACTTCATCTCTAATGGTATTCTTGCTACCAAGGAGATAATTAGCCAAAGTACCGATTTCCAACTGTTTATAACTGTGAAAGTACTATCTCTACATCAAATATTCTTAGAATTTTAAGTAGAATTCAAAAATGTAATAAAATATAAGGTGTTTCAGTAAAAAAAATTAACTATGTTTGACCACCCTGTATATAAAAAAGTGACAATTAAAAAAAAATACAAAAAAATAAAGATCATTTTACTAGGAACAACTTTTGTATTTAGTTTTTTTTGCAACCCCCGTAATTTTCGAGATAATGCATAGGCCCCTCTTAAAAGGACCACCATGTACAAAATTAACATAATTTAAAACTCATATCCATAGCTTTTCAAACCTTAAATTATATTAAATATTAGCTTCAAATACATGTACCTCTAAATCGCTTACAAAAGGTTGTTTTACATTTATACAAGAGGTATGTACTTTTATGTATAATCAAAGAAAATTCTACTACTTTTCTTTGGTATAATATAATAATGTTGTCTTAGGTCAAGCACATGGCTCATAAGTAGTCAAAGAGAAGACTTGTTAAATATGGACAGTGACAGACTTTATCAGAACTACAGGCTTTGCAGTATCCATTTCGAGCCAAAAATGTTTACAAACAGCCAGTTTTGTCGTTTAAACCACAAGGCAGTACCTACGATTTTAGAGCATTCGAGGAATCCTCAAAAAATGATCATTCCTATTGTTCTTGGGAGCCCGTTATTTTCTTTTATATAGATACATATTTGATAACAAACCTATGTTATGCCTTAAATAGTTATTTTTGTAAAATAAACCAATATTTCTATTAACTCAGTGGTTTATATTTCCTTTCTTCCCGCTTAAGACAATATCTTATAAAAAAAAAAACTAAGTATAGGTACCTATATTTAAAACAAAAAGTTGATATCTATTTTTTTGGTTCAGCGAGAATGTAGGTACACAAATATTCAAATAAAAATGAACTAAAACCGTTGATTGCATCCAATCAACGATAAAACTAAAAAAAAAAATAAGACATAATATCAAAACTCCAATCCTGTCTATTTAAAATTGAATACTCCTTATCCCGGCCCTGTGTTTTAACCCGAAATGGCGTCGGTCACGTCAGATTTTTATTTCCACTTTGACAGGAGAGTCGGCTAGCTGATTGTTTGGTAAGCTGTGTCCTCACTATGTAAAAATCGACCTCTCCTATTGGTCGTTCCATCTCGTATTACAATGGGCATTGACGATAATTGGAGCGGTATCTACCGGTAGGTATCTGAGCGTTCGTTAATTTGTGTTCCTTTAACCAACCACGTTCTGTAATTCAATTGAATCTACCGATACATGTACCGCGATCCAAATTTATGGATCTGCTATTTGTGTAGGTACATGTCGGTTTGTTTACAAATTATATTGACATAACGTACAAATTTAGCCTGCAAGCCTGTTGTTACTTATTATACTTTCAAAATTCTGAAAATAATTTTACTGCTACATTTATTTTTAGAGAGAAATAATTAAAATACCTTCAACACCATATAGCAAAAAGCAACATTTTCAATATTATTTTTCAATAAACACACGTTAATTTTTTCTTCTTTTATGTTTTCTGCTTTAAAACTGAAACTATTTTATAATGCCTTCCGTTTCCGAATCACTACTATCTAATATTTGAAAAGTGGCCAAAATTGCGATAGCTTGACGTTTATTATTCTTCATTATCTAAAACGGAGTTTTATCCACAATACCGAAACAGAATTATTGCACTCGACGCGCGTTTCGCTAACCATGTTAGCATCATCAGGAGGTGATTAAAACTAAATTTAAAACTCTACCTAACTCGCTTTTATACTAAATGTTTGCTTAATCAAGCGGAACCAAAGGAACCAATCCTGGAATCCCACTAGTCACGCTTGATCAACCAATACAATGGACTATACGGAATAGGCCCTCTATCTCTATTTAAACTATCTTACATTTAATAATTTCCATACTTTCATATGCGTCTAATAATCTCCTATCAGTTATATTATGAATTAATTTTAAATTGCTAATTGTTATTCTATGATTGTTATCAAAAGCATGCTCGGCAACACTTGATTTTTCTGTTCTACCATACTTTAAATGAGCTATGTGCTCCTTGAATCTCGTTTGTATAGATCTTCTAGTTTGCCCAACATATTTTTGGTTACAATCCATGCATCCAATTTCATATATTCCACTTCTTTCTAATATTTCAATTTTGTCCTTTGGACCACCTAATAATTTCTTAATGTTGAACTGAGTTTGGTATACTAATTTTAAACCTACTTCCTTAAAGACTTTTTGAAGTAGGAAGGAAGTAGGTTTAAAATTAGTATACCAAACTCAGTTCAACATTAAGAAATTATTAGGTGGTCCAAAGGACAAAATTGAAATATTAGAAAGAAGTGGAATATATGAAATGGGATGCATGGATTGTAACCAAAAATATGTTGGGCAAATTAGAAGATCTATACAAACGAGATTCAAGGAGCACATAGCTCATTTAAAGTATGGTAGAACAGAAAAATCAAGTGTTGCCGAGCATGCTTTTGATAACAATCATAGAATAACAATTAGCAATTTAAAATTAATTCATAATATAACTGATAGGAGATTATTAGACGCATATGAAAGTATGGAAATTATTAAATGTAAGAATAGTTTAAATAGAGATAGAGGGCCTATTCCGTATAGTCCATTGTATTGGTTGATCAAGCGTGACTAGTGGGATTCCAGGATTGGTTCCTTTGGTTCCGCTTGATTAAGCAAACATTTAGTATAAAAGCGAGTTAGGTAGAGTTTTAAATTTAGTTTTAATCATCTCCTGATGATGCTAACATGGTTAGCGAAACGCGCGTCGAGTGCAATAATTCTGTTTCGGTATTGTGGATAAAACTCCGTTTTAGTGCATGTTGCCGAAGGTTCCAAACCCCAACATATTCTTCATTATGATCAATTTTTTTTATGTTATTCGCGACCTGCACCGTTTCGTTCGACAATTACCTACCGGAAGATACCGCTACAATTATCGTAAATGCCCATTATGTCTTCGTGATGCAATCAATTTATGGCAGGAGCTCTCGTGGTCGAGAGGTTTAGATGGCTGAGTATCACCTAGACGGCACGGGTTCAAACTCGGTTACTTTTTTTTAAGAATATGTTTTTAACCAGTTTTTTTCTTCATTTTGGGTATGTCTTGGGTTAGCACCTGGTTAGTTTTCTTTCCTTGAGTCCCCGTAGCGATCGAAGCGAGGGGAGGGCCATGCGGATCGACCAATAGGAGAGGTCGATTTTTACATAGTGCTCTATTTGTGTAAAGGATCTATCTATTCCAATCGGCAACGTCATATATCATATATTAATTTGTTCATTACACAGGTTTCTTAACTACATAACTAACAGTAAGAATGCATTGCCTTAGTGGCCAGCAGGTAGTGTCAGTCGTCACCCATAGGGGGTCGCTGTTAAACCTATTTAATATATTAGGTATGTGGTATTGTTCGTTTGGTGCTACACTTTACATGGGTTGCCCCTTCAAAGTTATAATACTAAGAGATTGGCATAAAGCCTGCTATTTGGGTGTACATGTTGCAGAAGTTGTTGATAGATGTAGTTATGTAGGGAAAACTACAGAAAAAAACCCTACTTCAACTGTTCTCATAGAACAGGGCGTCATAAAGCTACAATTTTATATTTGCAATATATACTATATATACAACATGTATTCTGACAAAACAATTAAAAATATATACAATGAATGTAGGGGACTTAACCATGTTAAGTCTATTCAAGTAATGTAATGGTACCGTGGACGATTCGGTGGTTTGGAATCATATGCGTTATGACCATGAAAAGCGTTATGACGGTTTCTAGAGCATATTTATATGCCGACCAGCTCCCTTAACATGCCCCGCCCACATTTCCGAACGCCGTGGATTGGCCTGGCGAGAACAGATCTCGCGCGTAGTTTGAAGGAGGTGCTGCATTTCTGTGCTCCTGATATCTTTGAACAGTTTACACATAGAAATACACTTTTGTAGCTTGTTTTTTACGCTGGTTTTTGAAAGTTACCTTTCAGATTGAGACTCCTGAGGGAACTCATACTAAGGTGGCATAAGTTGCCGATAGAAAAGAGTGATTTCTCTGTAAATTGTACCATGTTTGATGGGAATTTCCGGGTTGTAGCCCGCTATCTGCCGCTCGAAGAATCTGCATGCGAGAGCAACGTAGCTTAAATGGTAGAGTGCTCGGTTAGCATGCGAGAGGTACCCGGATGGATGCCCGGCGCCTCCAAGAAACATTTTTTAAGCCAATGTCAAAATAATTATCATATGACGTTATCAGTTAGGGCCGTTAAACCAGAATAAATTACAAGACGACCAATAAAAATTACATTACAGAATTATTTGCTTGTTCTTAACTACAACCTCATAACATCTAATGGGACTTCCCCTTCGTCTTCAGTCAAGTCAATAGGCGTTTTGTAGCGGCTCGTTTGTCGTCATTTTGGGTGAACACGTGGCTATTGTTCAGTGACCGTTCCTTCTCCCTAAAGAAGAATCGGCATCCTCATTCATGCCGGTATGCAGGTCGGAGAGCGCGTGGCATATGTCACTCATACAAAAAAAAAATCACGCCAATTTCTTGTAGCATTTCAATATACTAGCGTCTCGCCAGTACGGGCAGTCTTAATCCCGACTTCTGCCGAACGGTACGGTTAACGGCGCTACATGCGTTGTTTAATGTTTACATTTATATTTTAACATTTTCACTTGAAATACCCTCCGCTCGCTTCGCTCGCTGCGGGGCGCAACAAAGAATAACTATCCCAAACTAACCCAAGGCATGCCAAAAAACTAACTAATCTAATAAAAAAAAACTTGCTAGCGCCGGGCGTCGAACCCATTGCTTTGCATTCTGGACGCGAGCCTCGGCACCTGAGCCATCCTCTCACATTCCTGCGTTTCTCCAAAAGTCTTATACAAACGCGTGAAGCGAAAAAATGTGTAAACAACATTGACGAGCGGAGTTCAGGATCATTACTGCCCTTACCAACTAGACGCTTCTTTTCAACATAAGTAGATTTGACCACCGATCTCCATCTCGGTGGATTTGACACGATATTACAGTCTTGTTAATTTGATAGTTTGAACAGCGATGAAAAGCTGTAAAATTTAATTGCTGCACCCGTCTGGATGATGTTCAGCTGTGTGGTGGCTCACCACAGCTGGTGGCTGCATGAGATGTCGTTAGCCATTAGACAGGGAACTACTGAGCAATGGTTCTGAGATATCAGAATCCTCAATATTCTCGTAAACCGTTCGCGAACGTATTCATATCTAATAGTCGGTTTCGCGCTAATGCATTCGCCCAGTCACGACCACTCACCGGTTCAAATAGGTTATAGCGGGTTGGAAGAAGGGGGAAGACTTTTCTCCACAAATGAAAATGCCAATCTTTAGTTCAAGAGTTATGCATTTCGATGAGTTCACTCATACATTAAAATAACAAAAGTACGTCAAAATTACAAAAAAAGTCAAAATTATACAGAAAATTTTAAAAAACTCACCACACACTACTTAGCTACAATGTTGTATGTTTACAAAGCAAACAATGACATAAAATAAATTAACAAATTGGTACACGTCGCGACATCCAGTAAACACAGTTAAAACTAAGGTTTTTAAACATTGAATTAAAAAGAAGGAATATATAACGGTGAAGGCGGAACATTCTCGAATTATCAATGGTCGTAGACAGAGTACTATAGTAGTAATACCCCGTATTTGGTGAAATTGAAAATACTCTAGGGCAGATTAGTTAAGAAAAGGGTAAGTTTAGAAAGAAAAAAGGGGGGGAGGGGAGAAGGGTGAGAAATTAGTATTTGTCAAGGAGGGTATTAATTATTTATTTATTGGAATTCGGAAGGCTATGTGGACTTAAGGAGTTAAAAAACAGATTACTATCAAACTTAGTCTGTTCGTTAACACAAACATAATCTGGTGATTTTGCGGCCTTGTTAATTTCAAGGATTTCTAGAAGGTCCAACTTTAAGCCTTTCTGGCAAACATGAAGAACTTCCGCGTCTGCCTCCGGTACGAATCTATGTCTGGCCTCGATAATATGGTTAGCGAATGGAGAAGAAGTATTAGTAATAAACTTATTTAAGTTATTTTCAATTAGTTATTTAGTATGTTCTTTTACCCTTGTTTCAATTCTCCTTCCGCTTTGTCCAATGTAGCACACCTTACAGTCAGGATGAGAACATTTGAGTCTGTAAACGCCTGATCTGTGGGTGGCTGGAATATTATCTTTGGTGTTAACCAGGTGTTTAGATAAGTTGTTTGAAGTACGATAGCACACACACAATTGTTCATCCGAATCCCTCAAAAAACTCTTAGCAACTTGATTGGATAATTTATCAAAATATGTAATACTTCTGTATACTGTCACTTTATTATCTTTACATAAAAGTTTCTTGTTTAACGATTTATTGAGGTGTTTAAAATAAATTTTATTAATGACATTATCAGGATATCCGTTGTTTTTAGAAATTTGAAATATAGTTTTTAATTCTTTTTGAAAGTCATTGGGGGAAAGAGGAATATTAAAAAGTCTGTGAAAAAGTGAACTAAATGCTGAGAATTTTTGGTTAAAAGGATGGTTAGAAGAAAAAGGGATAACATTGTCAGTTGCTGAAGGCTTTCTATAGATTTCAAACTCCAATGAATTTGTGCAAGATTTCTTAATCAATAGATCTAAAAAGGGTAGACGACCTTCATTTTCTTTTTCATAGGTAAATTTAATGCACTCATGAATGGAATTAAGGTGTTTTAAAAAATCCTGTAGATCGTTTTCGGAACCAGTAAAAATAGTGAAAACATCGTCCACGTACCTAAACCAACATGTAACAAAACTTTTATATAAGTTGCTTTCTGAAATGTTCTTTTCAATAAAAGACATGAAAACTTCTGCAAGAAAAGGTGACAGATTAGAACCCATGGCTAGACCTGACTTCTGAGCATAGAACTTTTCATTAATTTGGAAAAAGTTTTGTTTTAATACAATATCTGTAAGGGAACAAATTTCTAAAATAATATGGATAGGTAGATTTGAATTTAAGAACAATAAATGTCGTATAAGGGATAAACATTCATCAGGGGGGATGCTTGGAAATAGATTGGAAACGTCAAAGGATACAAGGAAGGAGTTTGGAGGAATAATAATATTAGACAAGTCCTGTGTCAGCTGAAAAGAGTTTTTAATAGAAAAGGGTTAGAAAAGCAGGTTTTTCTTTCTAAACTTACCCTTTGCTAAACTAATCTGCCCTAGAGTATTTTCAATTTCACCAAATACGGGGTATTACTACTATAGTACTCTGTCTACGACCATTGATAATTCGAGCATGTTCCGCCCTCTCCGTTATATATTCCTTCTTTTTAATTCAATGTTTAAAAACCTTAGTTTTAACTGTGTTTACTGGATGTCGCGACGTGTACCAATTTGTTAATTTATTTATTTCCTTTGTCATTGTTTGCTTTGTAAACATACAACATTGTAGCTAAGTAGTGTGTGGTGAGTTTTTTAAAATTTTCTGTATAATTTTGACTTTTTTTGTAATTTTGACGTACTTTTGTTATTTTAATGTATTTCTCTTATACAAAAATATATTTTAGAGTCTGATGATGATGAGTGAACTCATCGAAATGCATAACTCTTGAACTAAAGATTGGCATTTTCATTTGTGAAGAAAAGTCTACTCGCGGATGCTGTGACAGTATCGCAACCAATCGTTTCTACGTGCCCTGGTGGTCTAGGGGTTTGCATGATTAGCCTTCACTTCGGCGACTCGAGTTCAAACCCCGTCGGTGTTTAAAATTTTTTTTTAAGGTTATATTTCTAAACTGTTTTTTTCTTGTTTTTGGGTATGTCTTGGGTTAGATTGGGTTAGCACCTGGTTAGTTTCCTTTTCTTGAGCCCCCGTAGCGAGCGGTAGCGAGCGGAGGGTCATTCGAAAAGTGAAATATGGCATGGAATGTAGCGATACTGTCACAGCATCCGCGAGTGAAAAGTCTTCCCCCTTCTTCCAACCCGCTATAATAGCAACTCCACTTCAAAAATGGACTTCTACTTACAAATCAAATAGGTTACACCCTTATTGGATCGGTAGCACTATACTTTTGGATCTTCCAGTGTGATGCGCTCTCCTGTAGGCTCCGATTACACAAACACTTAAAAGCTCTAGCACGCACGTGAAACTTTACATAAGAAGTGGATTTCATACTGATGGATAATCAGTTTCTGTCGGGGACGCTGATATCCTCGCAGAGCTATCATCCCGATCGCCCCCTGATTAAGTTTCCACGTGCAGGAACACTACAGTTGCGTAATAGGAATCGACCCTTCACTGTTATACGACTTACCCCTTGCACTTTACCGGCCTGACCTTACAATTTCGCCCAACACGTTTTCATTTGGCGAACGTTCAGAGACCTTTGTTTCTCCCCAAGGACGAATCGGGCAGCCTAGCCAGAAAAAAATCCCCATTCACGCCGGGACCGAGCCGGGGGGAACTGGATGGCGATAATTCAGTTCGGAGTGCACTTGTGAATGCATGCTATTTAAAGACCTGCAAATGGGAAGTATATGGCCATCCGCTCGCTTCAGGACTAAAGGAAAAGAAACTTACCAAATGCTAACCCAAGAAAAACCCAAAAATCAAGAAAAAACTGTTTACTTAAAAAAAAACCAAAACCGACGGGATTTGAACCCAGGTCGCCGAAGTGAAGGCCAACTATACAGACCCTAGACCATCTGCTGACTTACAAACAATTGGTCGCATCGCGAAGACATGCGTCACCTCACGTAGCTAGCCAATCACGCGCCTTTAATTCACAAGTGTACTATGAACTGAAATCTCACTACCGCATGTTTCCGTGGGATCAATTTGATATGTATCTGTAAAAATTCAGAAGTTTTTGTTGCAAAAAATCGGTGTTGGTGACATGGTTTAGAACCAGATAAGGTCACGGGCGCCCCCTGAATGAGCTGGCATATTGCGCATGTGCAGCAGCAGCTATTGCCCTTTGTCGTGGTAATGAAACGAAGCAACACCGAAAATATTTGTTAACAGGTTTGGCAATTGGCAACATTGGTCAATTGGTTCGGCGGCTTGATGTCATAATTGTCATAAAATCGTATTGTGAATTGTGAAATGTCAAATTGTTTTTAGTTTTTTGACCTTTTGCATTTTTTAAGAATTAATAGTTTCCCAAAACTGACGCACTCTTCAATAAAATACCCGTTATGTTTTTCAAATAGCAATATTCTATACTGTATAATTATTGGCATGTTAAATTAATCAATAGTTTAGTTCGTTACCAGGGAAACACCGGCAGAGAACAACTTCAAAAACATGTCAAAAATGGCGTACAGAACAACCTTTCTTGCGTTTTTGGTAGTTTTTGGTGTATATAGTGGTGTAAATGGGCAAAAAGTCGTTGAATTGGACGAGGACAACTGGTCCCAACTACTTAAAGGGGAATGGATGGTAGAATTGTAAGTCTTATCCGCCTTTCTAATAAATTCCGCCTGCGTGTCAACAGTGAAGTCAGACCAACACAATTTTTATTTTTAGAAGTGTAATGCTAATTTTTATCTTTATGATGTTTATTTTTCTAATCACATTGTTTACATAGTTTTTTTTTAATTAAAATGTTATTAATGTGCCATTGACAAACGTTTTTTGTATACTCCAGAAGTACTTTTAATATCTTTATAATCATTGTAATTGTTCAGTTATGCACCATGGTGTCCGGCATGTAGGGCCTTGGAGCCCCGATGGAATGAATTTGCACGTTCTGGACCTGCTCTTGGCATCAAAATTGGAGCTGTGGACGTTACAACATCTCCTGGACTCAGTGGAAGATTCATGGTAACTGCTCTACCCACCATATTTCAGTAAGTATTACATAGGTAGTGTTGTGCACTCTTCTTCACTTTAGTAACAAACAGATGGTTGTGGTAAAGTTAACGACTCACAGAGTTTTGCACTTCTCTTTGGTATGTTTGATAGCTTACCTTAAATGGAACAAATTACACTTTTTATTGAAAAAATCAAATAAAGTCCGAAAAAATAAAAAAAAATTCCTGGTTTTGAGTATGCCTTGGATTAGTTTTGTTTGGTTGTAGCTCCTAAGTGAGAGGAGGGCCATGCACAAAGTGAAATATTAGTAGAATGATAAAAAATTACTAAATGAAATATGCACAAATCATTACGGCAATCAGTTGCTACAATTTCCTTATTTTCACATTACATCTGGGAAAGTGGTAGTGAAAGATTGCCATCCTAGGTCAATTAACCTTTTTTTGACTCAAATGTGGGGGATCCGCAGATTTTTTCTCTTAAACTGTTCTATAACAAGAGAGCTTTCTACTAAAAAAAATATAATTGCAAAATTTTGTGGGTTGTTAACTTTACCAGACCCCCATACAGATAATATGTGATTTGATCATCTTTTGGCCAAGGAGATGTAATTTTTATAGGTATTTTCTGCCCATTTGACAGTCTTGGCATATAAGTTCATAACATTCTCAGGGAAGATGCCATAATTAATATTTGTATCTAATCTAACTGATAGTCTATATGGAAAATGATGAAACAATATCTAAATAAATACATGGATAAACCTAAAGTCTTACTATTTTCTCAGCAAATTCTGTTTCTGATGCTTATGATTATGATGTGTTAGTTTAGTATGTCCAGTTCAATAAGTTTTCAAAGCCAATTCATTTCATGCTTTTAAAACATTTAGAATTATTGAATATTTGACCGGCAGATTGGATTTATCTAGTTAGTTTTATAACCAGCTTATTATTTACTTTTATTATTGGTTCATGTATATTAATAACTACTTATTTTCAATTTGTATTAAGAAGGTATGTATGACATTTTTATTGCTATTATATTTTACTTCCAATTCATTTTGCTTCTTATTTTTCACAGGGTCTAAGTATTTATATAAAACTTATTCTGTGTTCATCTTCTTACAAAATTGTATTCTTGATAAAACATGTTAAAATATTAAAAAATTATTTCACAAAATAAAAAATATTTTAATTTTTGAAGTGTCTAATTTAAATTAAGATCCTCAGTGTGAAAGCGAAAAATAAATATATTTTTTTCATATTAGGTATAAGTAGCTACTTACTGAAAAGTTTAATGTTAAAAATGTGACATCTTATGCAAATATGTTTAATAAGATATTTGCATAATATGCATGTCTACTTATATTTTGAGGCTCTTTAATGTTTCTATATTAATTAAATATTTTGATTTTACAGTCACATTTACATTCCTGTACTACCAATTTTGTTATTGATAAAAGTAGTCTCTTTATACATTAACTTTTATTAGAAATACAATTTTCTTTGAAATATTCTCCAATTTGCCAAAAAAATATTTGCGTGCAGTGTGGCAAAAAAGATGAAATAGTCATGGAACAATGTCAAATAACTATTAGAACGATTAATATGAGCTAACTTTAATATTTGCACTTTAAAGATTTTCTGGGCTATTAGAAAAAAATTTAAATGCTGAAAATTTTCACTGCTGATTTTTGATTTCTCTTACACTTAATGTGATCCATTAAAATTCTGAATATGCTTTAATGTCAAGTAACCCAGTGAGCATTATATTTCTTAAAGGGAACTGTGCCTTCTGCGGCGTTGCTGTTACGTCGCAATTCACTGAATTTCTGTGAAAATAGGCACACTTTAGTGTGTAATATGACACCAGAAAGGAATTGTGTATATTAAGCCAATTGTAGGAATTGTGTCACACACTGTTACATGATCATTCTGTCGCGTGACGCTAAGCAGGAAATTTATTCAAACAATACCCTGTTTGTGTCTGTGTGCAAGCAGGACGCAAATCAGGAATAGTGGGAAATATTGCGTGACTAATAATAGGAATAGTGTAAAAAAAGTTCCCGATTTTAAACTGCTAGTAAGAGTGTGACGCATTTAGGGAATAATGTAGATCAATAGTTTTTTGGTTATTTAAAGCAGTTTTGTGTGAAACAAAGTAGGAATTTTAACCTTACATTGATACGAGAAGTGTGTGCAATTGCAATAGAAAACAAAATGGTCGAAAATGTCTTCGAATAATAAACGAATTAGAAATTTTAAGGCAACAACGTCCTATTATAGAAAAGTAAAACACCTAAACAAAAGGGAAAATGTCGTGACAAAAAGCAATAATGGTATCCGCCAGTGCAGATCTACGAAAGTTATTTATAAAAATAGTGGTTTCTTCTGTAAGAACAGACAAAAAGGAAGATTTAGGTAATAAAAACGGAGCATCAGAAGTACAAGATATTTGCCTAAAATCGCCAGACTTAAAAATAAACCATACAACAAATCATTCCGAATTAAACAGATTTAATCAGTCTAATTTTACAGTAGGCGGCTGCTCCGAGATTAAAAATGACGCTAATTTAACTAAAACTATTTTTGAAGAACCACCAAATACAATTTATGATGAGTTTGACACTGATATAGAGCGAAGGAAAACGAACTTGATCCCAAAGTTTTCTTTTTAAAAAAGTTCTATATTAACTTTTTAAGAAACAACTGTTCATAAAATGCCGGCATTGTGACCAGTGGCACAAAGGAGCAAGTGTTATGGAAATGCGTAAAGCGCATTTTTACTTTGCACACATAGAGGGAATTGTGTTGAAAATGTCCTTATTTATTTCATGCATGACCTCATGTAGGGATTGCGTGTAACCAGGTTAACACAACTGCGGCATAGTAACAGACACAGCCTATAGGTAAAAACAGGGAATCTTGTGAGCAGGAGACATATTGAAAAAAAGTATAAGTTATTTTAGTTTAAAATCTATAAGAAAAACTTGCTTTTGACTAAAAAAAAAACATCACTTTATCAACATTAAGGAAAATGATTGCAAACAGAACTGTTTTAAAACGCAACTCAAAAAAAAATATTTTAAGGTTAACAAAAGGGCTTCTTTTAATAGTATTTTTTTTTAGAGATAAAAGCTTTTTTTAAGGGCGCATTGTTAATTTTCTTAGTGGAATAAAGAACTGCAGGAAAAAGTTTGTTTCGCAACAAAAACTTGATTTCCTGAATTGTAAATAGCCGTTATTTAATTATTTCCTATGCTATCATATTATAATTTATAAAATATGCATGTTAAACATATAATCCATTTCATGGTGTCCAAACTTTTTAATAGAAAAGGAGATTATGTACACAGGTTCCATATATTAGACAAAGAAAAACATGTTACAATCTAGACACGTTTCCTGTCAGCCATTTTCTAAGTTGATATCTGAGGAGTAACAATTCCGGAATTTAATTATTCACATAAGAGGTATTTTGTAAGTATTTGTGTAGGCATTGCGTATCTGAAAAGAAAATTGAATGACACAATTAACACACCATATTCCTGAATTGTTTCACAAATGTGTGGTGTCATGGTGCTCCACTTCCCACACATGGCATACACATGTCAGTCGACGTTTCGAAACATTGTGTGCAACTTGACACAAGAAAATGTCACAATCTCGGAAGCGTTACCAAAACTCAACCACAAAATGCTCACTGGGAAGTATTTCTTATGGAATGAGAATTGTTGTGATCAGATCTTTATTTTTATTGTAGGTCTGATTTTTAAATTTATTGGTATATTTTTTGTTGAATTAATTTTTTAAGGTGCAATATATAATTTTAAAATATATTTATATACTTGGTTCTCACTATGGATAGTATTTCTCTCATATAGTAACATTATTTCAGTGTTTTAAATGGCCAATTTAGACAGTACAAAGGTGCGAAAGATGCAGATGCTTTCAGTTTGTTTATTGAAGAGCGAAAATGGGAACAAGTAGATCCAATTTCCAGCTGGAAGGCACCAGATTCGTTGCAAATGAGTATCATAGCTTCTTTCTTTAAACTATCTCAAACGTTAAGAGTAAGTTAGCATTCAACATATTTTACTTTCAGTAGTAATTTATTCAAATGCTCTTGATGCTAGTGAGTTGTGTGATTATTAAGATTTTGTAGTTCTCAATTTTCTCTCTATTTTCTTCATATTTAGAATATAAAAATAACAAAGCATTCAGAAAGCCAAATACTGAGTAAATAATAAATGCAAGGGTGGAGGGAGAGCAAAATGATACCTAATGTGTATCTTTTATGACCCAATCAAATGGAAAATAATATGGCAATATAAATAGTTGAGAAAAATTGATTTCCTGGTTTGGCCCTAAACTCTTGTATTTTTTTTTTAGCAAATTCACAACAAGTTTACCAATGAATATGGGTTACCTACAATTGCATCCTACTTGATTTTTGCTATTGCTACAATAATTTTAGGTGCTTGTCTTGGATTAGTAAGTATTTATTTATTTTGTTATTATGTCTGCTTTTCTGAAAAGATCTGGAAGGTTGTTCAATTTAGAAACTAAGTTGACTGCCAAATATGCATTTTGCTCTCAATATATTTGATATAAATATTTAGTTGGAAGGCATCTAATCATTTTTTTTCTTGTAGGTTCTTGTGTGTGCCATTGATCTAATATTCCCTCAAAAGGCTTCATATTCACAGAAAGCATCAGAAGATAAGAAGGATAAAGATAGTGATAATGAATTGGTAAGTTTAATTTGAAACATACACTGGAGGAGGAGGATCATATAGAGTTGTTATGCAAATATACTCTGCATTTATTAAGGCCTGGATAATATTTATATAGAAATCTAATTTATTATCAAAAACTATTTAACACAAAATTAGATTTTTATATAATAGGCCTTAATAAAATGGCGCATTTTTTGCATTTAGGCCATTAACTCTTCTATTTAAAGATGAAAAGCTCGATAAAAGCTGATAAACCATTCTTAGGTTATGAGCTCTGAACCCTTCCTTAAGTGTTTCATAATACTTGAAAACCAAGAATCGATATAAATTCACTTAAAACTTTTTTAGAATGATGAAGATATAAAAGATGATCTGGTGGATCAAGAGCATGAAGGCGACTCTGAAGGAGATCATGCCTCAACGGAATCAGAAAGTAGTCAGAAGGAGGACAAAGATTCCCAGAAGTCAGAGACTGCAAGAAAGCGTAAAACTAAGAGACTTGACATGTGATATATGTAAGACAATTTTCTTCATGGTAGTATGCAGTGAGTTATTTTCGTTTTCAACACTTTAGGGTTTTCCAGATATGTGTTGAATGTGCAGCAACTCATTGACGAAAAAATGTGTTAATAAATAAAATGATAAAAAAAATCTCTTAATTAATAGTCTATATTTATAATTTATTTTCTTTCATAATAACATTGATATAGAATATAATAATTATTAGTCAATACACTAATATGAAGTATATCAAATCTTAATTCAGGATCCTCAAGAAAATCTGCCTATTGCTGGAAAATTCGTCATATGGTGCAGACTTCTTAATTTTCTTGTAAATATTCTGCTTTTTTGGAGCCATTTGGGGTTTTATATAATTTTCTACAAGTTTTAATCACTCAGTGATTAATTTTCACCTCTTTTCTTAGTTCTTCAAGTTTGATTCCTTTGTTTTCTGAACTCACTTGTCAAATATGTTGATAATATAACCAAAGTAAGTAACCATTTTCTGCTTTTGAAGCCTATTTTATACTTCAGGCAGGTGCAGCTTTTTTAAAATTTATTTGATCATACTCCATATATACATTTATAGAATAGGCTGATGGTAACCTGGTTTCCATGGTAGTAATCTAAATATGGCAATGAGGGCTGCCATTGACGTTCTAAACCAACCATAACTGTTTTAGGCATTGCAACCATAGGCAAAAAATCTAGTTTGAAATTGACACGTATCATGCTTTTATCTTTTTAAAGTTTTTTTTATTTTGTTCTGTATTTGGGTAAAAAGCTGCAAATTATGAGCAATTATTTTTTTTTAAAACCAGGTTTATGCTGTATAATAAAATATAGAACGTATAATTATTTAAACTTATAAAATTACACTATTTAAAATTAATCGAAGAGCATTACATAATATACAGTACATACACAGTAAAAAAACCACAAGTGTGTTTGTTAAATGAGATTACATAGATACTTTCATATGGAGTATATACTCGATGGCACAATCTTTATTAACTTCAAAATAAAATCGTTCCCAGTCCTGCTGGAGTCTTTTTCGTTCCTGTATATTAGTCTGCTTTAGAAATAGTTTGCATATTTTTTTTTTTATAATTTGACCTCTGGTCAGCTATTTCGCTGGCTATGTGTGAGTAATATTTTATTATCTCATTTGCGACATTTTCTGGTTCATGTATCAAACCTTTAGTTTTATTTGATATCTCGGTTTCCTGTTTCTCCCCACCGCACCGTCTCATTTACTTGGACCCATGTTCTGATTGAAGATTTTGATGTGCGGGTACTCTAAGGAGTTAGAGTGTTTGGTTTCCCTTATTTTATGGGTCTAAGTATTTTCTGGTCTGTCTTGTCATGTTTGTTTTATGGTCGTTGTCTGTTTATTTGCGTATATAAATTTTAATACCTTTAGTAATCGCTTTTATGCCAGCGCGTTTTTTTTATTTTTTATTGTTTTTTTGGGTGTGTATCTTGTTGAAGGCCTACACTATTCGATTATGGAACAAATTAATAAATAGCTTTTGCTTTTTTTTATGGCGGTCGTTGTTAAATGAGTTCAGCCCATTTTGCCCTCGCACTTTTCCAGGAATTTATGTTGTAGTTACCTACTGATGTGGAACGCTCCGAAAGTGTATGAATGTAACGCTTGATATCGATTTTGATAAAAAAAAAATGCTATTATCACCGATTGAACTAATCCAAATAATCATTTATTCTACAAATTTGGATCTTCTATATGTATGCAACATGACAAATGTAGATTAAGTGATGTACGCGAACATGTTCCTGTTTCTAGCTAAAATAGACCATTTTCATATTATTTTTGAAATATTGACTCAATCCTGATTACAAATTTTTGACTTGGCCCAATCCTGATTACACTTTGATTCCTTCTATGTCGATAAAATGTCACTCGGCATCTACCATTTACCGAGCAGGTTAATTTGACAACAAATTGGATTTTAATGTGAAGGTAAACGTAATTTTCAAATTTTATGGTATTTCGAAAATCCGTCGTTTTAACAGGGATGACACTTTTAAAATAATTAAAAATTTGAATCGAAAATCTCAAGAATTACCAAAGTAAATGTATGTATATATCAACATTGTTGGCATATGTCTCCCAATTGGATTTGAAAATTTGTATATGGAAATAAACACATATTTGAATGTCACTAACTTGCCAAAGTGCATGAGTGCCTCTTAGAGATAAAAAAACAATATATTGCTTTATTGTTTTACATAAATGTTTAAAGTAATTTTGTTCTCATTCCAAGCTTATGTGGTGAAAAATACGGGATCATGCAAAAATGTTTCTAGTAATATTAGATCTATATTTTATTTAACATGACGTCATGTATTCGTCGACATAGTTTTTCAACCACACCTAAGGCTCAAAATTGCTATCAGTGACTCATACCGCAAGGCAAGTCACAAAAGGCCAACTGATATTTTGAGACATTCTTACAATATTGTGTTTGAAGTTGAGATTCATCATTGATAAGTATATTTGGAACTATAATAGATTCAAAAAATAATGTTGCAAGTTCATTTTTGCATTGTCTTGTAGCTATAGGATCTGTATTTAACTGTAGAAGTGATAGTAATTACTTACTTGTATATATCTTTTAAATATAGGTACCAAGTTTTTAATAAAAGTTTTTATTGAAATGTAACATTAATGTTTTTTTTTTATTGTTAAAAAATGTAGGAATGTAATGCGATTTTAGATTGATTGAGTGAATAGAAATTCTATTTAATTCATTGTTCATAATACATATTTTATTTTTTTATCAAAACGCCATCTTGTGATTGAATTGTTGATGTGCGAAAGGGTTCTCTGGGCATTTACCGTATGATCAAGAATGTTAACAACCATGAATTTGCCATTAATTATTTTATTGGGCAGCACCTGGAAACTTAATTACAATATCAACAATGGCTAACCTCACAGTGAATTCCTACCTGTAGTTTTGTGCATAAATATTCGCTGATTTTTCGACGTAAAATAATATTTATTGAGAGTGCAGAATACTTGGAAATAAAAAAACTAAATAGCGGTAAGTAGATCTATAAGCATTTTATCTACATGTTTATAGCGGCAAGACGGGATTTCGTAATTTCGTTTTTTGTTGTTGTTTTGTTTACAAGTTGCTCTGTTTAATATATGATAATTGTTGGGAATAGTGAAGCTGAAAATTCTAATGTTTTCATTGGCGTAAGGCCAATTCTGTGTTTTGTGCCTGGAAGTGTTTGTTGTGGTTTTTTTTTTGGGTTTTAATCTGTAATTTATAATGAAAGTTTTTCCACGTTTTCCGCTGAACTTTGAACCTGTTATTGTTTGGAGTGTCAATGTCATAATTGTCATATGCCTGAGTGACAAGTCTATAGTCTGATACTACCATATATTTTAAATATATGGGTACTACACGGCCACCTGTAAAGGTGGCCGTGGGTACTAACAGCTGGCCTTTGCTACTGAAAGCGCAGTGTTGCCGGCTATTTGAATATTTTGGAAAAATTCTGGAAACCGCGAGAAGGGTCTGAAAATGCCGAATTCCAACAAATGCTACAAGTGTGGGATGGAATGTGTCTTTAAGGAAGAAAAACAACGCCTGTTTGGTTTTCCGTGTGACATGTGTTCGCGAGTTGTTTGTGCAGACTGCACAAATGCTCAGGCTCAAGAAGTTCATGTGATTCCTAGCCTTACTAGAACACTGATACATTTATGTCCGGAATGTCGACAAACTAATCAATCAGATTGTAAGGGTTGAGGCTAAGCTGGATTCCCATTCTAACACTGGCAATATAGATTCCAGGCTTAGGCCTTTAGAGAAAAAAACCCAACCTTGAAGAAGCGTTTCAATCTACTTCGAGATCACTGGAGGATAGGGTTAAAGCGTTACAACCACCCACTAATCCGAATATGAATGACCAAGACCTCACCACAATGTTTATTGCCATACAGGATCAATTACATTCTTTATCAAAAAAGATTGATCAAAATGGTGTTACTAAATGATCCTTTAGTCTTCTCTCACAACTTTGAAAAACATCTAAATGGACAATCTGAATTCATTGCTCTTAAAATGGATTCAGTTGCCAATGCAATTAAGGATACAAATACTGAGCTGGTTAAACTTTTCACAACTAGTAAGAATGATTTACCATCTATTGCTGGCCAGCTAAATTCCAACACTCCTAAAAACACCACAAAAACCATCAATAAGCCTGTTGAAGTTGAAGCTATCAAGCTAAAAAGTGCAACTTCAACTATGGTAAAGGGATCTAGTAATGAAAATACTATTCTGTCAGCTGCAGAGGAGCGCAAATGGTTTCATATAGATAAACTAGCAGAAAATACTACAGACGAGGTTTTGAAAAGCTATTTAACTGAAAAACAAATACACATCTTGTGAGAGACTTCAAAATATGCAAAGTCACAAGGCTTCATTTAAAGTATCCATAAGACCAGATCAAAGGGGCTTGCTTTGTAATAGTGGTATTTGGCCCGTGAACGTTGTTGTTAGATCCTACGTGTTTAATTGGCAGAATAACTCTCTGCTGCAAGGTCATGGACGACAAGGAGATCAAAATCATGGGAATAATAGAAACCATGGACAAAATTATAACTTTCGTAAATATGGAAATCAGAAACGACGTTATTAGTCTAGATGATTCTTCACAAGCTCTACGTTTTCTAAACTTTAACATCCGAAGTCTTGGGCGAAAAACTCTGAATTTGCTGTATGTCTTAAAGCTAAATGCTGTCCTGAAATAGTGGCCCTTACTGAAACATGGTGTTCCTCTGATGAAATTGGCAGAGTGTGCGTTGATGGGTATACACTGGCTTCCTCTTATTGCAGGGATTTATCTCGAGGGGGCGGAGTCGCGATTTATTGCAGAAATGGCACTCAATTTGCTGACTTAAGTCTTAATGTAAGGTGTATTGAATGTGAGTTTGTTTGAGTACAGTGCAGTGAAAGTTCTGCTTGTTTCAACCAACTTATATGTACTGTGTCTATACAGACCGCTTTCATCAAATATAGAAAATTTTATTAATTTGTTGTATTGACTTACTGGTTGATTTGTTTAGTAAGAACAGAAATGATAAAGGTGCCTTCTCTATTGTATGTGGGGACTTTAATGTTAATTTTGATCCTTGTAGAAATAATGCTAATGCAAATTGTATCACAAACAATCTAATATCATTTGGACTAAAATCATGTATAGAGGATTATTTCAGGATTCAGAATAGAGCAGCTACAATTATAGATAATATCTTTATCACATTTGAAAATGAAAAAATAAAGGTTTTTACTATGGAGAGCAACGTGTCAGACCATCGCATGCAATATGTTATTCTACCTATCAAGCCACC
This sequence comes from Pissodes strobi, assembly GCA_016904865.1. Taxonomy (NCBI): domain Eukaryota; kingdom Metazoa; phylum Arthropoda; class Insecta; order Coleoptera; family Curculionidae; genus Pissodes; species Pissodes strobi. The sequence continues at coordinate 375,016 of MU182056.1, forward strand.
AGAAGTGATTAGTAATAGGCAATATAAGTATATTCGTAATTTTAAGAAAGAGGCTAAATAATAACGTTTAAACATTTGCTACAACATGAATCCTGGAATGATTTGACAAGTGTCGACATTGGTGCTGATGCTAAATTTGGTTTATTTCTTGCTAACATCTTAAAAAATTGTTGATCTGTCTTTTCCGCAAGAACTTGTTAGATGTAGTATTAACATTTCCCGATTATCAGCCAATGCAGAATGGCTTAGTAGTGAAATTGTAAAGCAGGGCGAAAATCTGCGATTTTTATTCATGTGCTGCAAAAGATCAAGTAGTGATCAAATGTGGGTAAATTATAAGTTAAAATTGAGGGAACATAGGGAACTTATTAATAATAGTAAGAAAAATACCTTTTCTTGTTTTTACAATAATTCCTCAAATAAGATGAAAGCTTCCTGCCAGATAATAAATAATGGGTCCAATTCTTCTAAAAAGCAATCATATCCAACTTCCAACAATTTTGGACTTAATGCAGATACTTGTGGTGACTCAATGTACCTCCAACCGGTGTCTGAATTTGAGGTGCATGGGTTTTTAAGCTCAATCTCAGGCAAACACTCTAGTGGTGTTGATGCATTGATGATATTCCTTGCTCTCTGCTGATAAAAGTATCTGAATATATATCTCCAGTCCTAACATACTTAATAATTGAATCTTTTCAAGAGGGCATCTTTCCCACTCAATTAAAGGTGTCTATTGTTCGACCTATACATAAGAAGGGAAATGACAATAGGATTGATAATTACAGACCTATTTCGTTCTAATGTGAGGTTCTTAAGCACAATCATTTTTTTATAAGTGAAACTTCATTAGGCGCGTCGAACTCACAACAGAAAACATGTGGTAAACGAGAGTTATGCATCGTACCTAATACACTGTGAAGGCCTGTAGGCTATTCTCCATTTCTGTTTTGTGCGGATGAAGTTTGACTTCTGGCGAGTGGTCCACAAGCATACCAAATTTTTTTAGTTGGATGCATGGGATTTATTTGGTTACTTACCTTACACAGGATTTCTTTTACCCTAGTCAATGGTTGCTTTCTCTTGGATGTTGGGCAAAGGGAATCAAATCCAATATACCACAAAATAGCCGATAAATTATTAAAAATTAAGTTCATTTGTAATAATTAAATCTTAACGTTTTGAAAAAAAAAATCGAACTAAAACGGCCTACGTTACCCGACTCTCTCCTAAGCACAAGTGGTAAATTACACATGGGTATAGACTATTTTTATTGTTTATATGATTTAGAAAAGCACTATGATCGGTTTTTTGTATCTATAGCAGAATAACTTGATTCTGTATAAAAAAACTAACGGATTATTCGAGATAAAGTATGTAGAGATAGCACGTTAATGTTGCTCATTGGTGAATACCTAGCGATTTTGCCTAGTTTATTGTGGCTGAAAAAAGTCTGATTTTTGTACACATTTTTAACAATATTATATTGCCAAATTCGAAAAACGAGCTTATTGTTTCTAGCAACATAATAAAACCGATTTTTTTTATTAAGCATAAAAAAAAACAACTCCATATCAACAAAAAAAAATTGCCACTGCAAATATTTACAGGATTGATACTCGCGGCTTTCCATATTGTAGCTGTAACTAAATTGTTAGATTCTACTTGAAACATTTAAATTTAGCGTTCCTCGGTCGCTCATGCACGTGTGCCAGGTAGGAAGCAACGACGTTGCCACCGGCAGTCACTGCCTGACATTGACAGGGAACTACACATCGGCCTGAATTTAAGAGAAAAATCTAGAAAATCTAACATCAGGTGTGGGGTACACGTGTACTTTTGTAATCGTGTTGAATTATGGCGGAAGATATGGCAAAGTCTTTGGGGGCAATTGCATCAATTTTGGAAAATCTGCAAAAGCATGTGGATGGGAATGAACTGCAAGCCACAGCTCCTGTTATCCAGAAAACTCCCATTTCTTTGGCCTTGTCAAGTTTCGACCCGGACAGCACAGATATTCATATATGGTTACAAAAAATGAAAGGTTATAAAACCGAATTTGGGTGATCAGATCGAAAAACTGTAAGTAGAGTTGGTCCTTTTTTATTAAAATCTGCACAAGGGTGGTTTTCCGCATGGCCCACCGAAGAAACGTGGGAGAATTTTAAGATTGAATTGATCTTTCCCTAAACAAAAAAAATTAGGTAAGCTTTTAACTGATTCGGTGAGCTACCATAACTCAAATGCCAGCAGTCATGTGGAATATGTGAGAATTAAACTTGAAAAGCTAAAGCGCACCCGAACTAGTTGGGTTGGTTCAGATTTAATAGAGATCATCGCACATTCGATAGACGATGCTGTTGTCAGAACCGCTGCTTTGATTTGATTGCATTCCTTGCTAATTACATAAAAATCCCGTCATCCGATAACATTTTAAATAATCCAAATGAGCAAAAGCATGAATATAGGCAAAAAATACCTAATCAAGTCATTTCTTTTTCTTGCGGCAAAATAGGCCATATTTCTCGAGAGTGTAATGATACACAACAATCATTTGAAGACTTTGCCTGATATAATTTCTGGTTATCGTATAAATTCTTTGATAGATACAGGCTCGGCATGTTCATTAATTAAGAGACTCTTGTTGCTAAATTAAAACTTAATAAAACTCCATATATTACACCATTACAGTGGTTTGAGGGTAGTACGTGTAATTCTTATTATATTACAAATGCTTTGGTGGAAATGTCCGATGTAAAATTGAAACTTGATCTTGTTGTAGTACCACACGATCATTCTATTTATGATGTTGTCATAGGCGAAAATATTTATGATAATGACGTAACTTTAATAAAAAAATTAAACATAAACAACAAATTATTTATTTACCGTTAGCGGCCAGTGTTATACACGGTAGTCCTAACTTAGAGGTAATAATCGATTTGGAGTCCCATGAGAAGTCAGAGCTGCTCGAATTACTTAAAAATTATTCTCAATTGTTAATCACTTCCGGCAAGCTGCTTAATGTTGTAAATACCGCCGAATTGAGTATTACATTAACTGAAAATAAAACTATTTACCATCACCCCTATCGTATGTCAGAATCTGAACGTCGAGATTTGCGCGAAATTGTCGCTGATCTCATTAAAAGTGAAATTATTCTCTGAATAAAATTATCCTTAAGGATCGTTACCCTCTCTCCCGTATAGATGATCAGTTGGATCGCTTAGGTAAAAATACATATTTCACATCACTTGATATGGCTTCCGGTTTTCACCAGGTACTCATTCACCCTGGGTCAATCGCAAAAACTTCCTTCGTAACACCGGATGTTCAGTACGAATATCTGAGGATGCCATTTGGGCTAGCCAACACCCCCGCTGTGTTCCAAAGGGCTATTAACAAAGCTTTAGGTAAACTTAAGTATGATGTAGCTGTCGTTTACATAATCGACATTGTAATGCCGTCTATTACAGTAGCTGATGGAATGTCTAAATTAAACCTAGTTTTTGATGCACTGCTTGATGCAGGATTTTCTGTAAATCTTTGTAAATGCCGCTTTCTCATGAAAAACATTACCTATCTAGGGCGTGTAATTTCGGCTGATGGTATTCGACCTGACCCTAACAAGATCAAAGCAATTAAAGAAAGTTTGGCTCCCACTAATGTAAAGCAAGTTCGCCAATTTATTGGTCAGCTACTTTCGAGAATTTATCCCTGGCTTTTCCTCTAAACTAAAGTAGCTTGCATAACCAACTTAACCAGAAATAATGTTGATTTTCTTTGGACTTCTGAATGCGAAGAGGCAAGGCGGTACATTATTGACGTCTTGACAGAAAAATCTCTACTATCAATATTTGATTCTTCTTTGGAAACTCAGCTGCATATAGACGCCAGCAGCGTCGGTTTTGAACCCTTCCATACAATTCATGCTGAATGTCCTGGCTCTTAACCCGGAGATCCAAACAATTATAAATATATGTTTGTCCTAGTGGATGCTTTTCAAAATTTTGTCTTCTTTACCCCCAGTCTACCGTTACCACCGATGAGACTAAGCAAAGTTTTGCCAACTTTATCAGTATATTTGGAACTCCAGCAAAACTTATCCATCATGCCGGTACAAAATTTACGGCAGGGTTTTAAAGCAATTATTGAACACTTTGGAATTGAAGTGAACGTGACAACCCCTGGTATACATCGCTCCAATGGTCAAATCGAATGATACATGCGAACCATAACCAACCTACTTAGAGTAGAATCAAAAAATCATCAGATTGGCCGAGCAAACTTTGGAAAATTCAACTGGTATAATCAACACCACAAAACAAAAAATAACAGGTTGCTCCCCATTTAAGTTAGCATTTGGTCAAGAGGGACAGACTCCTCAAATTCGTACAGTTTTGACAGACCTCTCTATCCCTAAAGACACTAAAGATCCAATCGACCGAACTACCATTCTTAACAAAACGAAACAAAACGCTGAAAGACGAAGTAACTTATCTCGACAAAAAGCGTAGAAATGATCAGTCATTTAAAGTTGATGAAGCTGTCTTGTTGAGCCGAGGTCAATGATCAGAGACGTTTCTATTCGAATTTGTGGGACCCTATGTTATCAATCAAGTGTTGGCTAACGACCGATACTCAATCCGAAAATTGGGCGCGCGAACGACCCTTAAAGCAGGGCGCCCACAGAATCGGCACAGACCGGCATAAGTTGCTATCTACGTTATTAAACGAGATGCCGTTCCGCGCTGGTCCGATTAAATGGGCGCTGCCTCGTTTAATAACGTAGATAGCAACTTATGCCGGCCTGTGCCGATTCAGATGGGCGCCCTGCTTTAGTGTTCAAAGGACCAGTTGGCCACTTGACTGGACTCCTGAGGATTTCCAGAATCTTATAGAATTAAATACTTGTAAATAGTTTAATTTTCATTTTTGTAAATCTATGCCGTGTTAGATTGTGTAGTTCGATTTCGGTGATCAAATTTAATGGCAGATAACCCATCGCAAATACGTCATAGTATTTCCATCGTGTTATTTAGCAATTTTATTAAAATAATTTACTTGCAAGTAACCCATCGTAAATACGTCATAGTATTTCCATTGTGTGATTTCGTAAATTATCAGCTGGAAATCGTAAAATGACCCATCGTAAATATGCACATATTGTGATATTTCCATCGTGTCATTCAGAAAAAAATTAGCTTTCATATGACCCATCGTAAATAT
>MU182056.1:380644-431351 GCA_016904865.1 Pissodes strobi
TTTGTCTTCCTATTATGAACTGCAGAGGAGAAAGGTTTTTCTTTAAGTTAAAACGAGTAAAAAAATTATGAACTAAGTTGTTTGATATGACAAAAATGCCGAAATTTCCATTTTGTATGAGAACTTAAATTATGTAGCTGAAGATACTATTCAAAGATTTTCCAACCTTATGAATTAAAAAATACTTTTATAATGCCTGTTTTTGGGATACCCTGTATATCTACTAATTTCCTATTATTTCTTAAGATTCTTATTTATTTAATTGGCGCGAAAATTTATGACTAGGCTTTGCTGCCACAGGATAGAACGTTTCATACTGCTGAAAATTAAAAAACGATAAATATATACTTATATAATAATATACTAAAATTACACGTTAAACTATGAAGTTCGTAACTCGTAGATTTGAATATAAGCTTCTGTTAAAGTAATCATCTGTGGCAAAATATCTGTGACGTGCAAGTCTTGCATTTCGTACCACTGCCCAGTAGATTTCTGCAGGATGTGAACCCTGTACGTTCCCTTTCCCGGCTCTCCATCATGCACAATGTTGGCTATAAGATCGTAGATTGTGTTTCCGTGCTCTGCTTTTACTTCAGGGGTCAAAAATTCACCAAAATCGACGTTTCTGAAAGAATAGAAGGATTATATAATTCACATAGAAATTACCTACCTCAACTAAACTTATGTGCAATTATAAGGCATTGTGAAAATTTGCAGTCCAGATTAAACACTAAATATACCGTAGATATACGCGAGAAAGTGACAAGGTTTATTATTTAAGAAGTCGACCATGCATTCATAACTTTCTTTAGAAGCTTGTATACGGTTCCATTTCTTTTAGACTATTGACTCGTCAGTATACAAGAGTAAGTAACCAAGTACAAGAGAAGATTTATATGTATGCAAACTTTTAAAAACATAGTTATTTATGGATCATTAAAACTCAAAACTATAATGGCCTTATGACTTTCATTTAAATCAACTATTCTTTTATAAATTTGTAATTTTTTTACATCTTTCTCTAGCACATTGTCTTTCTACTTAAAGGCTTTAATTTTAAACTAGTTACAACCTAATTAGTGTGTCTAAATAAATCTTTTTTACTTACTTTACAGGGAAATTTACAATAGTTGGATTTTTTTCAACAAAAAATGTATTCTTTGTGAAACGTTTTATATATAATATCAAGTATGGAGGAAGCCTAGTAATCTCAAATCTCTTCATGAAGTTCTCTTTATAAGTCTTGTACTCCTTCTCCGACTGTCCATTAAATTTTGCCAACAGCTGATAAAGATTTACCTAAAATTAAGAAAAGATAATAAATGTTTTAGCTATATAATTTTCTTAAATCTATTCTATACGGGTGTAATCTGATGTTCACCACTGGTACCTCCGAAACCTTCAAAGATACGAAGTTTGTTCGAATTGGGGTAAAGTCACAAGATTTAGATACTTAAAAAAGGAAAACCGAGATATTCATATTATTTTAGAAGATATGTGAATAAGACTTGAATCTTTTAAGACTAACTATGTATACCATCAATAAATCTAGATTTGCAAAATCTTAATTTTCTTATACAAATTTTAGTCACCGTACGAGAACTTTGATCCATTGTTAGTGTTTTGAGACTTGAAGCACCTGAAAAATCACATTAAATTTCAAGGCCTATACTTAAAATCTCCAGCTTTTAGAGATAGACAGATAGTATTATTAATAGAACAGAAAATAGCATTTTTACACAAAATCTACATACATAAAAATGTAGAATACAATATGTAGGCAAACAAACTTACATAATAATAGCTAAAACCTACACAGTAATTTAAAATAAATAAAATCAAAGATTAAACCCTCAATTTAAATTACTTTTGAAGTATTTACCAATAGAGAAAAATTAATTTCCCCACCACTTTATACTCGATGTCGCTAGGTTCCGAATGAATAAAACTTATACTCTAACCAAATCTGCCTTGTTCCATGTAGAATAGTTATGAATATCGGCATGTGATTGTATAAAAAATCGAAAATGATGAAATAAATCATAATATGGTTATCAAAGCTTTGAATAAAAATTGTTTCAATAAATTATAATTTATAAGAAATCAGATATATTGCTTTTGATTTAAAAATCACATATATTGCTTTTGATTTAAAAGAAGCATTGGGTCACTGTCAATATTCAAAATCATACTTCAACCTCAACTTCAACTTACTTGTGGAATGATATTCTCCTTAAACTCATCTATAAACAAAGGAGGAGGAGGTAAGTCGCAAGTCAAGTACAAAAATGTAGACTCGGTCTCTACTTCCTGATATTCACTGGTCAACAAAAGTGACCTTTTCTGCTTTTCTTCTAAGTCAATTGGAGGAATTTTTCTAGTGAATATTTTCATATTTCCTAGGAAAGACTTATATATTATAGAACTATCTTGTTTTTTGGTGCCATTAAGGGCCTTATGCAAGGCATTCAAAAACCATGAAAGAAAATCAATTGGGTCCCCTTGTTGCGTAAACTGAAACCGTTTTTTGCTCCATAAAACTACAGCTTGAAGCATTTCATGCGGTGACACATGGGCTTTGAAGTTTCTCGGGTTCCATAATTTTCTCATGAGCTCACCAAAACGTTGAACTAAGAGATATGAGGAATCTCCTGGAGGTCTTCTTACTTTAGAGTAGTTTTCTTCACGAAGGAAGTAGTTTCGGAGAGGATTTACATGTGATAAAGCCTATAATAATAATAATAATAATAAACTCTTTATTTCAAATCACATTACAAATTTCACAATGAACATGAAATGAAATGACGTCAAGTGTCACAGAACACCTTTACAAATCCGTACAAAAATCCTTTAGACAATAGGGTTCAAAATTTCAAGATTAACATTAAAAACAATTCTATTGGTTGTAGGTATGTATGTGTACAGTAATTGTGTCCATAGATGCATTCTGGAGAGGGAAATAGCATTCAGATGGAAGGATTTCATTAAAAAAAAAATAATAAAAACCACAGTAGAGTAAATACCTGAGTTTAAGGGTAGTTAAGGCACTTGGCCAATCAAACACTCATTTGGAAAGGTGGTATTATACTATGCGCCAAACAGATTCACTAATCATGGAAACAATAATTCAATAACTCGTCTTATTTTATGATTCCAAACATAGGGACTTTGATAAGACATTCTATTTGTATTTGTTGTATTATGGACGAGCAAAAATAAAACAATAGTTCGATTCAATCATAAAATGAGACGAATTATTTCCGCGATTAGTGAATCTGTTCGGCGCGTCGAATACAGTAGATAAAGCATTCTATCAGGCTGTGTTTGAGAAGTTAATCAATTGTCCAATCATTTATCCACAATTTACCTTCTACTTGAGATTATTACTGATTTTCTTACCTTTTATAATGTCTTATTATTGCCAATTGCAATTGAACCTTGCTAAATAAAACAATATACTGCTGACATAACAGCGTTATATTCAACAGTCATATATTTATATGGAAAAGTTTAAACATCAGTTCAGATTCATTTGAATGAAGTTTAAAGGTCAAAATTATTTTGAACTATAAAGCTAAAATCTTAGATTTAGACATACTTTTAATTATTCATAATATATTTTATTAATAAGATTTTCCCAGGCTATTGGAAACAAAGGCATCTAGTTCGTCTTAAAATGTTTTCATCACATCTCTCTAAATATTGAAAACTTTATATACTCTAACATATAGGTCATGCACAATTTAGCAAGTAAAGACATAAGATGTGTAAATTAGATTGTTATTGAAGTGGCCTTAATTTATAAATTATTATTAATAATAAAACATCATAGTGCAGGCAAATTGGAAAATAACTAGGTTACAATAATATCTTGGTATCATGGTACTTTCAAAAAAGATGTCAATGCAAACTTACTTAGGCGAATAAGTAATATAGTTTTTGGACTTTTTTTTATAAATTTAACTACAAATAAAAATGTTTTCCTTCTTCTGGAGCCCACCCTTGGAAACACTACTAAGGCGATACAAAAAAATAATAGGGTGCATCTGAAAACATTGCAAGTGATTCCTAGAATTTTAGAAAAAATCGGCCTTTCCCACCTTGCAAAGCATCTTTAGTACAATCCATAATAAAGCAGGAAAGTGAGTTATGTCACAAGACAATCCATATCCTTAAAATGTCATTTATTGAGCACTCTTTAAATTTTTTACCTGTAGCACAACATTACAATAATCATTAGCTTTGATATTGTTCAGACCCACTATACCAGGTGTATAAAGGGATCCATCTATGGCTCTTGAAAGTTTTGTACTTCTGTCAAGGTTTTTGATATGCTCTTGAGTAAAAGTTGGGTTTAGTACATATTTTATGTCATCCAGAGAAGAATCTAGAAAAAGAAATATTTAATATTTGACTGTACAAATATACTGTAAATATATGTGAAACTTACCGATGATCTCATAATTATCAGGTAAACAATAAAACTTTAATGTATGTAAGTTCAAAAATACATGGTGTCCTTCGGCAACAGAATGAGTATAAGCATGAGTGTTGGTGCCTCTTCCTTGAAAATATTTACCGCAAACGAGGCAAGCATACACATTGATCCTCGTTAGAGATACAGAACACAATTTTTCAAAATCAAAGTCAAGATATTGCCTGTTAATTGTATCTAAATATGGGCATAATCTTGGGGTTTTCACACCTAAAACATTAATATAATACTTCAGTTTAGTTGAGACCTAATTTATGCTTATTTATTGATAAATATAAGATAAGAGGGGCACTATACTGGCAGTTTATTTTCATGACACCCAAAAGAACTGAAGTCTGAAGCATCAAGGGTTATTTAACAGTGAAGTACCTGGTGTAGAATCAAACTTTTGCCTTTTATATGGCGGTTCTAAATTTCTGTCCATATTTTGTAGAATGTTCTTTTTTTAAAATTAAAATTTGTCGGTTTTGGTTACATTACAAACATATTGCATTGGAAATCAAATATAATATAAACATCATCCTAACCTAATTATCTGACAAAAGATTCGCCTCTAGCGAGCCGCGGTTACAAACCATAATGGTTGGGTGGTCGGGGCTTGAATTGTTTACTGTTTGGAGGGTTTGTTTCAATGCGTATATGTCTTGTTACATATATGCTTTGAATATAAAAAGACTTCAAAGCAGACATGTTTGAACGTCTTGACCAGAGTTTATACTTACGGTATAAACTGTGAACTTGACGGCCGAGTGTCTCGCGACAGTAATGATTTTGGCTGCCGTCAAGGTCGAATCTTATAAATGCGGATACAGACGTCAAATTCATTTATTTCATTTAAAGAAAGGGGATTCTTTGTAAATGTATAAGCGGAAACACATGCAAGCTGCTGCATATATATTACAATAAGTAATATTTCACTTTTCGCATGGCCCTCCGCTCGCTACGGGGGCTCAAGAAAAGGAAACTAACCAGGTGCTAACCCAAACGTAACCCAAGATATACCCAAAATCAAGTAAAAATTTGTTTGCTAACCAAAACTAACCCAAGACATACCCAAAATCAAGAAAAAAACTGTTTAGAAACAACCGTAAAAAAAAAAAAAGCAACGGGGTTTGAACCCGGGCCGCCGCCGATAGTCACCGAATTGAGACCTAACCATCTAAACCCATGCTTTGTATCATGATCTAAACCTCTAGACCACGACGGCTCTTGCTGCAAATTGATTGCATCACGAGCATTATTAGATCCTTTACACAAATAGAGCACTATGTAAAAATCAACCTCTCCTATTGGTCGATCCATCTCGTATTACAATATGTCTTCGTGATGCAATCAATTTGTGGCAAGAGCTTTCGTGGTCGAGAAGTTTAAATGGCTGGGTCTCACCTGGACGGCCCAGGTTCAAACCCCGTTGTTTTATTAATTTATTTTTTTTAAGATTGTTTCCAAACAGTTTTTTTCTGGATTTTGGGTATAACTTGGGTTAGTACCTGGTTAGATTCCTTTTCGTGAGCCCCCGTAGCGAGTGAAGCGAGCGGAGGGCCATACGTATCGACCAATAGGAGAGGTCGATTTTTATAAAGCTCTATTTGTGTAAAGGATCTTAATATGCTCCGCATGGTCCACTGCTCGCTTCGCTCGCTACGGGGGCTCAAGAAACGGAAGCTAACCAGGTGCTAACCCAAACTAATCCAAGACATACCCAAAATCAAGAAAAAAACTGTTTAGAAACATGACCTTAAAAAAAATTGTGTGTGCTTAAGACCGCACGACAGAAGTGAAAACTTCAACAAGCGGGGTCATCGTATGTCAGAATTTCGATCCGAGCCTTCGTTGCAGGGATACGAGCGAAAAACGGTTTTCCCCCAAAATCCCCTTTAAATTAGAGCCCCGGTCCCCCCTTATGGTTTAAGGTGGCCTCCCATGGGGCTCACCTATCATAAAAATTTCGACCCCGTACCTTTTCTCGTTCTCCCGAAATTAATTATTTAAGGTTTTCCTTCTCCCCCTCCCCTGGCCAAACGGGGAGAGGTACGGGGTTCTGTTTTCGTCCAGGATCTTCTTTTTACCCCGGCTACATCCCCTGAAAATTTCAGCCCTCTACCTATACGGGAACATGCCAATAGAAGGAGCGTTACGTTACATTTCCGAGCATGACGCGTGACGGCTCGGTCTCATTCATCCCCCACAAAAAGACGCAAGACGCGCCTAAAGAAGTTTTCACTTCAAAAAAAAAAAAAACAACGGAGTTTGAACCCGGGCCGTCCAGGTGAGACCCAGCCGTCTAAAGTCTAAACCTCTCAACCACCAAAGCTCTTGCCACAAATTGATTGCATCACGAAGATATAATTGTAACACGAGACGGATCGACCAATAGGAGAGGTCGATTTTTTACATAGTGCTCTATTTGTGTAAAGGATCTTAAAAGGCTTATCACGAAGATATCGAATACAATCGCTCGAGTCAACGCCACCTACACTAGATGGCGCCAGTATGCATTTGTAAATTCGACCTTGATGGTAGCCAAAATCATTACTGTCGCGAGACACTCATTTGAGCTGCGAGTTAGCTGCGGCTCTAGTGGTCATTTGCATTTCATTCCTGCGTGCGCGCCATGTGTTCGCGATGCAACCAATCGTTTGTATGTCCCCCTGATTAGATGGTGTAGGGGTGTACATGGTTAGCCTTCACTTCGGCGATCCAGGTTCAAACCTCGTCTGTTCTTTTATTTATTTTAAGGATATATTTCTAAACCGGTTTTTTCTTGATTTTGGGTATGTCTTGGGTTAGTTTGGGTTAGCACCTGGTTATTTTCCTTTCCCATAGCGAGCGGAGGGCCATGCCATCGACCAATTACGTGGTCGATGGCCATGCGAAAAGTGAAATATGGGTAGGAACGAAAGTGTTATTGTCAAAGTACCCGCAATTCTAGTGGTTCAATGCTTCTTTTGCGACACGACGCTGCGGGTTCGATTCCCGCCTTGGGTTAGCACTTGCTGAGTCCCCGTGGCGAGCGCAGGGCCATGCGTGAGTGAAATATTAGATGTTCTAAAATAGTAAACAAACCATGTCCCGCCCATTATGGCTTATAACCGCTGCTCGCTAGAGGCGAGTCTCCTATTGGGCTGGTAGACTGCCCTAAAGTAGCGTTTACATCGTTTAAACAGAACAATAATAAATTTTTTAAGATTGAATAACATGAAGCTTTAACCTTACAATATGTTTGATGGTATCCCCACTTTTAGAACCAATCCTCTTGATCCGAAGCAGTATTTCAATGTCTTTAGCTCCTCCACTGCTCGGGAGCGAGAAGAGTGACATCCTTTGTTGTGCTATCTGTCTTACTAACATTGATTTTTCTGCAACAAGTATAGTATACGCGATAAGGACAGGGGTCCTACTCCGACGCGATTTGATTCGCAGTCCGAATAGTTATATAACTCGGTCTGGCTAAATACCCATGGTAGAGGCCATAACAGAAGGAAAAAAAAAAAAAAAAAAAAGAAGAATCGGAATCGACATAACCACATATCTGAAAAAGACATAACCCTAATAAATTCGTTCATTGGTTCCTGGAATCGAAATGTTTAACTAATTTATAAATAAATATGAAATTTCTATTTTGTAGAAGTAAATCTCTGAAACGATTTACCCAGAAGCAATTTCCGAAAAGGTGCTTGTCAGGATTAGGATTATGGGTAAGTTGTTTTCCTCACAAGTCTCAATTTCAGTTCTAAAAACTTAAGTTTATTTGAAAAACGCTTGTAATTGTCCTGCTGTTATAGGAAAAGGATATATCTTCAGATATTAAACACAAAATAGAAGATCATTGGAGGGACAAAATTTACCAGCAACCGTTTAACGAACAGGATATTTCCAAGGAGAAGTATTATGTTTTATCAATGTTCCCGTACCCCTCTGGCTCTCTGCATATGGGCCACGTTAGAGTTTATACCATTAGTGATAGTGTAGCCCGATATCAACATATGAATGGAAAAAATGTAAGTTTAAAGGCCTGTACCGAATTAACAATAGATGTGAATCAGTGAATCTAACACTACCTTTATTTCAATAAGTTCAAAGTGGCTTGAAACCAAGGGGCTTGAAAAATTGACTGAAAATGGCAATATAAACACTTGGGATTATCTTTTGAAGGCGTTTAGAATGTTCAAGTCAAGTCCAAAATATTTTAGGGTTGGCTTCAACCAAGTGGCTTAGCTTCAGGTCACTACATAAACAAGGATTTAATCATGTCTAACTTCAGAATGTAAGCGGATTTTTGGATTTAAAATTAAGTGGTTAGTTTTATTTGATCTTTTATTACTTGGAATATATCAGTATGCTGTGAGAATGAGCATAAAGAATGAATTGTTTGCATAAAATAAAAGTAGTGTAAGCATTTGGACTTTGCTTAGATTGTGACAATGTAATTCTATTTTTGTTTTACGCGAACTCAAATCAACATTTATTGAAAAGCAAATACTGTTATACAATTTTCACTTATTCTTAGTTATATAATAGCGTCACGTGTTAACATGGTCTTAAGATCTACAGCTAAAATTATAAACAATTTGCAATAAATTGTGCAACTTCTGACCAAGGCCTAATCCACAAATACCCAAGGACAAAGTAAAAGAAAAGAAATATAATTAATAACCTAAGCCAATAATTTTGAAAGGCATTCAACATTTTCACCATTGGTCAACCAACCGAAACTAGTCCGAGACTAATCCAAATGGGACAAAAAACTAGTTCAATACAAAGAAAAATTGTCTAACCATCAACTTGGTGACATCATCTGGCATCAGATACATGAGCTTTTAGTTCCTCAAGATACATTTACTTTTAAGGTTATTCATCCCATAGGATGGGATGCATTTGGCCTCCCTGCAGAAAATGCAGCTATAGATCGACAATTAGCTCCTGATGAGTGGACGAAACAAAATATTGCTCACATGAAATTGCAACTCAAAAAATTGGGTTGCAGTTTTGAATGGCAGAGAGAGCTTTCTACATGTGATCCTGATTATTACCATTGGACACAAGATTTATTTTTGAAACTGTACGATGCTGGATTGGCTTATCAAAAGGAAGCTTTAGTCAACTGGGACCCAATTGATCAAACCGTTTTGGCAGATGAACAAGTTGATGAAAATGGACATTCGTGGAGGTAAAGTATATTATATATTATTTTAAGCACACTCACTTCTTCTGCAATGTGTGCCAAATTGTCCTGCTGAATTATAAATCTTGCTGAAAATATAATTACAGTTTTTCCATTTAGGTGTATGGAGAGGTAGGTATATAGTGTGTTCATGTTAATTGATTTATATTTACAGTACTTTAGCAGCACACTGGTTTCATTTTGTTTCAAATTTGTTTGTTTCTTTTAATTAAAAGCATGTATAAGTATTACTCCTATTTAAGTATGCTTTGATAATGAGATGTAATTATTCTTATATCAATAAAGCTATATTTGATTTGATTTTATTTGATATATATGGGGCTTTATTAACTGTTTATAATATTAATTACAAGAGATACTTATGGTACAGGGTGATCCTCCATAATGTCGCCCCCCTTTAACTTTTTTATTTTAAGTGTCCCAAAAAAATTAAAATTATGGTTATGTAGGTACTTAAAAATACTTTATTTCTGCGTGTAAAAAATATTGGAAAAATGATCAGTATACAAGGAAAAACAAAAAGTAATGTTTTTTTCAATGGAACACCCTATATATGAATTTATTTTTCGATTCCTCGTAAAATTCTAAGCATATGTTATGTATGATATTATACCTCTAGAGTTAGTAGTTTCACAGCTACAAACCTTAGACTATAAACAGTTGAAAATCGGTACTTTTGGCTACTTTTCACCTTGGTAGCAAGAAGATCATTAGAGATGGAATAAAATGAATTTCACATTCCTATCTTAACTTTTCAAGAGCTATCTGACGATACTAACTGGCAGGCGGTACCATGGGTACCAAATCTGGTACCTCCGTAATACCATCAGTTAGCACCAACAGATAGCTCTTGGAAAGTTAAGATAGGAATGTAAAATTCATTTTACTCCATCTCTAATGATTTTCTTGCTACCAAGGTGAAAAGTAGCCAAAGTACCGATTTTCAACTGTTTATAGCTGTGAAACAGCTAAGTCTAGAAGTATAACATCATACATAAAATATGCTTAGAATTTTACGAGGAATCGGAAAATAAATTCATATACATTGTGTCCAAAAAAGTATGCAACATATGGGAAACTTTTTTATTATTGGTTTCTCAGAAAATTTTATTCTTGATAAAAGTTGGTGCTTGGCCTAAAACAGTAAATGAGGATTTCAAATTTTCCGTACTGCTTTTAGTGCGGGCGCAAATGTCATTTTTCCGAAATCGCGTCAAGAGTAAAGTACCTTAATTTAAAAAGATACAGCAAAATCTTATCAGGAAAAGTTCTTCCAAATTAAAAAAGTAATCTAAATATGAAATTTGAACTAAGTACATCAACTTTTAATTTTTCTTTTTTTTTTCTCGATTTTTTCTTAAACGTTACGCCACTGGAGAATGTTTTGTTCTTTTGTTAATAGTATACTTGCCAAGTAACTTCAAAATTTATTTAAGATATAAATTAGTTACATATTTGCAAAATGTTGCAGTTTTTCCAGAGATAATAGCCAGTTTAGGTATCAGTGTGTTGCAAACACATTTAAACACTTTTGATTCAAAATTTTTTGCACTCAAAATCATGAATAGACCCAACTCTTTTCATTTCATGTAAAACAACTAATAATTTATTTATCTTTTGCACCCGATGAATAAAATATGCCCAAGTATCCTAAAAAGCCATTTAAAATATTTGGTCTTGAAGAGTAGGCCATGCATTCTGAATAAAAATAAATAAATAGCAATAATTTTGAATGAAATTAATTATTATTGAGTCAGTCATTCCAATTGTATTTTGTAATAATTATTGTGGACAATTATTTTGGACCAAAATTGTTTAAATGTGTTTGCAACACACTGATACCTAAACTGGCTTTTATCTCTGTAAAAACTGAAACATTATGCAACTATGTAACTAATGTCTACTTTAAATAAATTTTGAAGTTGCTTGGCAAGTACACTAATAACAAAAGAACAAAGCATTCACCTCGGCATTCACCGATGGCGTAACGTTTGAGAAAAAAATCGAGAAAAAAAGGGAAATTAAAAATTGATATACTTAATTCAAATTTCATATTTAGATTACTTTTTTAATTTGGAAGAACCTTTCTTTATAAGATTTTGCTGTATCTTTATAAATTAAGGTACTTTACTCTTGACGCGATTTCGGAAAAATGACATTTGCGTCCGCACTAAAAGCAGTACGTAAAATTTGAAATACTCGTTTACTGTTTTAGGGCAAGCACCAACTTTTATGAAAAATAAAATTTTCTGAGAATCCAATAATAAAGAAGTTTCCCATATGTTGCATACTTTTTTGGACACACTGTATAGGGTGTTCCATTGGAAAAAATTTTTTGTTTTTCCCTGTATACTGATCATTTTTCCAATATTTTTTATACGCAGAAAAAAAGTATTTTTAAGTAACTACATAACCATACTTTTAATTTTTTTGGGACGCTTTAAATAAAAAAGTTAAAGGGGGGCGACATTATAGGGGATCACCCTCTACAGGGTGTCCCAAATTCGAGCCTCATCATTGGGATCTCGGAAACTAGAAGTGATACGAGGTCGGTTAAAGGAGGCAAAGTTGCGCAATTTGATGCTGATTAAAATGCCACCTTAAAAGTTAAAAAAATCCGAATACTTCCGAAGATATTTAGAAAAAACCGAATATTCGCGATTTCATTTTTATTTTTTTATGACTCTATTTGAATAGATATTACAAAATAAATTTCATATTCTCATTGCTACTTTTACTGTTCTACAAGATGGTGTTATCAGATTTTCAAACCGACGTTTTGTCTTTGAGCTGCCATCATCAACTTTGGTTTTTTAAATACGGCCCTGGATTATTTATTACGGATTTAAAAAATCCAGGGCCGTATTTAAAAAAACAAAGTTGATTATGGCAGCTCAAAGACGAAACGTCGGTTTGAAAATCTGATAACACCATCTTGTAGAACAGAAAAAGTAGCAATGAGAATATGAAATTTATTTTGTAATCTCTATTCAAATAGAGTCATAAAAAAATAAAAATGAAATCGCGAATATTCGGTTTTTTCTAAATATCTTCGGAAGTATTCGGATTTTTTTAACTTTTAAGGTGGCATTTTAATCAGCATCAAATTGCGCAACTTTGCCTCAATTTAACCGACCTCGTATCTCTTCTAGTTTCCGAGATCCCAATGATGAGGCTCGAATTTGGGACACCCTGTACATATAGGCAAATCCTTTCCTAATCTTTTAGCAATTTGTTTCCCATTTTTGATTATGGAAGTTTTTTTAATAGCTTACAGTTAAGAGGGACAAAATCACAAATTATATAATATAAAATGAAAACTTTTCAGAAAATTATACTAGCTAGAAACACTGTTTTTGATGTATTTAAATACAGATGTTTAATGTATCACAATTCTGTATTGTATCAGGAAAATCAGAAACATTTATACAATTTCAATCTGTTATGAAATAAGATGATCTGCTTAAGCACGTATGCTTCCAGCAGTTTCTAATAATTCAGGTTCAGAATCTGTATTATTTTCATTATTGTAATAACAATGTACACAAGTCAATAAAATGTCTGCTTACTTAGTATAAAAATTAAAACTACATTTAATTAAAATTACAATGCAAACAAAATAAGATACAAGAGATAAGGCCAAAATATATCTAGAAATAAATTAAAAAAGAGATCTGAAAAGTCAGATACATCATTAACTCAAAAATATCTTATATCTCAAATTCATTCACCAAATAAAATGCCTTAGATAGCAAGAATTTCTTTAGTGTTTCTTTAAAATGGTTGTACCGGAAAGTCCCTTATTTCCATGGGAAAACTATTGAAATATTTAACGGCCAAATAATCTGACCCATTCAGGCATTTAGCAAGTCTCAAATAGGGTGTTATCAAATCATGTTTGTAATGTGTTGAGTGGATTGGATTGGAGATGTGATGGTATCAATTTCTCTGTCAAAGTAAGGTCAAATACAGCCTTATTGTTCAAAAGAAAATTATTTAATTGATGAAGCACATTTATGTTACTAGAGAAATATAAAAACTCTATAGTATGCTTTAACCTTAGAAGAAATCCATCAATTGATGGGACTAACAAGCAGTAAATAAAAAAAATGTGAAAAATAAAACATCCTACATCCAGAATTATTAGGAAAATAAAAAACAAGAAAATACATGCCATTAAAATCATTGTAAATAATATTTATAAACAATTTATAATTTGGAATAATATTTTATCATCAGGGTAATGGTACTGAAAATTATTGTAGATCCGGGGCAAAGGTTGAAAAGAAACTTTTAAAACAGTGGTTTATAAGGACCACAAGATTTGCCAAACAGTTGTACGAAGGTTTGGATGATTCAGTTTTACAAGATTGGAGAGATATAATTAAAGTACAAAAACACTGGATTGGAGAATGCGATGGTGTCAATTTCGATTTTAAAGTGGAAAATGTAGACAAAGATAGGTATGTAACTTTCCAAATATATTTTTTTATATAACAAGTTTTTTCCTACAGAATACTAGCGTTCCTTCGAGGGACTTAATGAGATAGTTCCATGGCTTTAGTTTGAACTATACATCTACGAGGATGGTGAAACAGTCTAGACTGAGAGGAAGAGTAGAAAAGAGCTAGTACTTTCAGTGTAAGATAGTCCCTGGAGATCAAGATCTTTTTCTGATTTCTTCATCTGTATTTGGATATTTTTGGACATTTATTGTTATGTTGTCATTTGAACTTCTGATTTTTTTGTATATTATTATTAGATTCTCTAGATTAACAAGTTGACCTAGCCAAATGCATATTAACATTCTGACTGTAGAAGGATTTGGGTTAGTCTCAAGGAATATTGGCATGTGTCATCTATTGAGTTTATATTAAGAGCTCTATTAAATTATTGATATTCTTTGTATTTCTAGTGACTCCTTCTTTGTAACATTATGGACATCTACTCCAGAGTTTATAGAAAATGCTAAATTTGTGGCAATTACACAAAGTCATATTTTGGCGAGAAAAGAACAGGTTAAGACCAACGGTGGTACAGTCAAATTGAATACCAACGTTCAAAACCCTTTTAATGGAGAATCAATACCAATATACGTCACTGAGGAAATTGGGTTTTTACAGGGTACTGATAGTTTCCTAGGTAAGCTCAAGAATATTATTTTTTTTTGCAGAACTAAAGACTTAAGTTTCTATTTTCGTTGCTATTGTTCATAACGTTTCAGTTAGAAATTACCAAAGTCTTCCAACACTGCAATGGAGATTTGAAATGGGGTCGAATTATTGCGATTTCGTAAACGTGGATGGGCTTGGTTGGCTCTAGTTTGTTTTGAAAGTTCAGGTTGATTTGATTTGGTCGTAATTTCGATCAGGTTAAATTAAATCTTACTTCACTTGTCTTCAAATACTTTGGAATGCATTTTCTTGATGGGGACACCCTGCATGCCGCTTAGTTTCGGTGTCCCATTAGCCTCGATCAATACATGTGTGGAAGTATAACATGTATTTGAACTAATAGCTAACAGTTAGTTAAAATTAGTAGTGTTAGTTTTCTGAGAATTCGCTCCTATTTATTTATTACAAAGTACAAAGCAATAACAATAAAACCATAAACAAGTCATCACTAATCCAATATATTACTCATGCAAAATACATAAATCCTACAACACTCAACCAAAATTTGTAATAATCACAATAAAACTGTGTAA
The DNA here is from genome assembly GCA_016904865.1 of Pissodes strobi. NCBI lineage: Eukaryota > Metazoa > Arthropoda > Insecta > Coleoptera > Curculionidae > Pissodes > Pissodes strobi. The sequence goes on from MU182056.1 coordinate 396,035, forward strand.
TAGAATCTGCAAATTAAAATCAGCGTTTTGCACCTTTTCCTCTAGCTTTTGCTTGATTGTTAAGCTCACATGAAACGCGCGTATCCCTACGAGATTAGCCGCCCTCCTGACAAGGCTGGAAATAGGCTTGTTTCTCGTACAAGTCTATCCAATATTGAGTGCTGATATCACCGATTAGCGCCCCATAGATATTTATAATGTACAAATTTATTTGAATCTTCTATGTGCATGGTGTTTCTGTGTTATGAAGTATATATCGCAAATCGATATGGTACCACCCGAAGTAATTCCCAAGCCATATGAACATAGTGCAGGGAACTCTATTGAAAACTATGTTATCGGTACATCGTCACTACCAATTTCGGGTGAAGTTTTTGTCACTGCTTCTGAAATGTGGACAAAGACAACTGAACACATGGAAAAAAGCAATCCGGGAGAAAAGTGGAAACTGGTTGAATATAAGAAAAGAAACCGATCTGGGAAGCAAGGCGAAATTAAACGGCCTGAGCCACTACGGGGATCAAATGAAAATGCGTCATCAATCCTTAAAACTGCTCAAAAAATGTCATTCTTATTTCTCTCAGGATTAGCCCTAGAAACATCAGCGGAAAATGGTTTGGAATATTTAAAATCCCATAACCTCGAATTGCACTGTAAATGTGATAAAAACCAAGAGGGAAAAATATTGCAGTTCTTTCAAACTTGCTGTTCCTGCCACACAAAGACCAAAATACCTATGTTCAACACTATGGCCAAAAGGTAAAGTAATTAACATTTTCTGAACATCCAGAGCCAGGGGAAGGTGTCTCAATCATCCCAATTGACCAGGACTCAAAAACAATATTGAAAATCATACATGCCAATGTATGTTCTCTTAGGAACAAAACCGCAGAATTTGAAGCTTACTTGATGGACAAAAATATCGACGTCGTATGCATATCAGAACACTGGCATACCAACGATGAGATGCTCTATACCACTTTTCAAGGCTACAAATTGGCTAGTTACTGTGCACGAACAAATTCCATAGGAGGAGGAACGGCAATTTTTGTAAAAAACAATTTTAATTTTAGTTTGTTTCCTGTAGATGATAAGTTGTATTTTGAAAGGTGTTTTGAATACTGCTCAATTTTCTTGGAAGATCTTAATCTCAATATAAGGGCTATATACCGGTGACTTTGACACGTTCTTGGTCTCACTGGAGGGGTTGCTTAGTAATGTAAAATCGAATCATCAGATTGTTCTCGTTGGAGACTTTAATGTTAAATTTTGTACAGAGATGCCCATCACACTTAAAACCTTGGATGTTATTCATTGTTTTGGTTTAAAACAGACAATATTCGAGCCTACGCGATACAATAATTGTCTTGACAATATTTTTATAGAGTCTGGTTTGCATGTTTGCTCTCCACAGGTTACAGAATTGGGCTTTTCGGATCATAGAGGACAAATTGTTGAGTTCTGCTGCTTTAAGAAGTTAAACTCAATTTCAGGCAGCAGAATAGTACACAGACCTAGCACACAAAAGGGTTTGAATCACTTCTTTCAGAAGGTGGCTGAGTGCAATTGGGAGTTTGTGGCTGCTGATAATCTCAACATCATGTTTTTAAAAGTCTTGGACATAGTTTTATAGACTCATTTCCTAAGAAAGAGTACACTGTCCGCTCAGATCAAATGCTCAAACGTAGTAGGTTTACAAAGGAGCTACATGAGATGAGGAAACAGTTGTGTTTTTACCAGGACATAGAAAGTAGACAAATATCCAGATATCCTAGATGCTTGCCAACAATTAAAAACACAATATAAAATAGCAATACGCAATGCAAACATTCAGAACAATGATAACATCCAAACATCAAGTAATCCTGCAAGGGCCATGTGGGATGTCATCAGCGGCCACAAGGGACATTTGCCAAAACAGCCACCAGATAATAAAATATCACCATCAGTTGTGAAAAAAATACCCATTAGTGATTGGGACCCTCTACACAAAATGAAGTACTTGACATCAGAAGACCAATTTTGCTTTTCTGAGGTCACATATATTGAAGTCTGTGATATCATCAATAACTTGAAAAATAAAAATAGCAGAGATGTTTTTGGTTTTAATACTGAGGTACTAAGGTCAATAAAGAATCTCATTATTAGTCCTTTAACAAAACTCGTTAACCACTTATACTTTTCCCTCTGCCCTAAAAAAAGCAGTGGCTGTTCCCATCTTCAAAAAAGGAAATCCCGACGAACCTGAGAATTACAGACCTATATCTTTGCTACCTATAATTTCGAAAGTAGTCGAGAAGGCAATTTGCATGCAAATTGTACAATTTTTCGAGACAAGGAACTACTTCTTCTCGGATCAATTTGGTTTTAGATCTGATCATAACACTGTGCAGGGTATCTTGAATCTAGTCTCCACCATTCTAGACAGTTTTCACTCTCTTCAGTATAACGCTGTGCTCCTATGTGATTTAAGCAAGGCTTTCGACTGTGTCGACCATGAAATCCTTCTCCGAAAACTTCTGAAATACAACTTTTCTGCAGAGAGCATTGCACTCTTGAGATCTTACCTCCTGGATCGCCGACAAGTGGTGAGAGTGTCTGGTGACGTGTCGGAGGAAAGTTTATTAAATATAGGAGTACCGCAGGATTCAGTTCTGGGCCCCATTAATGACTTACCAGATGTGGGAATATCTGAAAAATATACACTTTTTGCAGACGACACAACCATCTCTTTTGTAGCAAAGGATCTCTCCGATGCTCTGGAAGGCTCAGCTGCGGCGCAGGAGAGAGCTAAGGGGTGCTTTTCCTCAAACAGACTTTTCTTAAACGAGTCAAAAACTCAAAATATTGTGTTCTCATTGCGAGATACGCAGAGAAGGAATGATGAGGTGGTGAGTGTTAAGTTCCTGGGAGTGTTGCTAGACTCAAAACTTCAGTGGGGAATTCATATCTATGAACTTAGTGCAATGCTGGGCATATTGCTTTTTCTATTGCGAAATCTTGCTAACAATGTTTCCAGCAAGGTCTTAAAATCAGAGCATATTACTCACTGTTTCACACTCATCTCTCGTATGCTATCCTGGCTTGGGGACATTCTCCCGAAGCAAGTAGGATTTTCGCCCTCCAGCGCAAGGCCATTAGAATATTAGCAGGTCTTGGATTTAGAGAGTGCTGTAGAAATGCATATATCTCCCTTGAAGTACTTACACTCCCAGTACATTTTTGATAACCTTGTATATGTCAAAAAACATGATTTTTTTTTCATACCCATGAGAGGCATTTAAAGATCCTTTACACAAATAGTGCACTATGTAAAAATCGACCTCTCCTATTGGTCGATCCATCTCGTATTACGATATGTCTGCGTGATGCAATCGGTTTCTGTCAAGAGCTCTGGTGGTGCAGAGGTTTATACAGCTGGGTCTCACCTGGACGGCCGAGGTTCGAACCCCGTTGCTATTTTTTCTTTTTTTCTTTAAGATTATGTTTCTAAACAGTTTCCTTCTTGATTTTGGGTATGTCTTGGGTTAGTTTGGGTTAGCACCTGGTTACTTTCCTTTTCTTGAGCCCCCGTAGCGAGCGAAGCGAGTGGAGGGCAATGCGGATCGACCAATAGGAAAGACCGATTTTTATATAGTGCACTATTTGTGTAAAGGATCTTATAATGCCCATGAGAGTATGCATGACTATGACACTCGACACAAGAGGAGTATAGCTGTACCCTATTGGAGGCTGACGAGGTGTCAAAGTTATTGGTTATTGGGCTAATCAAACTATTTAATGCTCTTCCAGAAGAAGTGAAACAGCTTCCTTTTAACACTTTTAAAAATAAAATTAGAAATAAATTGTTACAATGCGTCTTTTACTCTACAGCTGAATTTTTTAAATCAAGTTTTGCGTAAATATGTGAATGTCAATTTTAGTGTGATATTTAACTGTTTCTACCAATTTTTTAATTTCAATTAGGTATACATATTTTTATATTTACATTTTTTAAGCATAGTACTTCTATATTTAAGTTTTACCTTTATTAAACTATTAAAATGATTTTATAAGAATCTTAGACTAGGTGCTTAACATCTTATATTTTTTATATTTTGATGTGAAACAATAATCTTGTATTAACATGAGTAAACTGAGTATTGAGTATTGATATATGCTGACCTCTTTTTCTCTAATTTTGTGTGTCACGAGTATTGCGATTCTTCCATGGGATGTTTCAGTTCTGGTATAAAATAACTTGGTGATGCAAAGTTTTACAATATCTAGAAAACTGATTTGTCCTAGCAGTTTCTTGACCTTATGCTGATAGCTGAACCATTTTTGCATATATTGTCATCTACGTTACCGTCGATGTTACTTTTTTATTCTGATATGATCAGTATCCAACATTTTATGTTCACCCAGCTCACTGAAGAACCATCTGAAAAAATTAGACAATTTTATTTTTACTTTATAATCTGAAAGCTTTCCATCAACTAATAATATCCAGAAAATTTGTTATACATATATAATTTCACTTCGTAATATTAAACGAAAACAATTTATCAAACCGATTCAGTCAAAATATTTTAAAAATCATACTCATAATGCTTAAATAAACAAAATTCTGTTACTGCATTATGGTTTTTGACAATAAGTTGTTAACTTGACAATTTTTTTAGGCATTCCGTCTGTATGTGAAGAAGCACATAATTTTGCTGTAAACCATAATATACACTATGATCACAATCTGACAAGCCTCAATGAAACAGAGGTTAAGGAAAAGCAGAACGAATTGTGTGAAAGAGCTGCGAAAATGAACGCCGGAGGCTATTGGTCCAGTGCCAAACTTAGGGACTGGTTAATTTCACGTCAGAGGTAATTTTGAAATGGAAACAAATTATCGGCTTTATTATTTTTATTAAGCTGTGGAGACTTTTATATTATCCTTTATCTGCCTGGCGACCAGTCGCTCATGATCCCATTTAAAAAATGCTGGATGGTCTTCAGTTGATAAGTTGTCTATGTTTATAATTAAAAGGGTAAAAGATATCGGCCGTGAAACTCAATAGGACTTTTAGTTTGTATTTCTCAAATTAATGCTTCATCTTCTCCAATAGGTACTGGGGTACACCAATTCCGATTGTACATTGTCAAAATTGTGGCACCGTTCCAGTACCTCGTGAGGAACTACCTGTTAAATTACCAAAACTTTCTAAGTTATCTACTAAAGGAAGATCACCGCTTGAAGAAGTTTCGGAATGGGTGAGTACCTTAAATCCAAATGACGATGCGACGTTTTAAATAAACGCTATAAGATAGTTTTATGTGTCTCCTACAAAATTAACCTTTTGTCGCTTACGAGGTTTTCGTAGCATAAGGCCAAGTCGCTTATTTGGTTTTTGTAGCTTAACGACGATATTATGCTCACTTATGAATATGTTCCCTTCAGAAAGGATTTCGATAGACAGTTTATTTGTGGTTGTGTTTTTATACTGGAAATATTTTATAATATAGGGCATTGCGTATTGAATATTCGGTTGAAAAATGGAATTACTTCAATATACAATTTTTTTGTGGGTTCTGAGTACGATTTTTTTTTCATTAATACGTTTTTTATTGGGATTCGCAAAAGGCCATGTTTAGTTTTCCACTCACGAACACAACTCTTGCCACCAAATAATCTTGTTAATTTGTCTGAGCAAAATGAAAACAAACTGATGCAGTTAGTCAAGTAAAGAAAGTTGCAAAAACACATTAAATTTGCATTAATTTTGCAATTATTGTTAAACCACAAACTATGAATATGCTATCTCCTTCTTATCGTCCCGTCATAATGGATAATCTAGTGCTTGCTGTACATTTCTTCAGGTTAATACTTCGTGCCCAAAATGCGGCAAGGCGGCTAAAAGGGAAACCGATACCATGGATACCTTTGTGGATAGTTCATGGTACTTTTTACGGTACTTGGATTCCAGTAACCGCAAAACGATGTTCGATAGAGATAAGGCGTTCAAGATGACACCTGTCGATCTTTATATTGGAGGAAAAGAACATGGTATTTATTTTATCTATTTTATGGTTATCTGCTAAGAAGCCTGTCCTAACATACGAAGGAAACCTGTTTGTGTTAATTGGTAAACTCACTTTCTAATTTTGTAAATTCGTTCATATAGTCATCAGGCTTAAAACTACCTAATTAAATACACGAAAATACAAACAAATTAAACTGTTATTGAAAAACTCAGAAAAAGTTTTTTTTAATCTTTGGTCAGAAAATTTAATTCTTTTGGTACCATCAGCACTTCTTTACCTCTCAGATCTGTTAAAAGAGATATTTCTAATCTATATAATGGTTAATAAAGTTGCTACACAAAATTTCGACTCAGCAGCCGCAGATATTAGGTCAGATGAACCACATCGATTTCTAATCTCTACTTATGCGGTATTTTGGAAGAGATCGTTTGTGTGTTATACTCTGAAACTAGTTGACATTTACTTTTTTGCATATCTTACGATAAGCCTACATCTATTTAGTTGTTCTTTATGACATCTTCTGTGATACTATTATCATATAGAGTTTGGGATTATTAAAATAACGGCACCAGTATTAAAATAACGGCACTAGTATTAAAATAACCAACATTATTTAATGAAAAACTTGCAGAACTATTTTTTGTTACAAAACCGAGAAAAAAGAATCATCTAGTTCTATTCGTACTATATGGACTATTAAAGCTGCCAAAAAAAAACCTTAAATAGGAAAAGTCCCTAATGAAATAAAAAACCCTAACTAAAAGAAATACTTCCTCCTAAACTTTGAAGGCCACATTAAAATAATTTTATTGTTCTCTTACATGCCCCCTCAATAAAATTATTTTACTATTGCTAAAAACAGAGCAAATATGAAACGCAGTGACAATACAAATTTAAAAGAAAAACACCAATACTGTTTTAAAACAACAAACCCAACCCTTTTCTAAATTTATCAAATTTTACTCTGGCTAATGGCTTAGTAAATATATCTGCCAATTGGTCTTCACTTTTGATGTGAATAATATTTATTATGCCATTATCTATTTTTTCTTTAACAAAATGGACCTTTATGTCAACATGTTTCAATCTTTTATTATTTTCTGGATTATTTGCGACCTTAATAGTGGATTGATTATCCTCATGGATAAAAATTGGGTTATTTAAATCAAATAACTGAAAATCATTAATTATTTTTCTTAACCAGCAAACTTCGGTGTCTGCCAAAGTTAATGCCGCATATTCAGCCTACGTCGAAGAAATTGAAACACATTGCTGTTTTTTTACTAGTCCAAGATGTGGTACAATTCATTGACTTAAACACATATCCAGTTGTTGATTTTCTATCGATTGCATCCCCTCCCCAGTCGGAGTCCACAAAACCACAGATAATATCAGCATCAACGTCTGGTTTAAACAACAACTTTATAGCAATAGAACCCTTAACATACCTAAGGACTCTTTTCAGTGCTTTCAACAAATTATTTTTAGCCTTATCCTGATATCTACTAAGCAAATTGACGCTTTCACAAAGATCAGGTCTCGAACCTTGCACCGCATACATAAGGCTGTCAATAATCTGTCTACACAGTTTTTGCAATTCAACATCATTTTCATTATTTTTAAAATCAAAATCAGTATTTACATCCAATGGTGTATGCACGGGGTTACAGTCCTGCATACCAAATCTCTGCAAAACTCTTTTTAAATATTTTTCCTGACATAATTCAGTATATCCTTCTTTTAAATTTTGTTTTACATCAATTCCTAAATAATGAGAGACTATGCCAAGATCTTTCAGTTGAAAATTATTGCAAAATGTATGTTTTAATTTTTCTATTTGGTTCAAATCGGTTCCCAAAATAAGTAAATCGTCCACGTAAATCAAAACATACAAATTACTGTTCTCAGAATTTTTTACATCTAAGCAATGATCATTCTCGGATCTAAGAAAACCCTGATTTTTCGTTAATAAATCAAATTTTGTATTCCAACACTTGGGGCTTTTCTTAAGACCGTAAATAGATTTATTTAATTTACAAACATTATTGCTATTATTTATACTATTGCCAGGCAACACACTTCCTCATTTATTTCTCCATACAAAAAGGTACTTCTTACATCCATCTGAAAAATAGGCTTACCTATTTTGTTTGCAATAACAATTAAAATTCTAACAGTTGTTAGTTTAGCTATAGGAGCATAAAGTCAATCATCTTCAATGTCCTGTTGAAAGCCACGAGCAACAAATCTTGCTTTATATTCATTCCCGTTTTTCACTTTGAAAACCCATTTACTGTCAATTACCTTTTTTCCCGTCGGCCACGGCACTTCACACCAAGTATTATTTTCTTTCAACACACTGAGTTCTTTTTTGATAGCGTCCTTCCATTTTGTACTATTCTTTCCCGACACTGCCTCGTCATAAGACACAGGTTCTTCATTTTCTGAGTTGAAACATATATTTGCTGAATCTACATTCACCTCAAAGTCTTTTAACCATGTTGGTTTCTTGATGCTTCTTTTTCCAGGTTTTATCGTTACATTTTCTTCTTCAGATGACTCTTCAGATGTTTCAGTCTCGTATTCTGGCTCATCAATATTTTCTTCAACATCTTCATAATTATCGGTTTCATAAATAGGTTCCTCATTAAGTTCAGACATGTCCAGAGAAATATTATCTATTTCATTAATATTTATGGTAGGCTCTTCGTCTTCCCTTTCATTTTCATTATCCAGACAAATAGTCTCTTTAACTTCCTTCTTTTCATTTTTGGAATAAAAATTACGTCCCTGTGGATTTCAACTGTCCTTTTCTGTGGAAAAAATTCTCTAAAGCCTTTTACTTCCTCTGAATAGCCCACAAAGATACCAATTTCATTTTTAGTATCCAATTTCAGTCGTTTAACTTTAGAAATATGTACACTAACAGCTCTACCAAATCGTTGAAAAATTTTCATACCGCATTCCTTTTTAAACCATACTTGAAAAGGTATTTTGTCTTTTTGAGGACTACTTCCAACTCTATTTAAGGTAAACACAACTGCATTGGCTGCTTCTGCCCAAAAAGCTTTTTCTAAACCTGAGCCATGCAGTAATGTTCTCACAGATTCTACTATTGTTCTATTATCTCTTTCTATATGCTCATTTTATTCTGGAGTGTAGGCGCAGGTTCTTATATTCCTTTTTCTTCACATGTCTTTGTTATTTTTTTTATTAACAAATTCTAACCCATTATCGGTTCTAATTATCTTAATTCTGTTTCCAGTTATATTTTCTGCCATATTAATGAAAATTTTGAATTTACTTTCTACCTCAGATTTATTTTTAGGAAATAAATGTATCTATAACCAGAATGGTCATCCTTTAACAACAAAAAATACTTTGCACTACCAAGCTTCAAATGGTCCGCACAGATCACCATGGACCAAATCACATGGACTCTCTGCCCTTGATTTGCTAATTGGAAATGAGGGTCTATACTGTTTACCAGCAAGACATTGGACACAAAATGGCTTTTGTTTAACTTTGAATGTAATATTGTTTCTTTTTAACACTTTTTCAACTTGATCAAAATGAATATGACATAATTTTTCATGCCATTCTTCGAAACTTAACCCAACATTACATTGCAAAGGCTGATTTTCAATATGTTGAAATATCATTTTAAATAACTTTCCCTGTCTTTCAGCTATTGCTCGTACTTTGCCATTTTTGTCCAATAATTCACATTTTTCTTTATCGGAATGCATTTCAAGATCTTTATCTAAAGCAGTGCTCAATGAAAATAAATTTATAGCCAAATCAGGTACTAAAAGCACATTTTTCAAATCAGTTCTTACCCATGTATCTCCATTCCATGCTTTCACCTGCACTGTGCCAATTCCTTTCACTTGAACTAATGTCCCATTGCCCACTCGAACTTGCCTTTCAACATGCTCTTGTTTTATTGACAAAAATAGGTTTTTGTCAAAACACATGTGCTCTGAGGCACCGCTGTCCATCCACCAATTGCTGGAATTCTCTTGATGGCTTACCATAACAGTTAAAAATTACACTGGAATCACTAACTAAAGCTTGATCGCAAGAGCTTCTTTCATTCTTCCTTCCAACTGTCTCCTTCTCTCGATCCTTCTTCTTTTTATAGCAGCAATCTTGAATTTATTGTCCAGTTTTCTTGCAGTAATTGCACTGTTTTTTTCCTAGTTCAGGGCAATTTTTCAGTATATGGCCTGTTTTTTCGCACTTATAACACTTTACGCCAATAAATAAATAAATAAATCTTCCCTTTACTGCAAGGGCCATTATTTTCTTCTACCATTAGTCTTGACATCAAGTCTGTCAATGTTTGCTTATTTGGAGGGGTGGATTCCCACGCAGAAACAAAATGCTTCATATTATCCGGTAAAGACATTAAGACTTTTGTGATCAACATTTTTTACTGATTTCTTCACCCATGCATTTTAAGTTGGCTTTTATTTCTTCTAACTTTGACACAAATTCTGCAGCATTTCCTTCTTTATATTCTAACGAGAAGAATCTTTGAGTTAACAAGTGCACACTTATTTGAGACTGGTGTTCATAAATATTTTTTAATTTAATCCACATTTCTGCAGAAGTTCTGCATGTTAAAATGTGTGTTAAGATTTTCTCCTCTAACTTCAAAGCAATTATTTCTTGAGCTTGACGTCCATCCTTTTCCAAGCAGTTGCATCACCCTCAGGCCTTGGCTTTGTACCATCAACCACCTCAAAATAACCTTTGGATTTTAACATGATTTCTACTTGAAATTTCCATAAGGTCCAATTTTCTCTATTGAATTTTGCAATCGTATTTACTCCAACCTGGTCCGACATTTCGTCCTCTTTTTATTACTTAGCCGACTGTTGTATTTTCACTTGTTGACAACCGGTTTTTCGCGCCCGTACTGGTGTGCACACCAACAAAAAATAAATAAATAAAATAACGGCACCAGTATCAAAATAACTAACATTATTTAATGAAAAACTTGCAGAACTATTTTTTGTTACAAAGCCGAGAATAATCAATCTAGTTATTTTCGTACTATAGACTATCAAAGCTGTCAAAAAAAACATGACCCTAACCTTAAATAGGAAAAGATACATCAAATCTCTCATATCTATTTTTTAGTTTGATCCTTTAAAATAACACCTAATACCTGTAACCAACCGTGCAATCAAAATTTGTAAGAAGTGATAATGTATCTTATTTCAGCACAGATTTTTCGTTTCCTTCGTATTTGACAGGACGATTTAAAATATAACTAGCAGTATTTTTCAGCCGTACTTCACCTGTATTATGCGAGGTTTGTTAGCCATTTTTTGCATTCGATGGGTCTTTTACCCGAGAGGGAACCATTTAAAAGATTGTTGGTCCAAGGAATGGTGATGGGCCGAAGCTATAGGATTAAGAATAGTGGTCACTACCTTCCGGAAGATAAAATTAAAGTTCTTGGTGAGTATGTAGCAAGATAATGTTGTAGCGGCGGTTCTGTATAATTTTGAAGCCTTGAGCTTTGGCACGAATTTTTAATCTATTTTTATCTGGTTTCGCCTATAACCGCTATTTATGTGAACCTCCGGTTATGTATGTATGTATGTATGCTAGAAACTTCCTTTGTGAAGCATATTTGGAAACTCGTCCATCAAAATCGTATCTCTCTTCTGCATGATGTGCTTTTTATAGGTTTAGATAAGGAAGAATTTTCGAGTTTATGTTCGTAGAAACTTCAGCAGGGTTTGTGAGTTACATTTTGCCAAAGAATATATAATAATAATTTATTGATACTAGTATAAGCTAACAGTGTTACAATTTTTTTACTCACACAAATAATAATTTTACACATATTATATAAACAACGTAAGTAGTTACACATTAATTGTTCTTTTGCAATATTTTACACATTTTTGTTTAAATAATTTTAGAGTCTTTGCACTCTTCACATCTTGAGGTATATCTTGTATTGCACCAGACCATTATGGAAAATATTATTCTGACTATAATTGCTACGAACCATAGACACATAGAAGTGCTCCCTTGACCGAGTTTGGTAACTATGTACAGGGTGTCCCATTTTCGATGATATTACGGGGTATCTCACTTACGAGTAAAGATAGAGAGTTGCGGTTTTCGCAAAACTGTGCTACTTTTTTATCAAAAAAAAAAATGGTATTAAAAAAATGTCATAGCCCGCTTCGTTTCTGAGATACAGGGCGAAATTGAAAATATTGCATTTTAAGACCCCCCCCCCCCTCGTATCTCCGTCATCCTTTAATATATCGCAAAGCTAGAAAATTACTCATATACAGTTTTTTACGTAAAATCCAGTGGCGTGGTCAGATTTTTGCTGTGAGCTGTCAATTTTTAGCCTGTGTCTCAATACGACACTCTTGTATTTTTGTAATGAAACACCCTGTATATTTCTTTCTCTTTTGATTGGAAACTTTGCAAGCTTTTTAAAAATGTATAATACATGATATGCATTTTAAATATTAAGCCAAACATTCTTAATTTCACAAAATGTGTCTCTATACGACACCCTTGCTGAGTATAGTAGAAGCATTGTCTTTTAAACAACTGTATAATTATTAATAGGCAGAGATTATTAGAACAATGGAATGGTAATTTTTTATTGGCAAGACCTGTCAGTTGCGAAATATTTTCTGTTTAATATTCTATTTTTTACGATGGCTGAAAAGGAAAATTATCAATATTTTGAAAAATATGACATGGTAGTCTGCTTTATGCAATGAAAACTTCCGTGAAGCTTCTCAGTTATATTTCAATAAGTTTATTTGAATATTTATTTACATTTTGACTTATTTGTGTTTATTATTTTTTCAATTTTAATTTATAGATATCCCGAAAGAGAGCAACCTGATATTTTAGTGTTTTCCGGAATAAAAAAAAAATTGGTAGAACAAGAAACGTTGCCTTCATCCTTACCGCGATTTTCGTTATTATTCGTTTTTGCAAGGGCCAGTTAAACGTTCCATGTTCTGCCAATTTTCTCTTTATTTCGGAAAACATTAAAAGACCACGGGATATCTATAAATTAAAATGATACTTAAATAAAAAATAAACCCAAATAAGTCAAAAGGTAAATAAACATTCAAACAAACCTATTGAAATATAGCTGAGAAGTTTCACAGGAGTTTTCATTGCTCTGTATAAAGCAAACTATCATGTAATGTATCACTTTGATTATGGTGCGAAAGGACTTTCAGAGTAGGTTTGGGTTTGCATTGGTTAATAGATTCAATCACTTATTGAATGAAAGGGAATTCGAATTCTCTGCTGCGTTTTGTAGTAAGTTAAATATATATGTCTTAGGGATATATAGATCCCCTTTAGGTAGCGTAGAATTATTTTTAGAAAAGGTGGAAATGTTGTTGAGCGAGGTTCCAATTGATGCCACTTTGGTCTTGACTGGCGATTTGAATGTAAATTTCTTGAACAAATCTGATAGATACAGTCGGTCACTGTGTGGCCTGTTGAGCTCATTTAATCTTGAAATGCACGTGGATGGGCCAACCCGATTTTCAGCGTTATCTTCTTCAACTTTAGATTATGTATGTACAAATTTCAGTCAAGATCAGGTTAAATGCACAACTATTAATGCCGGGTTGTCTGATCACGAGGCCATATTTTGTTCCCTGCCTATCACTGTTAATGCCTCTGCATCTGATGTAAGACTGGGTAGACTTTATACTGTTAAAATTTTAGGAAGTTTGCATTGTTGTGTAGCCAGACAGACTGGAACAGTGTTTCGGCCACCAACAGCCCATTAGAACAATTCCACTCAGTTGTACATGAGAGATTTAATTTGGCCTTTCCTATTGTCAATATAAAAAAAAAGAACCGAAAATCTTGGTACACAAAGGGTTTGCGTGTTTCTGGGAAAAATATGCGTTCTTTTTATTACATAAGGAAATATTCAATGAACAACTCGTATTTCTTAAAATATTTCAACAAGTACCGCAGGATCTACAGAAGCACTATATGGCTTGCCAAGAAATCTTATTTTCAATATAGAATTAAAAATTCTGCAAACAAGTCGAAGGAATCCTGGAGAATCGTCAATGACTTAAGGGGTAAAAATTACTTTTACAACTACATCAAGTACCTTAAATACTAATGACCTTAATTCATTTTATTGCAATATTGCCGCCAAATTATCCAATAATATTTCACAAGGAGACGACCCCAGGAACTATATGGGCCATGTTGCTGTGGCTGAAACATTCTTTTTTTCTCCCACTACAGCAGATGAAGTTAAAAGCACATTTGCAAACATTAAGAATAAAAATGCATCAGGCTGGGATGGGCTTTCTTTGAGGATTTTTCTGGCCTTGCCTCTTGGTGCTCTACATTCTCTTGCTGAGGCAATAAATACCTCATTTCTGTCAGAATTTTTTCCAACCTGTTTAAGAGAGCTATGGTTGCACCTCTCTACAAGGGAGGAAATCATAATAGTCCATCAAACTTTCGGCCAATAGCACTGTTGCCTACTTTGGCTAAGGTAGTAGAGAGGCTGGTCAAGGTGAGGATGATTTCGTTTTTGAGTGGGCTTGGGTTGTTGTGTGCTCAGCAATTTGGTTTCCGAGAGTCATTGGGTACAAGTGATGCCATCTTTAACTGCTGTTCAACCAACTGAACGCCGGTGAGGCTGCCGCAGCGGTCCTCTGTGATTTGTATAAGGTATTTGATTGCGTAGATCACAGAATACTGCTGTGGAAGCTGGAGGAGTATGGGTTTAGGGGAGTGGCCTTGGAGTGGTTTCATTCTTATTTGTCAGGGCGTGCGCAGACGGTTAGGTTAAATAATACGAGCTCAGAAGAACGAAATATCAATACCGGAGTTCCGCAGGGCTCTGTACAGGGGCCACTACTTTTCTTGATCTATGTTAACGATCTGCCCCAACTTTCAATAGTGGGAAAGTTCACAATCTTCGCAGATGACACGACCGTTCTCTGGCACGATTCGGATCTTGACAGATTGAATGAGAATGTGCAGTCAGATCTGTTGAAGATAAAAAGATGGTGTGACGCAAATCTATTAACTTTTAATATAGGGAAAACCAACATTTTAAATTTCAAATGGGTCATGGGGAACGTTTATCTGGAAAATGAACCTATTGCTGCACCCAGTTTTAACAAATTCCTGGGTTTATCAATTGACAGCTCGCTTAAATTTGAGAACCACATCTTACATGTGTGCAGTAAAATCTCTTCTGGTTGTTATGCCTTGAGGGTTATATCTAATAATTTAGACTTCTCCATTGCCAGGGCTCTATACTTTGCTCTAATTGAGTCCCACCTTCAATATGGCATTTGTTTTTGGGGCTCTTGTTCTGATTACCTTTTTAATTCAGTTTTTGTGTTGCAAAAAAGAGCAATTCGATATTTATCGGGAGCCAAGGTTCGTGATTCCTGTCGCCCCTTATTTTTGAAACATGCAATCTTGACATTATGTTGCCTGTTTATTTTGGAAACAGTCTGTCTAATCTTTAGAAAATATAGAAGCGAGTTATCTCTGAATGGTCCTTACAATACCCGCCAGACTTATACTCTCAGATTGCCTATCCCCCGCATTATAAGATCCTTTACACAAATAATGCACTATATAAAAATCGGCCTTTCCTATTGGTCGATCCGCATGCCCCTCCGCTCGCTTCGCTCGCTACCGGGGCCCAAGAAAAGGAAAGTAACCAGGTGCTAACCCAAACTAACCCAAGACATACCCAAAATCAAGAAAAAAACTGTTTAGAAACATAATCTTAAAAAATATAATAAAAAATGGTAACGGGGTTCGAACCTCGGCCGTCCAGGTGAGATCCAGTTGTATAAACCTCTACACCACTAGAGCTCTTGACAGAAACCGATTGCAAAACGCAGACATATCGTAATACGAGATGGATCGACCAATAGGAGAGGTCGATTTTTTACATAGTGCACTATTTGTGTAAAGGATCTTTAAATGCCATCCCCCACTCAGAACAAATTAAAAGTTCCATTATATACGGAGGTAAAAAACTTTTTAATCATCTGCCTATAAAGCTGAGAAGACTGCAATGTGATAGAGCGTTCAGGAGGCAAACAAAGAAGTTTTTGGTTGATAAGGCATATTACAGTTTTAGAGAATTTTATAACGACTCTTTAAATTAAATGTGGTTTTGTCTCGTTTGTCTTTGTTCCATTTGCACTTTTGCGTTGCATTTTGTTTTTTTCCTCCCTTTTTGTTGCTTTGTGAACTCGTTTTATACTCCTAATCTAGTTTTAGCCTAATTTTAATCTAAATTTCAATAGACTTTTATGAACTTTATATTCTTTGTAAGTTTAAATTCAATTTTTTTAATGGTTTTGTCAATAACTATGTATTGTTATTATGACATTTAAGCTATCTTTTGACTTGACTTGACTACCATGTACATGGACATGTATATCTTATCTTATCTTGGCATTTGGCCTGAATCAATAGTTATTATAGTGACTGATAGGGCAAGTAAGGATGCACATCTAAAATGTGTTTATTTAGTGACGTTTGTTTTTGTTTAGTATTTTTTTAACCATTATGTGTTTTTGTCATATTTTATTTAGTAGGTACTTTTGAAATTGCCACTTGTTTTTTCATGTATTTGATGCTTCTGCATTGCAGATTATAGAGCTTTGTCAGCAAATACATTGTATTTTGGGCAATAAAGCATGTTTTGAGTTTGAGCTGAGTTGAGTTTGAATATTTTTCATTTTCAGCCATCGTAAAAAAAACAATATTACACAGAAAATATAAATTTGGTAAGTGACAGATCTTGCCAATAAAAAACGGTCATTCCATTGCTCTAATAACCTCTGCCTACTAATACTTATAACGTCGTTTAAAAGATAATTCTTATACTATCATCACTCATCAAGAGTGTCGTATAGAGATACATTTTGTGAAATTATGAATTTTAGGCTTATTATTTAAAATACATATCATGTATTATATATTTTTATAAAGCTTATAAAATTTTCGATCAAACTAAATAAAAATATATACGGTGTTCCATTTAAAAAAATACAAGTTTGATTTATAGCTAAAAATTGACAGCTCACCGCAAAAATCTGACTACGCCACTGGATTCAACGTAAAAAAGTGTATAAGAGCAAGTTTTTTAGCTTTGCGATATGTTGAAGGATAACGGAGATACGAGGGGAGTCCCACAATGCACTATTTTCAATTTCGCCCTGTATCTCAGGAACGAAGCAGGCTAAGAAAATTTTGTTTATACCATCGTTCTTTTCATAAAAAGAAGCACAGTATCATCGAAAATGGGACACCCTGTACATTCGATAATAATATAGATTCTGTACTTTGCAATAAATATTCAGGGTACAGCTTGTGTTTTATTTTGTATATGAAAGTCATTTTATTTAAAACTATTAACTATCTAACACTTAAAGCATTTGTGACTTTTAACATATTTTTAACACTGGTATAGACTGTGGCGGATTTGCAGTCTCGGCCGCCCTAGGCCCCAAGCTATCAGCCGCCCCTTTCTCAGCATCCACCATATAGACTACATAATGAAATTACTTTATTGCCAACTTTTATATAGTATACACACCTTGGCCAGTAAATAAGAAAGCCTCAGATCACATGTTTGTTGACCTCAGCTTTGCTTCGGCCGACCATTACATGTGATCTGAGACATTTTTTACTTTACTGGCCTAGGTACGTAATACACTATTTTTGACACGATTGGGGCCGCCCCTAAATCTGGCCGCCCTAGGCCCTGGCCTACCGGGCCTTACGGGAAATCCGCCACTGGGTATAGAGATTACATCCAGTTATTTAAAGCAATGCTTGATTTTATTTTTCTGAAGTGTGTTTATCTCCTTATTGTTTAGCAAGTACAAGATTGAAGAGCAGTAACTGAAATGGGGAAGAACGATTGTCTTATATATAGTTAGTTTTGTCCATTCACTAAGGTATGCACTTATTCTTCCAAGTAAAAATACCTTTTTTGCTACTTTCTTTGTCACATACTCTGCATGATTTGATATAGTCAAAAAATGTTCATCTATTATGATTCCCAAGTACTTATATTGCTCCACCTGTTCTATATTTATATTATTTACAAAAACACCACAATGACTTCTTGTCGGAATATTACTAAACCTACTTTTGATAAGCATGCATCTTGTTTTATCTATGTTTTAACTTAACATTTTGAGTCAGCCATGTGTATATAAATTTAAGTTCTTCATTAATGGTATTTACAATTGTATTTACATCTTCTCCTATGAAGTACAATAATGTATCGTCAGCAAAAAGCTGTATATTGCACTTTTTAGATAATTTACAATGTCCATTCACTAACAAACTAGGATCCAATATAGTTCCTTGGGGAACACCAAACTGATTTTCTTCTGGTACTGATGTTTTGTTTTTATATCTTGTTTCTTGAGTTCCATCTTTGAGATAGTTTCCATACTAACCAAGTACGTCACCCTGAACACCATATTTTTTCCAACTTGTTTAAGAGTAAGTTGCGATCTATAGTTTCAAAGGCTCTTCGGAAGTCTAAAAATACTACTCCTATTACTTTTTTCTGCTCTAAAGCACTTTTCCAGTTTAATAGAACAGTTTCTTCAAAGTAGTGTATAAACTGTTCATTCACCACTTTTTCCAAGAGTTTTTCGTATACTGGAACCATATTTATAGGCTTATATTCTTCATATTTATTGGTGTTTACTTTATTTTCTATAGGGACTACTGTAAAGTTTTTCCTGTTTTTAGGGAAAGTACCATATTCCAAACTGTTATTTATTATTTATCACTTGCAAAATTATGTTCATAATTGCTTCAAATTCTGACTGTAATATCTTTGTTGTGATTCCATCTACACTACTATTTTTTCTTCAAATTGTTCTACAGCAACGGATTCAAAAACCCGCGAAATCATAACTGTAAGTTTAAAAATTCCTAGACTTAAACGAGATGCCTTGCCTACACTATTCCTTAACTGTCCTTCTTATTTATCTAAAACTGTAAAATTGCGCCCAAGTCGTGATGAAAAAGTGCAGGAATTGGAAAATAAAAATTTTGCAAAAGCGATTAAAAATAGCCAAATTGAATTTGAAACTTATAAAAAAAGATTTTCGTATAGCAATGTTGAAGTTTCTTGTTGTTTTTAGCTCGTTTCAGCTAGCCGAATACTGGTTTAAAATCAGTGATCTGCAAAAAATTACATTATTTAAATTAAAATAGTCTCCTGGATCTATTAACATATTTTGTAATAATAAATTTTGATTTAAATGTAGACACATTTTTGTATGGCTGCAAAATACAAGTAGGAGAAGCCCGGGAGAAGCGGATGTGTTGACCCTAAAAAAATACAAAGTGTTTATTTATTACCTATTTCTAATGAAAAAATGCCTGCAGCGCAGAGTTTTATATCGACTTTAAAATTAAATTAGTTGCTATATGATTTTTTGTTACTCTTTCTTAAAAAAAAAATCTGAGAATATGCCTTTTATCCGCTTTGCCCATGTACCCGGGCAAAGAAATCAACACATACATTATAGGTAGGAATACAAAATATATTCTAATCATACATATGAAAGTAAAAAAATAAAGATAAATCAAAAAGCGCATCCAAACAACATCTTATGTGCTACAAAAGTCACAAAAAAAGTCCAACTTCACTATAATTGGTACATAGTTCGTGCGCCCAATTTTTTTCACCCACTGCACTGGATCCACTCTTCGTCATTTCCTTCAGCTTCAAAAGGTTCTCCACAAGTCAAGCAGTCGCAATTTTTGCCAGAATTATTGCTACTGGGACAAAGTGAATAAATATCCACTTTGCCCGCACATGCATCTGAAAACGGCGACCCTCTAACGAAATAGTTTGCAAGGTCCTGACGCAACATAAACATTAGTACTAAAATCTAACCTAAGCAAAGCACTAATAAAAAAATACGAAGCAGTTTTACTTCACTAATTCCAAATAATTAATTCAACTTACCTTAAAAAGATTATTTTAGTAAAACACAGTAAAAATGTCAATGAGTATTCACGCCACGTCGGCTGCCACATTTCAAAACACAGTATCTGTTATTTTGAAAGTTTCGAGTAAATTGAAAAAAAAATTAAATATATTGCTCTCGATATATTAAAGGTCTTTAACTGCAATTTTAATGGGTTAGGTTACTACAAAATGAGGTAATTTTATGTAAAAAAAAATAATTTTATGATTTTTGCGTTTTTTTGAAAAAACTGTAGTTGCTGTGTTTTGATATAAATATTTAAAAAATATACTTCAAAGTATAAAGTAAAAATCACAGTATCTGTAAATAGTTATTTATTTCGATAATAACCAAAAAATATTTAACCACAAAGATATTTAGGTAATAACAAATATTTCAAATTCTGAAACAAAACATATACATATATTTACTAAAGGTCGTCATCTATATCAATATTTTGAACTAAATCCTGTGATTCGTCGTTTACTGGTAGACTTTCCCAAAACAATTTTCTATTTGCTGGCATCAAGGGAGCGAGAACTTGTAATATTTTTTCTTTTTTTTCTTTTTTAATACCTCTTATGTCCATCAAATCCGGCATATTATTCTCAATATTAATCTTTTTCTGAAGGAAATCTAAATTTTTGTATTCATTATCAAAATCCACTTTATAACGCATTTCTCTAGATCCTTTTTGAAAATTAACTTCTACGGGGGAGTTCATCATAAAATCTTTAAGTGAATCATTGTTTTTTCGGGGTTGCCTTTTTTCTTGTCCCATTTTCGAAAAGTTTGCAATTCAACTACTTCTATATTTTTTCTTGACGTCTTTATTGCGTTTTTTAAGTCATCATAGTCATAAATATTTTTTAACCGAGAAATGCGTTTCTCTGTATTACCATGAACCCCATCAGCCGTCATGTGGGTATGGCCCTTGGTTAAATAGCGAATTGTTATTGTTTTTGGCCCATTGTCTCTATTTACGATTGCTATTAGAGCGGTGAACAAAATCCAGTTTTTGTTTTGAGCCGAGCAATTGTCGGCCCAAAGAATAAAGTCTTGAGCGTCTCTTTCTTGTTCGAAAAATTTGAGAATTGCATCAACAATATTGCAACCATTACGGCCACTTATAGCTTCATGCCACAAAACACAGTAACTTGTTTTTAGTCCTTTTTTTGCAATGGAGCAAAAGTCTCATTAAAGACGACGAGACGACTGACAAAAAAAGAATCTTTAGTTGAGGGCGTATTCGGGATTAATATTACTTTTTGAAGGTCCATTGAGTACACTCGCAATGTTTCCTCAACATCGCGGCGAGAGTCTTCCTCGTATTTTGCAAGTGCCTTCTTACTTTTTTCTTTATGAAATCTCAATTCATCAGAAAATTGAATTGAAAAATCATCATTGTTCTCCGACTTTCTGGCTTCTTCTTGTCTCCTTTCTAATATTTCGCAATCAACACATTTATCCGACTTAGGCATAAAAAAAGAAATGTGCTGAGACTTAAGCGTTTGTCTGTAAACCTCAAGTTTACAAATATTTGGATGTTTTTGGTTAAAATCCTCATACATGTCCTTAAGGGTGAGGTCTCGTGATAGGTATCTTATATTGGGTGCATTGTGGCGTCGATAGTGACTAACACATGGATTGTAAGTTTCTATATGTTTAATTATAAGATCTTGATCACATTTCTTGCTACTACCACCCCTGTTTTCTTTAACATTACTACAAATAGGATCCGTCTTCATAGCAAGACACAATTCTGTGATAACAGAGTCATTTGTGTATCCCAGTGTGTTTAAAAGGAATAGACGACACACTCTTAGGCTTTTTCCTTCCTTGGGTAAGAAATACAAACGGTCAAGTTTTTTTCTTGCAGCATTCGGGTCTTCGAGTACAATTGTCCTTCTCTTAATGGAAGTTAAATGGACATTCTTTGAAAGCCACTTTCTGCGAGTGGTATAACCTGAGCTCCAAAAATTTGACCAAATGTCGCGTCGTTCTTCTTCTGTAAATTGCTGGCAGTTATTTCTACATTTTCCGGGACATAGAGGTCTCATGGGATGTTTTCTTTTATCACGGTCCGATTTTTGAGCTTGTGTAAGTTTTGGATATTTGGGATTCTGTTTTTTACGCCGCTTTAATAGTGCAGTTCTATGAGACTTATCAGCGGTATCTTGTTTAGTGGTTTCATTCAAATCTTGATCAGGATCATCAACATCATTGCTGTCACTGTGCTGAGACATTTCTGTATCACTTGGTTCAAAATTAGGATCAGCTATACTGTCATCACTAAAGTTTATAATTTCACTAGAAATTTTCTCCATGATTTCTACGTCAACACTATTGATTACTTCCTTAGCTGCATCATTCGGCAATAAGATTAAAAAAAAACACATTAGTTATAAATTTTTTCACCCTAATATGCGACAAACAACGTGGGTACCTTAAACTTTCAGCTACCTCTTCGATGTTTTCGCTAACCACATTAATATCTAAATTTTCTTTAGATTCATCGGATGGCAACTTCTTCTCATTTGGTGAAGTAGTACTGTAAAAAAAGCATCAAATAATTATCACTGCCAGCCTGCTAATATCAAAAATTACAAGTAGTAAATAGGCCAATAATTTGTATTATCCTTTTATATAAACTAAAAAGAATAAAGAACACGCTGGCGCACCCGAAAACATAAATGATATTAAGACTTAAAATGTAGCTAGTGTGTAAATTATAATGAAAATTTTATACCTATATGCAAATTTATTACTTACCAATTATTTTCCCCAAGCTTATCGCTGGGTTTTAACATATTTAATATAGTTTTTGTACTAGTTCACGTACAACAGCCGGGCATATTATAATTCATTTTGTCGAAAAACACAAACATGTGTACACATCAAAATAATAAGTCACACACTAAAGAATTCTAGGTTATGCTGACAAATCTAACACGCAAACGCAGTATGTACGGAAATAATACCTGCGTCCTTGACCAAAAATGCTTAAAGTAGTTTGCCAAAACACAGTAAGTGCCATATGCTGTGTTTCGAGTAAATTATCATGAAGCGTCTAACTAAGATATATTTTTCAATACACAGTAACTACCACATACTGGGTTTTGCTAGTATTTATGTATTAAAAAATACCAGTTGCTGGGTTTTGGCGTAGAAAAACAAAAATGTTGTGGTAGATACTGTGTTTTGATAAAATTTATCTGCGAAAGTATAATATATATGCGTAAACTAGGTAGTGCATTAGACGCGGAATAAACATAGTATCTGCTTGCAGAAAAAAAAATTTTTTTGAGAAAAATGTTGGATACTGTGTTTTGAATTGTGGCAGCCGACGTGCTGTTGGGTATTTCACCTGACTTGCACTGATTTTCTTCTCGGCTAGTGAAGCCCCTTGACACCGTGCAAAAACATATGCGCCATCTACCTTTGTATTCGAGAAATAAGGATTATTCGCTTTGCCCGGGCAATGCGCTTTGCCCGGGCTTCCCCTACTCCAAACTTTTATTAAACTTGATTTAAAAGCACCTTTTATATCTAATAATATAAATGAAGTGAAAGATTTGGTATTTAATATAGACAAAAAGTCGCAAAAAATTGAGTCTGAAAAACGCGATCAAAGTAAAAGTGTTTTAAACCACATTTCGAACTTATTAGATTCTTTAGTGTCAAATATGTCACACTTGAGACATTTTGGTGTACTTATATTACCTCATCCAGATACAGTAATAGTATATTATTTTATATGGAGGAAAAGTGATACGTTTCATGGCGCGCTCCTGTTTAACAGCCGAACGGAGTGAGGCTGGTAATAGAGAGCAAGCCATGAAAAGTAACTTTTCCTCCAAATAAAATATGCTATTTTTTCTTCAAATGTCGACAAATGAATGCAAAACATCTATTTTTAATAGTAATAATATCTAATTATTATTAAAGATAAGTGGGTTCGCAAGGCGGCTTAGACCGGTGTCGGTGAATAGGCACAGGTTGTTGCTATAGTAATGTAACATAAAGCTGTCAGTGGACACTGGCAACAATAATTATTTTTTTAAGATTGCGTGTCCGATTGCGTTTTAATTCCGTGTTGATAAGCAGTTATTGAGTAAGTTCGATTAAATAATAACCAATTTGTTCCTAAATTAGTGATTTTTAGAAATGCAGTCACAAATTGACTGATAAATACAAATTGTAGTTTAATAAATCTTGAGTTGTTGACGCTTATTTTGTTGTCTGTTTGTATTTGTATCTATGTTGCTATGACAACACTTTTACCTCCGCCGGCGGAAAAGGGAAAAGTAAAGCTCCGGCGGAGGAAAAACGAAACTTCACGGCCGCCTACAGAGTCGAGTAATGACGGATTTACTGACGTTTGAAGAAAAAATCTATTTGCGGTTCTTTGTTGACCGACCCTACATTGGAAGAAAAAAATATGTCATTTGGCTACGCGAAAAACCTTTTTAAGTTATTGTCGGGTTATGAAAAATATGTAATATTATTAATAGACGAAATACACATTAAACGATTTCTTGATTATAAAGCAGGAAATATTGTTGGGACTACTTATAGTAATGCTTGTTTAGCAAATTCTGCTTTTGTATTTATGGTATCCAGCATTATGTCTAGCGTAAAAGAAGTTGTACATATTAGTCCTACCTCCAAAATTGATAATCTTCTCGTTTTTTCATTAATTAAGGCAGCTATAACTAAGTTAGAGGAAATTGGTTACAAGGTATTTTGCGTTATAAGTGACAATAACGATGTAACCAGTAGAGCCATTTTTCTGACAAGAAAAGTTTGGGTATTGTTTATCCTTACCCTACAGATAAAACACGTCCTATTTTTTATTTATTTGATTCTGTACTTTTACTGAAGTGTACAGTGTGTCCAAAAAAGTAGGCAACATATGGGGAACTTCTTTATTATTGGATTCTCAGAAAATTTTATTCTTTATAAAAGTTGGTGCTTGCCCTAAAACAGTAAACGAGTATTTCAAATTTTACGTACTGCTTTTAGTGCGGACGCAAATGACATTTTTCCGAAATCGCGTCAAGAGTAAAGTACCTTAATTTATAAAGATACAGCAAAATCTTATAAGGAAAAGTTCTTCCAAATTAAAAAAGTAATCTACATATGAAATTTGAGTTAAGTACATCAATTTTTAATTTCCCTTTTTTTCTCAAACGTTACGCCATCGGTGAATACTTTGTTCTTTTGTTATTAGTGTACTTGCCAAGCAACTTCACAATTTATTTAAAGTAGACATTAGTTACATAGTTGCATAATGTTTCAGTTTTTACAGAGATAAAAGCCAGTTTAGGTATCAGTGTGTTGCAAGCACATTTAAACACTTTTGGTCAAAATAATTGTCCACAATAATTATTACAAAATACAATTGGAATGACTGACTCAATAATAATTAATTTCATATGTCAGAGCGAAGTAAAATTATTGCTATTTATTTGTTTTTATTCCAAATGGATGGCCTACTCTTCAAGACCAAATATTTTAAATGGCTTTTTAGGATACTTGGGCATATTTTACTCATCGGGTGCAAAATATAAATAACTTATTAGTTGTTTTACATGAAATAAAAAGAGTTGGGTCTATTCATGATTTTGAGTGGAAAATTTTTTGAATCAAAAGTGTTTAAATGTGTTTGCAACACACTGATACCTAAACTGGCTATTATCTCTGGAAAAACTGCAACATTATGCAACTATGTAACTAATTTCTATCTAAAATAAATTTTGAAGTTACTTGGCAAGTATACTAATAACAAAAGAACAAAACATTCTTCAGTGGCGTAACGTTTAAGAACAAATCGAGAAAACAAAAAGAAAAATTAAAAGTTGATGTACTTAACTCAAACTTCATATTTAGATTACTTTTTTAATTTGGAAGAACTTTTCCTTATAAGATTTTGCTGTATCTTTATAAATTAAGGTAGTTTACTCTTAACGCGATTTCGGAAAAATGACATTTGCGCCGCACTAAAAGCAGTATGGAAAATTTGAAATACTCATTTACTGTTTTAGGGCAAGCACCAACTTTCATCAAGAATAAAATTTTCTGAGAAACCAATAATAAAAAAGTTTCCCATATGTTGCATACTTTTTTGGACACACTGTATAAGAAATAACTGGCTGAATTCAAAGCCAGACCAAACATTATATTATCCTGATTTTGACAGTGCTGCTTTTCAATCTCTTCACCATTTCACCAATTACAACACTATAAAATGTTAAAAGTTGTCTATTCTCATAGCTTAAAAACTCTGTTTCCTACTAATATGGAAAGACAAAATGTTTCTTTGACTCTTAAAGTTTTTAACCCTTTCGTAGTACAAGCGTTAATTCAATTCGGGTCTAAAATCAATAAACCCAACGACACTGCTGATATTATAAATATAATAGTTCGGTGGTGGAAAATCGTAAATGTAAAAATTACCCTTAAATGGAAACGTTTAAATAACGTATATCAAGAGCCCCTAACGGCAGGGACTTTCCTTTCTGATAAAAATTTCTGTTTTTAAGTCAAATCTTAAACTGGCTAGAAAATTGTAAATCTAAAACTTTTTCTAATAAATTAACTACTCAAACTCATACAGCGTTAAGTCACACACTATATGGAATGACAGAAGTTATACAGTATTGTTTTAGTGAACTTAAAATTAATTATGTCTTATGAGGCAAATTTCAAACAGATGATCTGGAAAATAGGTTTGGCCGCTATCGGCAACTTGCCGGTGGACAATATCATATTTCTATCAGGCAGTTACATGAATCAGAAAAACAGCTCAGAATTCAGTCATTACTAACGCTAAAATCGCGTACCTTTGGCAACATTCAAATTAAGCAGTTTTGCGAAAATATTGATATGCCTGACGAAATTGAAGAAAACCTTCCATTAAATCCCGACATTATTGTACTAGAGGAAGATGTAGACAATGTCACTGCTGACATGCCCGTAATCACTTATTTGGCAGGTTGCTGTTGTTACATTACGGCAGAGAAAATTGAGTGCGAAATATGCAAGGATGTAGATAATTTCACCCTTATTAAAAGTTTAAACTGGGGAAAATTCCTTTATCCCCAAGATGATATCGTACGAATCGTTTTGTACGCATATTTAATATTTAACAAAATTTTGGATGAATTTGAGGAAACATTTTTAATCGTTCATAATAAGCGTGCCTTTCTAACGCAATATATTTTGATATTTATTTTTGAAAACGGGCATCTGTCTGTGGATCATAAATGTGCTATTCATACGATTGTTCATATAGCAACCATTGTAATAACCTGCACAGTAAACACTCTTCTTAAAATTACTGTGGCAAATCTAACGATCGATTGGTTAAGTCATATAAAAGCCGTAAATTTAAGACTTACTAAATAGGCCGATTCGTTAAACAGTCCTCGAAATAGTCTCATTCACAACTTCACATAGAGTTCCCGGAGTTAGGAGTTTGGTATTGGAAATATCTTCCTCTTTAAGAACCTTTTTTTATTTCTTAGCTACTAATTTCGAGTTATTTGGAAAAAACTAAACTAGTTTTTTATGTAAATCTTAATTTGGCAATAAATTTTGTAATGTGTCAGGAGTTGACATTTTGCACATTTTTCTAGGCGACATTCCGAATCCAATGAGCCCTCACCAATATTTTTAATAGCAATAGCAAGAGTTAATAAAATTTTAAACGTATGAAGTAGACTAAAAGTTTTCTTTTGGTTCTTGGTTTGAAACTTCGTTTTTCCATAATAAAATCAAATCAAGGCAAATCAAGAAGGGCTAAGTTGACGACTAACACCCTTTTTTAACGAAAAGTCATTCAAATGTTTTAAAAATAGCCCTTCTTCATGCTAAAACGGTGCAAAACTCGTTATAAAGTATGAGCTCGGCATCTGGAAGCTCGACCGTCTACCTGCATGGGATTACGTCAAGCCTCTTCTCTCGATGTTGTTGTGTTAATGTCGTTCACGTTTTCAGATCTCAAGAAGGGAAAAGCTTTAACCAAAGATACAGGGGAACCGGTTGTGATATCATGGGAAAAAATGAGCAAATCCAAACATAACGGCGTCGACCCGGAAGATATGTTTAGAGAGTATGGAATTGATACTACTAGGTTACTAATTTTGGCTGACGTAGCGCCTACATCACATAGAAATTGGAATTCAAATAGTAAGTATCTTCCATTATTTAATTGGTAGTTAAATATAACAAATAAAATAATAGTTCAACATTTTGTTGTAATTATCTAAATATGCATATGTATTATATGATTTCATATTTTTGATAGCATTTCCTGGTATATTAAATTGGCAGAAACGGCTCTGGCTGACAATAAGAGATTTTATCAGACACCGCAATGACGTTCCACCAATGATCGCTGATGACAAGTTCAAGGCACAAGAAGATTATTTGTGGGATTCCCGGAATTACTACATCAAGGGGGCGTCGTTCAATTACGTCATATCTCAACAGATGAGCGTGGCAGTGTCCAAGCAACAGGGGCTGACCAACAGTATTAGGGTAAGTTTAAAAAAATTCTTATGTATATTCTTTATGTACCTAGACTAAGACTGTAACGAAGGTAGAGCGCCAATTTGTAATGGTATATGTAGTTGGGCGCTAATTTGTAGCGAAAAAATTTATTTAATTAAGTATGGCATTGTGCACCATTTTGTAATGAAATACTAGTTGTTTAAATGCATGAGACTCGTTTCTATTTTTCTTAGGGAGTAAGTCGTCGTTCCTTTACTAGCAGTGATTTGTTTGGGCGCCAGAGTTCCTAGAGACAATGCGAACTAAATATGAATACTTAAATATAAATAACAATAAAGATAGAAATATCAGAAATTTGCCCTTATAATTCGCAATGTCTCACAGCAGTATCTTGCGACAAATTAACGAAATAAATTAAAAACAAGATATATATTAAGTATATGATTAAATTACAAATATGATGTGAAATGGAGATTATCAATATAATTAAATTACAAATATAATTATTTGAAATGAAATTTAGTAATGCAAATTTAAATTAATGTAAAAGATAAAAAAATAGAATTATGACAGATAAAAAATTGAATACAGTTGGTCTTTACAATATCTTCTGACTGACTGATACTTAACTTCGTTCAATTATTCTGTAACCATGCGATCGTATTGGAACCTCTACTGGAAACGCTTCTGCCTGTTCCCAAGTTAGTGTCAGTTGGGTTAATCGAGGATTTATTGGTTCACCAGGTGTCGGCTCCCTCTACAGGTCTGGTACAGCGACGTGTTTCCTTGCTCAGTTGTGTAGTCAGATAGATTTACAACATGTAAGGAGAAATAAACAAGTCTTAGACCAGTGTATACTGCTAATTAAATAATATTCAGGGAAATATCAAGTGAACATCAGTGACACTGTTGAGCACTTGAGGAAGCAATCAACAATTTGAAAATTAACTGGTTAAAGCAGATATAATCTGAAATTTGAGCTTGATAAACTTGAATTACAATGTTAAGTTGAGCAAAAATTATAGATAACTACTGTTACTCAAGATATCCTTTTCTTCACCTTAAAACATGCAATTCAAAAGAAAATAATGACTGAAATTTCAAATTCAAAAGAAATTAATGGAATAACGTTCCAAAACAGTGACTCTCGGTAAATCTAAATAAAAGATAACTTGAATTTGATAATAAATAGAAAAATAGAGGTACAACCTCTAATAACGAGTCTTATAACTCAAAATAACAACTATTACTTTTTTATTTCGGTCTTTAGCACATAAACGATAATTGAGCGTAATTACGCCTCAGTTTAATTAAAAATAAAGATAAGAAAATCACTTTCTAGCATCGAGATAGAAATTAGATAAAAGATAAAAAAACAGATAATTTTACATATGTGAGATTAACCTCTCATAAATGCAAAGAATGTTGGTACATCAGTGTTGAGATGAGACAGGGCGAGTGCTAATAGTTATATACTAATATAAACACTAAACAAATAAAGTGAAAATTTAATTAAATAAGCCTGAGAAGAAAAAATATTAAAACTAGCAATACTATGAGGGAAAGTTCGGAGAAATTCTACTGAAAATTCAATTTACTACCTTTGCAGGAACATATAGAATTTACTCGGAGAATTCACCCAAAATAATACTGTTCAATTTGAATGGAAATACGTAAAATAATGTGCGTGACCACTAAACGATCAAATAATTACGTTCTCCGTAAATTTGGACTCAGCCTCTTTCAAATTACATGAATTTGATTAATGAGAGACGCAAGTATTCACCAATAAATCGGTATTCTTACCCAACAGTCACGACAATAATTAAAAATTATTGAAGATATAAGCTAATAAAACATGGAATATAACAATGCTAAATTCTTGCTTTAGTCGAATAAGACTAAACGAATCATAAACAAATATTAGTTATGTATTTAAAAATGAAAGAATTAGTTAAATATACTGCAAGATGAATTAAATATTTCAAGATTAAAAATCAGCACTTACCCGACAAAGATAAACGACCTCGCTTTCAAAATTTAAGACGTGCGATAAATTATGCTTGCCGCTGTATTATTGGCTAATTTATATCATGTGATTACTACTATAAATCGCGCAGCGTCAAGCTATAGAAATACCCAGTATTAAATATAGCAATCTATAGTCAATTAAATCCATGAATTGTAGGTATAAAATAGCGTACTGCGCTTCCTAAAATAGCTAACCACACGAAATAAACCCATTCGTGAATAGATGTCACCGGCGACTGAAATATCGAATACCGAGAATCATTTGCAAATGAACCGAAGTTTTAGTGGAGCGGAATAAGCATATATTCTGTCAGAAAAATTTGCCTTTAAGTCACTAATATGCATATATTCTGTCAGAAAAATTTGCCTTTAAGTCACTAATATGCCAATTTCCGAGATCATGTATGAACGGACATTAAATTATATGAAACCTTAGAAATTACTTTATTTACTACACAAGGTACAATATGTTAACGCAAAAGACAAGATAACGCAAAGTACGATAAATAGGTACCGTATATACGGTACGCTAAATGGATATAAACAATTATCTTCATCCAACCCAAACGTACATCATACACAATCAGGCAAATGGCAAGACATTCGTGTATGAATCTCAAAATCATATCATACACAATCAAGCAAACGGCAAGACATTCGTGTATAAGGTACCTAAACTCAAAATTACATCATACACAGTCAAGCAAACGGCAATACACTCTTGTATAATTAATTTGCTAAGAAAATAAAGCTTAAGGTAAATAAGGTAAGGCACTCTCGAAAATAAATTTGAAATATAAGATAGGGCAATTCCGAAAACAAATTTGATATATGAGATATAGTAATTTCGAAAATAAATTTGAAATATAAAGCAATTTCAAAGGTAAATATGTAAAGCAATATTGGAAATTTGGCAATTGTAAATACACTAAATAAACAAAATAAATATTTTGCAAAGACCAAGAAATCAGGAAGATACTTGAGTATCAGTTTACAAAGATTTATCGCAAGATAACTGCTAATAAGAGAAACCACCTCAAATTAAAATAAAAGCACGTTGGGCAAATTATGCTTGTCGCTGTATTATTGGTTAATTTATATCATGTGATTACTATAAATCACGGAGCGTCAAGCTTTAGAAATACCCAATATTAAATATAGCAATCTATAGTAAATTAAATCCATGAATTGTAGGTATAAAATAGCGTACTGCGCTTCCTAAAATAGCTAACCACAGGAAATAAACCCATTCGTGAATAGGTGTCATTGGCAACTTAAATATTAAATATAGTAAACTATAGTGAAATAAATTCACAAATGGTAGATACAAAATAGCGTACTAGTGCTTCTAAAATCGTTACTTGCACGAAATAAATCCATTCGGGAATAGATGTCACTGGCGATTCAAATATCGAATACCGAGAATCATTTGTAAATGAACCGAAGTTTTAGTGGAGCGGAATAAGCATATATTCCGTTACAAGACCGTTCTTTTTTTTTCTTTGATTTTGAAATTGTCTCTACCATCAAAGCTGAATAACTAAAGAGTGTGACAGATCACAAAACTTTGGATTCTCAGTTAAATTCAGTGCACAGCCACCTTATGTCGTCGCACTGTTCGTGCATATATATACATTATAGCTTGCCAAGTGTGATTTCCAATATACTCTAGTTGTTTCCAGAAAGCGCCGCCAGCAGTATACAGCCGCAGCCTGCAATTCGAAAGAGCTTTGGCCGTCCAGATTATTCTTTTGGCCCCAATGGCCCCTCATTTCGCCTCAGAGTTGTGGGCGGGGTTCGTATCAGCCCCAAATAGGCTCAATCACACTGGGGAGATCCTGTGGGATAAGAAGGTACTGGAACAAAAATGGCCCGAGATCGATATGGATTATGAGCTGGATTTGGTTTGCCAGGTGAGTGTTTCGGTAGATTTAGGAAAAATATTTATTTATCTCTTTATTTACGGACAATTACATAATAATACAATCCATTTCTAAATTACTAGACATAGGTAACTAGACAGTTAAAATATAGGTAGGTACATACATAAGTTATGAATAACAACAAATAAAAAACTTAGATAATCATGTTAAAGCCTTAAATTAGATTGAATCACATTTACAATACAATATTAATATTACAGCACAACAAGTAATAACAGATTTAAATTATAACACAGACTTTGTTAGATAATTCATTTCTTAAGAGGTTTCTCAGTTTCATCTTAATTGACATGTTAAAAATATCCATATCTACATTTAAATAATTCATTTCTCGACACATTCGCGTTATAGGACCATTATAAGCATAATTTGTTCTATGATAAGGAACATCAAACAGGTTTTGCGCTCTAGTAAATCTTTGAGGCACATGCAACCCAACAGTGCCAAGCAACTCGGGAGTGTCAATCATAGAATTTACAATCTTATGGAAAATCCAAGTAAATTCGTCGTACAAAGAAGATAAATTTAAATCAGCTGCAATATTTTCATATATGACTTGTTCCTGTGGGATATCCTGTTTAAAAGCAACAAATCTAAAGAACTTTCTTTGGAACCTCTCGATGTTTTCCTTGTGAATTTCATAGCATGGCGACCAAACAGTGGAACCATATTCCAAAATGGTGCGAACTATAGAACAATATGTCATTTTAAGACATTGAGTGCTGTGAAAATCTCTAAGCATTCTCCTCATAAACCCCAACAGTTTCAGGCCCTTAGTGGAAATTGCTTCTATATGCAGATCAAAACGGAGACCACTGTCAAATAGAACACCCAAATCTTTAATTTTTTCTGAACTAGTGATAAATTTGTCTTCCAAGGAACAATCAAAATAGATCCATTCATTTTTTCGATGACAACTAACCACTGAGCATTTATTGATGTTAAGTGGCATAAAATTTGCCCTGCACCAATTGGTGAATTGATCCAAGTCCCGTTGAATGCCTGCACAGTCATCCCTGCTCTTAATAATTCTGAAAATCTTAAGATCATTCGCATACAGCGGACATTTACTAAATGATAAACAATCTTCGATGTCATTTATAAAGCAGTTGAAAAGAAGCGGTGCTAGGTGAGAACCTTGTGGTACACCCGAAGTGGCCTTAATGTCTGAGGATTCATATTCATTGATCCTTACTCGCTGTGTTCTGTTGAAAAGATAGCTACCAATCCACTGAAGAAACATTCCATGAATGCCCAGGCCTTCCAACTTGTTTAGAAGCAGTTGATGATTAACCTTGTCAAAGGCCTTGGAGAAATCGGTGTAAACAGAGTATACCTGCCACCTAGCCTCCACCAAGTACTGTTCATATATAAGAAGGTTGGTGGTTGTTGACCGGCCTGATATAAAACCATGTTGAGAAACTGAAAGTACCTGTTTCAACATAGGGGACACTTTTTGCGATACTAGTTGCTCAAAGAGTTTGCCAAGTATGGAAAATTTTGAGATTGCACGGTAATTCTTGACATTTGCCCTATCACCACTCTTAGGCACAGGTGTAATGTAGGTAGTTTTCCATATTTCAGGAAACACCCCTGTGGGCAATGATACATTGAATATTTCACACAAAAAAGATGACAACTCTTAACAAGCATTGGTGGGACACCATCTGGGCCAATTCCCAATTTATCATTTAGGTGTGATATTGAATTAAACACATCTATGGGTTCAAGCCCAAGACAATGTAGATTGATAGATTTGCTGTATTGAAATATTTGGGGTTCTGAGTGATCTTCTGAGAATACAGAGCAGAAAAAATACTTAAACAATTCTGCTATGCCTGGAGAATCCTCAGCTGAAGTATCATTATAAGACATGGAATTTGGGAGGAAGAATTTATTATTTCTAGCATTCACATAGCTCCAAAAAGCTTTACTATCTGAAGTTATTGAGGTTTCAATGGTGGATATATACTTACGGTAGGTTAGGTCATATGCCTGCTTACATGCCCTTCGTAACTCTGGAAAAATTTCATAATCTTCCCCAGATTTTGTTAATTTAAATTTTTTATGAGCCACCTTTTTTTCAAAAAGTAACTCTTTCAGGTCTGAAGTAAACCAGTCAGGACATTTTTTATTTCTTGCCTTGGCCTTTGGAACACACATATCAATGCAGGTATTTAAGCATTGATAAACGCCAGTTAAGGTTTTATTAACGTCATTTTTGTTCAATATTTTAGACCAATCAAACTGCGATAAATAAAAATTAATTTCTATAAAATTACAATACTTAAAGTCATTATAGACATAGTTAAATTCAAGTTCCTTGAGCCTTTTTGGCACTGGAATTTCCAATGACAAAGCCGGATGATAAACATCGCACACAGTTATTGGTTCATTGGTTAACACAACCTTAACTTCTGAATTAGTACTTAATACTAAATCCAAAAAATTACCTGAGACATTGGGAAATGAATTAAGTTGAAACATATTTGCATATACAACAAAGTCGACTGTTTATTTAAGTTGCCTGTTGGCACAACACCATATCTGTCATTATT
The DNA here is from genome assembly GCA_016904865.1 of Pissodes strobi. Taxonomy (NCBI): domain Eukaryota; kingdom Metazoa; phylum Arthropoda; class Insecta; order Coleoptera; family Curculionidae; genus Pissodes; species Pissodes strobi. The sequence continues at coordinate 431,132 of MU182056.1, forward strand.
CCAAGATAATTGTGGTAAATTAAAGTCCCCACATAAAACAAAGTCATTATATTTATAGGTTTCCAAAACATAGTTCGTTGATGAGCAAAATTCTTCGTACAGCTCAACTGGAGATGAAGGCGGAATGTAAACACAACCAACAATTACTTTGTATTGAATAATGGTTATCATAACAAATATCTGTTCTAGACTCTTGGTAATTAATTTGAGTTGGTGTGAT
>MU182056.1:451351-470606 GCA_016904865.1 Pissodes strobi
TTAATGTAGTATTTGATAATTTCAAGAGTAGCCCATTAAATAATTAATGTTATAATACTTCGCATTTTATTTAATTAATTCACTGCAGACAAGAATATCGCTGACCGAAATTATATTATTATTCCATATTTTTTGACTGGCTAGGAAAATATAATATTTTAGGAAAGTTGCTACACTGGAAAAAAATCACAGTGTCTAATTAATAATACCAGTGTCATTTTCATTTAATGTGCCAGTTCTGATTGTCTGACGCTGTAGATACGAGGTCATATTAAAAATTTAAGCGAATAAATTTAGTCACTATAAAAAAGCTCCCTTTCACTTATTTTATCAATTTCAAAAACATCATTGATGTGGCTTATATTTATTTAGTTATATTTAATATACCTGAGAATAGAAAGTAAGTACTGGTAAGAGGCATAAAGTGGTTTTCAACTAGGTAGCGGAATATGGGTGGTTGCCCAAATGTAAAGGAAAGTATTTTACGTCGCAATTAGGGTGTCAACACACTGGTACTGCGAACCCGTTTACAGCTAATGAACAAAGATTGACGAAACGGCCGAAAAATACAGTAAGTAAAGGATTAGGGTAAATCGGCGTTCATTACACAATGTACCGCAAGCACGCCTGGAACTTTATGTTTTAAGTGCGCTATAAAGCCTTTGTAACGCCCTCTCATGGCCGGAGCGCCATCTGTAGCAGCTGACATAATATTATTCAAAGGAATTTCCTTTTCGTCACAAAAGTTTCCCAATGTATTAAATATGGTTTCTCCTTTTGTGTCTGTTTCTAAATTTCTAGCAAATAATAGTTCTTGACATATTTTCTCATCTTTGATAAACCTCACATATGACAATAACAATGCTTCATTAGTTGGTAAAGTGGATTCATCCAACTGAATTGAAAATTGACAAGTCTTCAGATGATTACACAATGATTCTTCAATGTTTTTAGCCATCGCATCAATTCGTCTTTGCACAGAACTATTGCTCAAAGGAATTTTTCGGATAATATCTGCCGCTGGTTTATGGAGCACAGTAGTTAATACTTGTTTTACTGCCGGTAAAATTAAATCCTCCCCTATAGTATGTGGTTTGCTGGTTTTTGCAATTAACAATGAGATATTGTACGAAGCACGAAGCCCGTCATCGTCTTGCTTAGAAGCTGCTGAGAAAAGTTTCGATATAGTTGGCTGAACTGCGTACTTCTTTGCCAGGTCTTGAAAATAGGTTACATATTTGTCTTTCTTATCCGAGTGCACTTTATTTAAATGATCTTGTAGCCTAGATGGCTTCATCGCTTCGTTTGAAAATGTTTTTTGGCAAATAAGACACATTGGCGATAACGGATTTGAAGGATTTTCAATGAAACCCTATTTACCGCACTATACTGCCGTCTCTTCTTCTTTGATTCCGACATAGTTTAGACGTGAGTAAAATATTCGCTTGAAAATCTGCTACCGATATGATGATGCAATGTGCGCTAAAATGCTAATGAAAATAAAATAAAAAATCACTGCCTTTATATACTGTTTGCCAGATGAAAGAACCTGGACGGAAAGAATGCGGGCACAAAATGTCCTCGCATATTTAGATGCTGCCACATTTTTTTCCCAATAATCCTAATTTATTTTCTGTCTAGTTTCCTATAGTGAATTTACATATTTAAATTTCCTACTTGAATACTTAATTTTGTTATTTTCCTTAATACTACTGTCTTCTATTATTTACTACTTTATTTACACAGGGAAATACGGAATACGGAATAAGTCTTCAAGGAATAAGTATACTATAATATTTATAATGTTTATATTTTAATCGCCTTCAAGCTATTTAAAATACACGACAATAGGCAACAGTGCGACGTTTACTTGATTTTTAGCGGGGAGGCAGTTTAGTGATTGGTCGCAGGATATATTAAATACACTTTGACCCTAGACCAACACCTAAATTTTTTTACATATTTTAAAATTTCGGCAGCGACTTGCTTTAGCCATTGGCGTGGAAATTGCCGATGCCGAACTGTGTGGTTATTTATATTATTTGGTTTGTAGGGTCTGGTGATATATAAGTTTTGTCGATTTTGCAAATTCTCTTTTTTCACTAGAAAGGGGGTGTCCTATATAGTAGTTTAAGCCAAAAAAGTCGGAAGATCCGCTACATTTGAACCGAAAAAATGCCCTCAAAGTTCGAGTTTTGACACAAATTTTCAGCACCACTTCACAAAAGGACTAGAAATATACACATACAAAACACATCTGAAAATCAATTGTCGGGTGAAAATATTAACAAGGATACATTTGCGTCGAACGAGACACCTCCGTTTTGTTCCGGTCGTAATTTAAAGCGACTCATAGTCATAGCCCCATTAAACAAAATTAAATTTTACTTGTAAATATCCTAATATCCATCCTCCTTTTTACTGTCAACTGTCACAATAGCCAAAACAAAGATTTTTAAGAAGGCACACTGTTGCCAGACGTTTACTGTAGTTTCGTTAGCAAGATTCATTAGAAAAATGGTGCGCTATAAGCGCAGCTTATTCACTACCAGCTAGTCATCTTGCGGCGGCATCCTTTGATTTGGGAAAGTCAATAACCAAGTTTTGCAAATTTTAGAAGAGGGTCATGACTTAATATTGTTTTAAACGCCTGGGCATCTGAATAATACTTTTGACAGTTCGTTTAATTTAAAATATGCTTTTTCTACTACCGTGCGTAAAGTACTCACTTTACGCACTCTCCAAAATTCGTAAAATAGGCTTTTTTAATGTGCAGTGCGTAAAATAAGTTATTCTACGCACTAGTGCGTAAAGTAAATCTGACATATTTTTTGACATTTAGGGCAATGCTTAAAATAATATATTTTACGCACTAGTGTGTAAAATAATATATTTTACGCACTAGTGTGTAAAATAATTTATTTTACGCACTACTGCGTAAAGTCATTTAATAATATTTTTGTTTTTTCATATATTTTTCGGTAGTAGAAAAAATTTTGTATGCTACTCATGTGTAAAGTACCCTTTTTTTATTCAATTTCAATTAAATTTTTTTATCAATATTCCCATTCATAAAAAAAGGTTCACTTTACACACTTCTTGCATCAATAACTATTTTATCGTCTAAAATCCGCTTAAAAACGATTTTAAAACGCACAATTGTATAAAAATCCGAAATTTCCGAACCTCTCAGGGCGATAGCCGAGGCTTCGGACGAATTTGTCATGTATTTTGAAGCGAAAATTCATTTTAAATTCAACTGTGGAACTGAACCGCTCAGGGCGCAGTGCCCAATTCTCCAACTTTCCGATTTCGATAGAGTTGACTAGCTGGTAGTGAATAAGCTGTGCTATAAGTGTCTCTACTCTTTTTTTTATTTAGGTGAATGATTTTTTTATTGCAGTAGCACATCTTATATTGCTCGACGAGCGGTGTGTGTGCGAAGATGTTGATTGACACGGTTCTTGAATAGTTAGCTTGGGGAACAGATGTCCTGGGAGCATATTCGCATGTAACAGGCAAGATGTCCATACGGCAATGCCGATCGTTTCTTAATATGTGACGTGCACGATAGCATTTAGTCAGATGTCGTGACTGTTACATAGAATCAACAAATAAGACTTCAATCATTTTAAGGCTTCATGCATGGCCCTCCGCTCGCTTCGCTCCCTATACGGGGGCTCAACAAATAGAAACTAACCAGGTGCTAACCCAAACTAACCCAAAATTTTTATTTTATTTTTTTTATTTTGGTTTAGTTTTGGTTAGCACTTGGTTAGTTTCTGTTTGTTGAGCCCTCGTGCGTTTTAAAACGGATTTTAGACGATAAAATAGTTATTGATGCAAGAAGTGTGTAAAGTGAACCTTTTTTTATGAATGGGAATATTGATAAAAAAATTTAATTGAAATTGAATAAAAAAAGGGTACTTTACACATGAGTAGCATACAAAATTTTTTCTACTACCGAAAAATATATGAAAAAACAAAAATATTATTAAATTACTTTACGCACTAGTGCGTAAAATAAATTATTTTACACACTAGTGCGTAAGATATTATTTTACGCATTGCCCTAAATGTCAAAAAGTATGTCAGATTTACTTTACGCACTAGTGCGTAGAATAACTTATTTTACGCACTGCACATTAAAAAAGCCTATTTTACGAATCTTGGAGAGTGCGTAAAGTGAGTACTTTACGCACGGTAGTAGAAAAAGAATATTTTATATTAAACGAACTGTCAAAAGTATTATTCAGATGCCCAGGCGTTTAAAACAATATTAAGTCTCTCTTCTAAAATTTGCAAAACTTGCAAAAAATAAAATAAAAATTTTGGGTTAGTTTGGGTTAGCACCTAGTTAGCTTCTATTTGTTGAGCCCCCGTATAGAAAGCGAAGCGAGCGGAGGGCCATGCATGAAGTGTTTAAATAATTGAAGACTTATTTGTTTATTCTATGTAACAGTCACGACATCCGACTAAATGCTATCGTGCACGTCACATATGAAGAAACGTTCGGCATAATCGAATGGACATCTTGCTTGTTACATTCGAATATGCGTCCTGGGAGTGAGTTCCACAGTGATGCAGTGCGCCAGACCAAGGAGTTCTCGTAAAGCGATGTTCTAGGTGTTTTCAGTTGTACGACGAACCGGTGCGCTCTTGCCGTCTATCGTGACTGTCTGACAGGCGTTGTTAGGGGCGGGATAAGGCGGGCCAAATCCTGGGAACATCTGCCGTAAAAGTATCTGTAAAACAGGGATTTCTCGGTCACATGTTTGCGGTGTTTCAGACTATCCAGATTCCGGGTCAACTCCGGGTTACCGACGAGACGCACAACTCTCTTCTGAACGGAATCCAGTAGCTTTAGGGTGTGCTCTGGCGTGGCATCCCAGATGTGTGAGCAATATTCTAAGCACGGTCTTATTTGCGCTTTGTAAAGCAAGAGCAACTGCTGCGATGTATAAATTTTTTGTTGCGAAATAGCGTACCAAGCTTCTGGGAGGCTGATTTTGCGACGTTAGCAACGTGGTCATGTCAGGACATATTGCTGTTGACAGAGACCCCCAGTAGTCCGATTGAATGAAGATGAAGGGATGGTCGATCCTGCCATAATGATATCATTGCCCGCCGTATGGTAAACGTGGCTGCTTGGATGATTGTTCAATGTGCATTTGCATCCATTCATCAGAATAAAAGAGACACTCATTCGATTACACTATTCCTTTGTATGTATATATTCGTCAAATATTTCACTTCATACATGGCCCTCCGCTCGCTCCGGGGGCGTAACCAAACAAACCTAACCCAAGACATTCCCAAATGAGGAAAAACAAACTAAAAAATATTTGCATTTTCGACTGACAAATTTCAATTTTTTTTTATTTCCGGCATGCCTTGGGTTAGTTTTGTTTGGTTGCGCCCCCGAATCAAGCGGAGGGTCATGCGTGAAGTGGAATATTAAATATACTTAAATAGTAAACAACACTGTTATTCCCCATAAGAAAATGTGCAACTTCTGGAAATACTGTGCCAGGCCCTTGGTGTCGGTTACTAAAATTTCATTATTTTCACGTTACAATTTCAATATTTTCACTTTACACCTGGGAAAGTCGTAGTGGAAGTTTGCCCTTCTAGGGCAATTTAGGCTCAAAACGCGGATATTTTTTCGGCTCAAATGTGGCGAATCCTCCGATTTTTTTGGCTTAAGCTACTCTATAGGACACCCCTTTTCTAGCGAAAAAAAAAGAAAATTTGCAAAATCGACACAACCTATATATCATCAGACCCTTAATTTGATGATATCTTTGAAGATTTTTAACCTTTCTTATATTTTTCTTGCATTTGGTGATTATTATACGTGGTTGACTAATTTTTATATATTTCGGATAACTCCATTAACTGAACTCTCTAAATTAAAATTTTTATTACAAAACAATTCCGAACGTTCTATAAAGAGCGTTTTGGAACATACTTGCTTCAATATTGCCTAACTTTTAATACAAAAATTGAATGCTAGAGAATTTATATGAATTAGCTACGATAAACCGTTTTTTTCCAAATTAAGCGACGTCATCAATGACGTAAATACAAAACCTTCGGGAAACGAACTCTACTTATTACTACAACATATTTATGTAATACGGACAACAAGTAATATCATAGAATACTATCCTTATTATAAAAATGAGATATTATTATATGACATATGAGACTGTAATATAAAAAAAACTGTAATTAATTTTAACGTCTTAAACTAATCAATATTATCAATAATAATATGGTAAGAATAACCTCGTGCGCCTATGGGAAGGCAAGATTTTTTACGTGCTAGTCCTCTACCCCCTTCAGTCGTTGTTAAGGTTCACTCGCTTGGCGCACTATAGAATGGAAATGTAACACGCACCGACAGGAACAAGATAAACTTGCAACCACTTGTTTACCTCATGTGAGTAACTGAATTCGTAATGAGCAAGTCAGAACAAGTAAGCGACTCTACTCATGACGCGACGTGGTGCGACTGAAATTGCTCATTATGCTCATACAGAACAGGGAATCGCGCGCAAGAAACGTTTTCGTTCGAGCGCTCTCACGCGCCACCGTGTATTTGAAATACTATCGCAGGTCATTAGGACGTATCGCAATTCGTTATATTATTATTATTTAATTTCACTAGAGGCTGTTTCTTAAAACACGGTTTCTTATGGGTAATATTCGACTGTATTTAATTTTTGTTTTCTGTAGCAGGGCTATTTAGAGTCCGAATTTTATAGATATAATTTGGCTGCCGTTACCCCTCTAGATTGCTTTAACGCCCCCTAGTTTTCTCTGAGCCTTCTACTGCCCCCCTGCAAAGCTCCATCGCCCACAAGGGGGCGTTACCGCCCACTTTGAGAAAGACTGATTTAGACGATTGCTACTTTTGCCTGACAACGACTAAAGGTTATTCCAAAAAGGGAAAGCACAAGATTGACTATCCAAATTTGCGGTCTGCAATGCGACCTAATCCTCATAATGCAGATGTACCAGTGTCGATCGCACCTTTAGATCCGCAAAATGATGTTTTGGAAGATACTGGAGACGACGCATCATCAGGCAGCTCCAAAGAATAGTGCACCGACCCTACTTTCACTCCAGGTCCCAGTTCCGGCGAGCCACATTTAATTGTTCAAAGTGATTTAAATGATTTAGTACGCGATTTGGGGTTATCAAAGCAACAGTCAGAACTTCTTGATTCCCGTCTTCAGAAATGGAACTTATTAGCCAACGACGCCAAAATTACGATTTTCAGAAAAAGATATGCTCCGTTTTCTGCATTCTACAGTATGGAAAATTCGTTGTGTTCGTGTACTGATATTGATGGTTTAATGCAGAAACTTGATATTGAGCATTCCCCCTCTGAGTGGTGTTTATTTATAGATTCGTCTAAATACAGTTTAAAAGCTGCGTTATTGCATAATGGAAATTTAAAACCCTCTTTACCAGTTGCCCATTCAGTGACGATGAAAGAAAGTTATGAAAATATGCGCACTGTTTTGGATAAAATAAACTACAACATGTATAAATGGCAGATATGTGGGAACTTAATAGTTATAGAAATTTTACTGGGACTTCAGGCAGGACTTACAAAATATTGCTGTTTTCTTTGTCTATGGGACAGTCGTGCAGTAAATCAGCATTATATAACAAAAATTTGGCCAGAAAGAAGTGAATTTCAACCGGGATCTCACAATGTTAAGTTAAGACTTCTTGTAGACCCCAACAATGTCCTTCTGCCTCCTCTTAACGTTCAACTTGGGCTGATGAAAAACTTTGTGAAGGCTATGAATAAAGATGGTGATGGATTCAAATATATAAAAGAAGTCTTTCCCAAGTTAAGTGATGCCAAATTAAAGGAAGGCATTTTTATTGGACCACAAATCAGAAAATGGCTGGACGACGTTAATTTTACAGAGAAGCTTACCAGGCAGGAACTCAGATCATGGAACTCATTTGTTAGTGTTGCAAGAGGATTTTTGGGCAACAATATGGATGCAAACTACTAACAGTTAGTTAATGAACTTTTAGATGCCTACAAATCGCTTGGTGCCCGAATGTCATTAAACATTCATTTCCTCCATTCATCTCTGTCATTTTTTTCCTGAAAATTTGGGAGGTGTCAGTGACGAGCAGGGTGAAAAATTCCACCAAGATATTAGGACAATGGAAATTCGCTATCAAGGACGATGGGATCCAGCCATGATGGGTGATTACTGCTGTATTTTGAAGAGAGAAGATATGACCCCTCATAAAAGGAAAAAATAAAATTTAATTAGTATTTTAAGTTAATATTTTTTATCTTTGTGTTTTTCTTAAATGTAAAGTAAGTTTAGTAGGTGTAAAACTAAATAAAGTCGATATATACGGTTAAAAAAATCTTAAATAATTTTTTCTATACACATCAGATATTGTAACATTAAATGTGGTTCTGTAAATGTAACGAGAAAACCTTACGTGTTACAACTTTTTTTTCTCATTTTTGAATTTGGATACGTCCATTCTACCATAATATGCTATTCAGCTTTATGTTACATCAAAAAAAATTTTTTTTTGTCCTGTGAAAGTGGTTAATTATAAAGTTAATTACCACCCCCACCTTTGTGGTCATAAATGATTTAAGAAATAATTGTTTATACCGACCAACAGTAAGTACATAAAAGGGTGTAATCGGCGTTCATTACATCGGTACTTCTTTTGAAATGAGCATTTCTTTAGCTTCTCAACGATGGACCACGCATAGCATAAAAATTACAAAAAAAATCAATTAGTTTTTCAATAAACTTGGCAACATCATCGCACAATAAAATGATACTTTTGCATAGGTAACCTCGTTGTTAATGGATACCGAGATGAATCACCCGCTTGCAATTAAAAATAAAACTGACATGATAATTATTAATAATGAAATAAATTAAGAATTAATAGAGCAGCAAAAATGTAAAATTTAAATACATAATTATAAATAAAATAACAGTTCCAAGAAAAGGGAAGTAGTAATGCTTGGAAAGAGTAAGAATTTAGCATTTATCAGTTTTTAGGAATTGTTTATTTATTATTAGTTGTTTTTACATTTCATTGATTATATTATTTTTAATTTATCTTGCTATTAATTATGATACTTATGTCATTAGTTTTATTGTTAAGTGTAAAGGGCAAATTTTGCTATGCAAAAATGCCAGTTATTTATTAAAGAATGCACTGTTTATTGTTCGTTGTTGTCAAGTTTCTCGAGAAATCACATCGTTGTTTTTCTATAAATAAATTTGCTTCGTTTTGCTACTCTCTTGAAAGTTGATATGAAAAAATAAGTTGATGATAGTTTCAGATAAAAGGCGTAACTAAAATCTGACTAAAAACGCATTATACATAAGAAGTTCCCCAGATATGTTTTTGTGGATTTAAAAAGTTCTGGCAATTAAAAATGGGTTTTCCTAAAATGCAACATTTTAAAATGTTTATAAATGTCTAGAACTGATCAGCAAGCGCCATTATTATAATATGAAAATTTTCTAAAACTTTCCCCATTTAACATTTTTCCTCTAATAGTTTTGCGATATCTCAATACATTAGCCACCACCCTATATAAATTAATAATATGGGAAAAATTTAAAAACCGTTTCAGTAAAAAGGTCGATTTTAAAAAAAATTGGTATACTTAGGCGTGAGTATTCCAATTCCGAATTAAACGAAAATTTATGAAAAAAGAAGTAAATCTGGAAACTTCTGTTACACCCTATATTCTTGGTTTCTGTTGCTATTATTCGCGCCTACCCACTGAATATAAATTAAGTCACGTTAAGACTCCTCTCTCTTAAGCTCTCTGAACTTAAATTAATCTAGACGAAATAAAAATACACTTATTAGATAAAAAATTGTATATTTGACCTAAAAAATATGACACTTCATAAGTGATACAAGAGAGATCATCAGTTCCTATAAGGACCCACGGGTATCATCAGTACCCTCTTGACAAAGAGCTTCATAGTATAAAAGCGATATTATTTATAACACTTAAATTCCTATCAGCTGAAATGAGTATACATTCCAGAATTATATCTTGAATATAACTACATATCAAATCTCATATGGCGTTTGTAAATATAACAAGTGGCATTTGGTCATAAGAACGGTATATTCAGGTAGACCATACGAGGCTAAGCATAAGCAAAGCAAAATAATATTTATATGCAGCAAAAGTCTTGAGTAAAATTTCAGTGAAAGCTTTCACAGCTTCCACTTTAAATTCGTATACATTGAAAAAACACAGCAATAAAGGCAGTAAATACCTAACGAATTGGCATTACAAAAATTTTAACATCCCTTTAAACACGGATGTGTTTCACGCCCCTTGATATGGGATTCTCATAATATACAGGAATGTTAATTAAGTAGATATGTAGAGAAACTTTAACGGCTTTTGGTAAACGATGTTGAATTTTTAAAATCTGGACAACAGGTGTAGTACCTACTTTTATTTAGGTCAAAATTGTGCAGTCACAATTTTTGGTTAAAATACAATTTATTTGTTTTCTCCGGTGGCCTGTGCATCAGTATCACCCATAGGTATATAACTAAGTTATATGTCTATGGTATCGGTAGATACGCCATTGCATTTTTGCCAATATTATTATTTTTTAGATTTGTACCATAAAGCTATACTAAACCTTTCGTAAAATAAACCGTTCACTAAAAAAACAGGAAAATCTTAAATAACTTCATGTGAACTATATTGTAAAAAGCGATTTGCTGTTTAGAATTTAAACTAGTATTTTTGGCTTCAAAAGTACAAATATATGCCTGATTAAATAAATGAAATAAAATGTTTTCCAGATTTATTAAAAAATATATTTTTTCTTAAGCCAAGACGCCAACGAAGCCGTTAAATGCCCATATGTATAGGAATCGTCTCATAATTAACAGCCCTGTATAGAAAGTCTGCGAATTTATGATTATACCCGAAAATATTTATTCGAAAGTCTATGATTTCAACAAAGAATCTTCTACCTCCTCTTTTTCCCCATTAACCTTGATAGTTTCCATCTCGACTTCATACTTCGTAGGACTTTCTTTCCTCAAGTAGTGTTGAATTTCTTCGAGGCTCTTGCCTTTAGTTTCTGGAACTACAAGAATAATGAATATCAGCCCGAAAATTGAACAAATAGTGAACCCGTAGAACGCCATATGAATCCCATAGTTGTCCATCATAACTTGAAGGAACTTTGAAGCTATAGTAGCTACAAAGCTGTAATATACATCAGCAAGACATAGCGCGTAAGCTTTCACACTTGTGGGGAACAGTTCACCAAGCAAGCAGATGGGAATGCTCTGCATCCCAATACTGAAAAATATCACAAAGAGAATAAGACTGGCCACCGGTATAAATTCGACATTGGAGGTATCTACAGAAGTCTCTTTTTCTATGTAAAAATATGTTCCCTCAATAAAGAGAGCTATAATTGAGCCTGTCATTGATATTAAAAGCAAGGGTTTCCTTCCAGCCTTATCGACTATACTAGAGGATATCATAGTCATCACCAACATGACAGCAAAGTAAATTATAGCAGCCTCTTTAGGAGAAACGTGGCTGCCAGCTTGCTTAAAGATTTCCTGCGCATAAAAAGTTATGGCGGTGGTACCGCTGAATTGCTGGAATCCTCTTAGGCCTGCCACGATAATTACAGCTTTTCTGTTGCTAGGAACCATAAACAAATCGAAAAATCTTCCTCTGATTTTGCTACTGGTCTGTATTGATGCTCTAATTTTTTTAATCTCTTCTTCGACATCGGCGTTTGTCCTGAATCTTCTCAAGCTTTCTTTCGCCTTTTCGATTTTGTTTCTCATTAGGAGGTAGTAAGGACTTTCTGGCATCCAGATGAACGTTAAAATTGCTATTATGCAAAGCGACGAAGATACCAGCGCTGTAATTTTTATACTCAGATAGGAACCTATGAGGTTTATGAGTAGAAAGCCTAGGATCCAACTTACTGAGCAGCTGGAACCTAATAGGCCTCGAACTCGGGGTTCAGCTATTTCTCCTATGTACATTGGCACTACTGTGAAGGCTACTCCATCTGCTATCCCCGCTATGAACCTGCATACAAAAAAAGAAAGTTTTAAAAATTTATATATTAGGATGTTATGAATTATGTCAAATTAATGTGACAAACTACGGCAGAAACCGGTATAGAAAAAAATATTGGAAGGGGCTTAGCCACAACACAAGCAGATTATATAATATTTGCGGCACATATTATATAAAATCTTGTAACAAAGTAAAGTCTATGTATTTAAAAACTTTTTATAATTTGCTTCTTCTTCAGTAGAAAGTGTCATTCTTCTGTATAATAGTTTTAATAACCAATTAGAGACCTACAATAAAATTTGTAATAAGAAGTGTTAGTTTCGTTGTTGATGATAAAAAAGCAGAACATAGCATATCGAATGACCACCCAGATAACTCGACCTAGTTCTTCTCGATTTCTATCTAGGTCATTTAAAACAGGCCATACTGACTGAGCTGGAGAATAGAATTGGAAAATTCACAAAGATGCCTTAAAATTTTGAATCAAAATGTCATTAAAATATAAAGGCCGTTCCAAAATTGTCGGTTACGTCATCACTAAATGGTGATGAAGTAGCGCGTGGAGATTTAATAAGATATAGACACAATTTTACTAAGGCCCTACCGAAGCACTGATTTCGATACGCATTTCCGCAGGGGTTGCTGGAACTCTCCTTATGGATTGAGAGGGAGGCAATATCATTCTGTAGGAGACTGGATATGATAACGAACCTGGTGCATGGGACAAATAGGAATAGGCCACACGAGGATCGTTTCCAAGATGCGACGAGAAATTCCTGCCCCATCGGCTACTTCCTGTTGAACTGTTGACCGACTCAAATTAGGCAGGAACTTTGAAGTGAAAATCACAAACAAGGAAACAGTGGCGAGGACAAGTACTGGTACCAGCAGAAGCCTAAGTCTGGTACACGGCTGATTCACGGAAGGTCTTTACTAAATCAATCGGGGCCGGCGTGTACATATCAGAAAGGGATGTCGGGGAGTCTTTCTCTTGGTAGATATTCGACCGCCCTCCAAGCAGAGGTTTACACCGTTCTAGAAGAAGCTACCACACAGGAGGTTAAATAAGACATGGAACGAAATATTCATAACTACTCAGATAGGTAGCTCTGAATATGGCAATTCACAAGCGCAGGATGAGCTCGGTGCCCGTTCAGAAATGCTTTTAGAGGAATTGACAAAAACCAAAGTAGTAAAGCTGAGGTTGGTGCCGGGACATAGCGCGGTCGAGAGACTATAGAGGGCCCTGCCCCACCCCAGAGTATGGAGCTCTATTTAGGCTTGAGCAGGCGTCAAGTAACCCAAGCTTTTAATAAATGGACCTGCAGTAGTGAAATCTGGACGAGGATGGAAGAATGCAGACAGATTAGATTAGATCTCTGCATCTGCTAGGCTTAATAATCTTGTCAGAAACCAGATAGATTCCATCTTAATAAATGATCGGTATAAAAACAGCATAAAGACGGCAAAAACCTACCCAGGAGCGGATGTTTCATCCGACCATAATCCTGTAGTGGCTAGACTCAACATTAAACTGAAAAAACAAACACCTAAGAAAAGAAGGCCATATTTAGATCTCACCCTCCTCAATAATACTGAAACAAGACAAGAAATTAAGAACAAAATCAATAAGAATCTGAAGAACATCATCGCACCAGAGATAGACATTCCAAATAACAAAAAATGTCACATTAACAACAAATGGGAAGCTTTTAAATCTTCCCCAACCGAACCAAGCGAAACAATTCTGGCAAAGAAAACCCGTTTCCAAAAACAAGAATGGATGCCTACGATACTTCAACTGATGGATAAGCAAGAAGCATACAACGATATCCAAACAACAATTAGCAAACAAATAAGGCAAGCCAAACAGGAGTGGTACAAAGAGAAATAGAACTACTACAGGCTAAACACGACGATTTTAATTTGTATAAAAGGATTAAAGAAATAACAGGAACATACAAAAAACAAAAACTAGCATACAAAAAGATGAGAATGGAAAAATAACCATCGAAATAGAGGAAAAACTAAAGACATGGAAAAGATACATGGAAGAAATCTTTAAGGATAACAGAGAAAGCGAAGAATGGATACATGAACAGGAGGAAAACAGACCCGAGATAACGAAGTCAGAAGTCGTGTACGCTATAAAAACACTAAAATGTGGGAAAACCTCATGGCCGGATGAATTACCTGCCGAAATAATCAAGCTGATAGAATGGGAACACACAGATATTCTGCTGGACTTATTTAACACCATATATAATACAGGAATCATACCAGATGAATGGCTCATATCAACCTTAGTAGTCATCCCCAAAAGTTCCAACGCTAAACAATGTGCAGATTATCGCACAATAAGTCTCATGAGCCATACCTTGAAAGCATTCCTGAAAATAATACATAACAGAATGTATAGGAAATTGGAACAAGATATGAGCGAGATGCAGTTTGGTTTTCGAGAAGGTTTCGGCACAAGGGAAGCATTATATGCTTTAAATGTACTCGCAAAACGCAGCATGGACATAAATCAGGATCTGTACATATGCTTCATAAACTACAATAAGGCTTTCGACAGGGTAAAACACGACCATCTCATGACAGTTTTAAAATCAAAAAATTTAGGCAGAAAAGACATCAGAATTGCTAATTTATATTACAATCAAAAAGCAATGTTAAAGATCGAAGGACATACAACAGAACAAATGAAAATAGAAAAGGGAGTCAGGCAAGGGTGTATCCTGTCACCGGCACTATTACTATTTAACCTTTATTCGGAGGAAATCATGAAAACTGCATTAAGCAATGAAACAAGGGGAGTTAACTTAAACGGAATACCCATTAATAACTTGAGGTATGTTGATGATGCAGTACTGACAGCAAGCACACTCCAAGATTTACAAATACTAGTAAACAAAGTAAATGAAGAAATCGAAGAATATGGACTGGCAATGAACGTGAAAAAAACTAAATTCATGTTGATTGGCAAAAGAATAAACAATGTCGGACAAATCTACATACACAACCAACCAGTACAACAGGTAGAAAAATATAAATACCTTGGTACCATTATCAACAAAGACAACGACTGCTCCCAGGAAATAAGAATTAGAATAGAAAAGGCAAGATCAGCGTTTATGAAAATGAATAAAATATTCTGCACAAGAGATATCAGTTTGGCCTTGAAAATCAGAATGCTGAGATGCTATGTTCTGTCTGTGCTGCTTTATGGCATGGAGCCTGAAGAAATAAGATATAAGAAGACTAGACGCTTTCGAACACTGGACATACCGGAGAATACTAAAAATTAGCTGGATAGAGAGAATAACAAATATTGAAGTGCTTAGACGGGCGAACAAAGAAAAATAAATAATTCTGACAATTAAAAAACGAAAATTACAGTATCTGGGACATTTTATGAGGGGGTTAAAATACAGGTTATTACAACTGATAATACAGGGAAAGATACAGGGAAGAAGAAGTGTCGGAAGAAGATGCCACTCGTAGTTGAAGAATCTGCGTGACTGGTACGGATGCACAACAAAGCAGTTGTTTAGATCTGCTGTTTCAAGAATACGCATAGCATTCATGATAGCCAACATTCGCATTGAAAAGGGCATCTGAAGAAGAAGATCTGCTAGGCATTAAGGGAAGTTCACTTTGCCCTAATTGCCGAGCTAGGGAGGAATCATCATTTCACTTAATAAGAATCTGTGACAGGTGTGGGCGCCTAAGGGAGGGAGACCTTAAACGCCATAATCCTCTTCCGAGTGAGGCTTATCCTTCTTGACTGGGAACACTGCACTCTTTAATTACGAGGGAGGTAGGTGGTTAGGGGTGAAAGTGGGGGTGGTGCAGAAACCTGTTGTTCCAAAATGACAACTACCACTATTACTACTACTACCCTCCAGTGAGATTCTAGCTATTTAGAACAGGTTTTTTTTAAGTTAGGCTGGCACCGGACACTATTCTTCTGCAACCATTGGAATATCTCCGAGTGATTTTAATCGTTAATCTGAAGTATTTGAAATCGATATTTGCGTTGCACCAAGAGCCATAAAGGCAATTAAAACGCTGGGGAAGTACACTTGATATAAAAAATACTTTACAAGGTGGTGGCATGGTTATTTCCATAGGCATATAATTTATATATCTATGGTTATTTCAACAATAATTTATGATGTTGTTCCACAGAACGACTATTAACGCAAGAATATGAATTAAAGGCGTGGTGGCCCAGTTGTCGAAAAATATGAAGAATTTGGGGTAAATGGGCTATCCTCGTATTGACAAATTTTAATTTGCTTATGTCTTCTTTCAGTTGTAAGGGGTCGAAATCGTGTTGAAAGAACCGAAAGAGGCGCTGATGGACCAAAGTATTCTAGGGAAAATTTGATAAGCGGTAGAAAAATTAAACCAAAAAGGGGGAGTTTCTATAGCATTCCAAGGTCAACTCTACGACACTGTATGTCGATGGCGCCAGAGCCAGAGCTATTGCAAGGGCTGGTTCCGGTGGAGGTGGTCGAATGCAGACCAGGCGCATGTGCAAATGAAACCATGGATATGTAACAGGATGAGCTGAAAAATATTGCAAACATAGACATTATTGATTCTGAAGAAACTGCAAGCATCAGTGAAACATTGACTGATGCCAAAAAAGATAAGCTGTGTGTTAAGGTGCAGAATGAAAGCAATGCGGATCTAAGCCAGCATGAAAACATTACTAACATGGACATTGGACATTGACGATTCTGAAGAGGCTGTAGAGAATGAAACGAATAGAGCTCTGGTAGCTACGAATAATTCGCAAAACATAACTGATGCTGAATCAACGATAAATCTATCGAGAGGTGACAATAAAAACGAAGAAGCTAACATCTTTGAAGACATTTAAATAACGATGGTGAAAAATAATAAGCAGGATGAGAAAAATAACCAAACAAGACGTAGACTTTTTCATGGTGCTGAAATCATTACATCGGAAGGGTACTTTAAAAAGAAGCATGAGAAAAAGAATCGCCGGATAGAAAAGAACACAACACTTAATGCAGGACAGTTGACAAGAATACTGAATCTGATGCAGACAAGACTGATTCAGACGTTTCGGACTCTGTATCTGAGTGGGAATCAGATGTTGATGTTGATGATGATAATATTCGATTAATCATTACTGTAATTGCTGGAGATTATGTTAGAGTGCATTACGAAGGCAAATATTATCCAGGAAATGTATTAGAAATATGAGCTAGTGGTATAAGAATATCAAATATCCCGCATGATTAAAAATGGACGCAAAGGTAAATGATGGAGATGACCCGAAAAGCCGGATGAATTATTGTATGATGAAGACGATATTCTTCAAATAAATAATCCCCAACACCTGTTAATAACAGAAGTCTTTTTGATGCACCTGAAATCGTTTGGGACTAGGCTACTACTTTCAGTATTCTTAGACTACCGGTTTTAGGAGGTATTTTAGGTTTTCGGAAATAATTCACAGCTAGTATTCTTACTCATTTTGTTAACTTTGCCAGTTACTTGTTTATTTTGTGAGCAAAGTGTCATTCATGTTTTAACAATGTTTGAATACAGTCAAGGTAATGCTAAAAGTACCAAGGACTCTCAAAAAGATAATCAAACCTAAATTCATCGGATTTTTGTTGTAGTAACCGCTTAAAATTGATGGCGCATTTAACCAAATCTAACTTACCACATAGTACGGTGTTAAAATATTATTTCATATCTTTAAATATCGAGAACTATTTTAAAACAATCTGTATACACGCGAGTTATAAAGTAACCAGAGCGTTTAAAATTTGCATATGCTGATTTTTAAACATCCAGTAGGTATTCAAAACCACTAAGTATAAATTATTCAGGTGTGTTCTTACGTAACTGTTCTTAATCTTTACCAGTAAAATTATTTCTTGGTGATATTTGCTGAACTCTGTCATTTAGAAGGTATGTTTTAATTATTCATTGCGATGGTATATGAAGGCAACGACCGATCATTGATTTTCTCTCTATTAAAAAAAGACTATACAAATCGTAAAATATACTGTTCAACATTTTTCGCTTCCAAAATAGATCAAGCCTGTAAATGCAAAATAGCGAACGAATGGCGAGATAAAAATGTTATAAACAATTCATAGTATATAAATTTCAAATTTGAAACCATAAAACATAGATAGAAATTGTTAGTGAGTAAAACTGAACCAGTGCCAGTGGCTAGCTATTTTTAGGGAGCTATTGAATTAAAATTTAAAAAACTTGGTCAGAAAATATAGATAGAGTTCGTAAACGATTAAAGTTGGAACAGTGGTGCGGCAATTTATTAAACCGTAATCAAAACAGCTTGGGTTGAGCTATACAGAGTGACAATTTGAAAACTTACAATGTCTTTATCTTCTACACTTATCTGTGAGCAATCCTACTGCGCTGAAACTATATTGTCTTCCCAGAATTCAAAATCCCATAGTCCCGGCCATAGGATTATCAACTTATAATATATCCAAGTGGCTATGGCAAATTAGTTTGAGAATTTACCTATAAAACGATGCAGGAGTACTAAATTCCTTACATTTAATTAATAACATTAAAGGTACGAACCTTAGGGAGGTGGAATTTTAATCTCGTTTGATGTTAACTCATTGTTCCCAGTGCACTAATCCCACAGACCTTGGTGAATTATTTGAGATGAATAGTTTTGATAACGAAATCAAACAAGAATATTTAACTTTAAACAAACTTTGCATGGATCAAAATTATTGTCAACATAAAAATAACTATTACCAACAACTTGAAGGCAGGGCAATGGGCAACTGTTTATCTCCCATTTTAGCTAATATTTTCGTGAGAAATTTGAAAATATAATCAGTCATGAGTTCGATTATTTTCAAGGGTACGGCTCGGGTATGTGTAAGGATTGGGATGACAATTTTGCGACTTTGGACACATCTTGTTTACATTTGAAAAAGGCTCCGAAAAAGTTGTGTTTTTGCAGTAAATCGGCCTAATAAACCAAAAATATACGCAAAATTACATTCTCCAGGTTTTACTGGATAAAAAGTCGTAAAAATCACGTAAAAATATGTTGGGATGATTAAAATATTTGAAGATAAGTGAAAACCTAACCTT
>MU182056.1:475606-541410 GCA_016904865.1 Pissodes strobi
TACAACCATTGGTTATGTAAATTGAACAAATAAAGATTTGAAACTGAAACTGAAACAAAAACTGCTAGTATCGAAGATTTTGTAACAAAACTAAACAGCAGTTTCTCAACCATTAAGTTTACTTATGCAGTCGAGAAAAATGCCTACCTACCATTTTTGGATACTTTAGCAATTAGGAACGATAATAACACACTAGAATTTAATATTAACTAGTTGTCTCGCTAGAGACTTCAAGGAACATACAAAGCTGGGTGATTTCAATTTAAAACTTGATTATTTTTTTTTTTTTTTTTTTATGGAAGTGACACACACACTAAAGGGAGACCCTATGGCGCTCGACGAGCGGTGTGTGTGCGAAGATGTTGATTGACACGGCTCTTGAGCATTTGTAAGTTGAAATTAGTGGGAAACAGATGTCCTGGGAGTGAGTTCCACAGTGATGCAGTGCGCCAGACAAAGGAGTTCTTGTAAAGCGATGTTCTAGATGTTTCCAGTTGTACGACGAACTGGTGCGCTCTTGCCGTCTGTCGTGACTGTCTGACAGGAGCTGCCAGGGGCGGGATGAGGCGGACCAAATCCTGGGAACATCTACCGTGAAAGTATATGTAAAACAGAGATATCTCGGCCACATGTCTGCGGTGTTCCAGACTATCTAGATTCCGGGTCAACTCCGGATCGCCGACGAGACGCACAGCTCTCTTCTGAATGGAATCCAGCAGCTTTAGGGTGTGCTTTGGTGCGGCACCCCAGATATGTGAGCAATATTCTAAGCACGGTCTTATTTGCGCTTTGTAGAGCAAGAGCAACTGCTGCGGTGTATAGAGTTTTTTGTTGCGAAATAGCGCACCAAGCTTCTGGGAGGCTGATTTGGCGATGTTAGCAGGACATATTGCTGTTGACCGAGACACCCAGCAGTCCGATTGACGAGGATGAAGGAATGATCGATCCTGCCATAATGATGTCAGGGCCCGTTGTATTGGCCCTCTTGGTAAACGTGGCTGCTTGGGTCTTTGCTGCATTGAACTGGACCAAATTTCGGTCGCCCCAAGTTTGAACTTTCACCAGGTCTTGATTAATTGATGTAATCTGCTCCTGTCTGCGGTGATGAGTCTCAGTCGCTGGTAAGAGTTTTTCTGACCTAAAGTGGGAGACAAGGGTACTGTCATCTGCAAAACTGTAAACAGGATTATTTGTTTCGGTCAGCAGGTCATTAATATAGATGAGGAACAGAGTTGGTGAAGGTATTGCGCCCTGAGGCACGCCCGCGTTGATGGTGAATGTGTCCGAGATGTGTCCATCGACTGCAACGTGCAGAGATCGGCTCTTAAGGAAACTGGCAAACCAGCTGCAGAGAGAGGCTGGCAGTCCGAAGGACGCTAGTTTGTTGAGCAGTCGGTCATGCCAAACTCTGTCGAATGCCTTTGAAATATCCAACGCAATCGCTCGAGACTCTCCGTAGTTTTCAATTTCCCCACTCCATATATGAGTGACATAGGCCAATATATCTCCTGTCGATCTCTCTTTGCGAAAGCCGTATTGATTATCGCTGATTATTCTGTTGTTCTCGAGGTACTTGAGTAGTTGCTGGTTGACTACACGTTCCATGACTTTGGAGATTATTGGAAGCAAGGCAATTGGGCGATAGTTTGAGGGCGTGGTTTTCTTGCCTTTTTTTGGAACAGGTTGCACTCGAGCGACTTTCCAAGAGGATGGGTAAATCCCTTTTCCGTAAGAAAGAGAACAAAGCCTGGAAAAAACGGGTGTAAGTTCGTTGGCGCAGTTCTTTAGCACGATGGCAGGTATTCCGTCCGGTCCTGATGCCTTTTGCGTATCTAGTTCTTTAAGGATTTTGCGAATATCATGGTGATGAAACTTGACTTCTGCCATGGTAGTGTTGATGTTCGATATGGTGGGGAGAGTCTTGCCTTGAGGGACGTCTAAGGTAGGGTGCGATGAAAACATTTTAGCGAGCATGTTTGCTTTTTCCATGGCTGTAGTCGCCGTGATGCCACGTTCGTCCATCAAAGGTGGGAGAGACGTTTTTGTAAAGTTGTTACTTACTGCCTTTGCTACCGACCAGAAATTCCCGGAACCACTGGGACATTGCAAAAGTTTATTCCTGATCCTTTGATTGTGTTTGTCCTTAGTTTCGTCGATCACACGTTTGCATTCGTTTCTCGCTTCGACAAAATAATTGCGGTTTTCAGCGGTCTGATTTTGCTGCCAGTACTTGTAGGCTTGCTGTTTCCTACCTACAGCTCTTTCGCATCTTCTGTCGAACCAGGGCTTTTCTTTTGATGGTAACTTGATGGAATTTGGGATGTATGCTTCCATTCCTGAGGAGATTACTTGCGTGATTTCTTCGCAGCAGACTGACGGGTCGTCAGTGCCAAAGCAGACGTCGAGCCAAGGAAAATCTAGGTAGAACTCCTTTAGATCGTCCCAGTTTGCAGAATTATAATGCCAGATTTTGCAATGGTGGGTCCTTCTGTATGAGTGGCAATTCACACACCGTTGTAATAAGTTTGTGGTCGGAAGTACCTAATGGCGGACCAACTGTAATTTTGTACTGGTCAGGATTGGTGGTTAGAAAAAGATCCAGGAGGGCGGCGAATTCGCCCCTCTCTGAGATTCGAGTTGGTTCGTCTACAAGTTGAGTAAGCCCGCAGCTGATGGTAAATGCTTCAGCTTCTCTACCTTCGTTGTTGTTGTGCGAGGTTTTTTTTTCAAGTAAGTTGAAGCTGGCAAAGGTTGTGCCAATTTATAAGAAACGAAGCCACCATGATATTTCAAATTATCGGCCAGTGTCCATTTTGCCGGTTTGTGTCGGCTCCGGTCAGCACGCAGTGTTCTCTGAGGTTATCAAGATAAGAAAAGGTGTTCCACAGGGCTCCATATTGGGCCCAATTTTGTTTTTAATATTTGCCAACGACCTCAATAAAAAGATGAACATTTCTCCTTTGTACCAATTTGCAGATCACACATCATGCATAATGTCGTCGGCCGACAGGAATTTGTTGTCCAAAAATCTATTAAGATTGCAGAAAACCTGTTATAATGGTGTACAGCCAATAAGTTTATTTTAAATACCGCCGAAACTTCTTTATTCTTCAATGGACGGAACAGGTTGATAATCTTGTAAGTAAGATCATTCTGTAATTTCATACAGTATTATGTTTTGGTACCGTGCCTCAGTTGAGAATGCACGTAGAGTGTAATGCAGAAGAGGATAGTTCGAATTATGTTAGGAATGTATTGCAGAGATTCTTGTAGTTTTAAATTTAAATACTTAAATAATCATGACCGTACCATCTTTGTTTATATATAGTTGCGCTATGCTAGACCTAATGTTACTATGTTTGTTAAGAATAGGGACGTCTCTAATAATGTCAATACTAGAGGTAGAGGTGATTTGGTTGTTCCTGTTCACGGAACATCTCTATTTCATAAGGGTCCTCTATTGAGCTGCATTAAGGTGTATAATTCTTTGCCTAATGACATTAAAGCCATTCACAGTAGGAAATCGTTTAGGCATAATTTGCAGAGGTTTCTAATAGATAATGAATTTTATTCACTAATTGACTTTTTGGGGAACTAACTTTGCACTTTAAATGGGTTGGGCTATTCGCTGCTCTGAATTGTTTAAATTGTATAATTTATTGTGTAAGTTGTTGTAATGTTTGTTTGTTAACGATCTGTTGTTTTTATTTATTCATGATTATTATTTATATAGTGTCCTGTGATCGACTCTTTTTGTATTATTTTCTATTTGTTTTATACACTGACGTTGTTAATGTTCACTTGTGAACTTGTGTGTTGCGGACGACCTTCACCCATACCTGAAGCTCTGCGCTCATCCACTTTAAAATCTTAAATGGTACTACCCAACTTGTCACACCTTTCTGAAAGCTTATCAAAAATGTTTTTCAGCAATATCAAAATTAATGAAATTTAAATTAGAAAATTGTGAGAAATTCCTCGAAAACATCTGCTTTTGTTGACCGAAATGCTATTTATTATGTATTATGTATTTATTAACCGACTTGCTTTACGGGAAGGTGTTTTGAGTCCAGTAGACCATACTTCTATGGAAGCTTGGCTCGAAAGTTATATTTTTATCCTGCCATTTTGTGACAACCGTGTAGGTATATGTCGTTTGCCCAGGCTTCTTTCACATAATAGATATTTACAATGTCTCTCCGATATTGTCTTTTTTAAAAAATCGTCTTTTCCAGCAGAACTGAATTTTTACTTTGCAGTTTTTCGTATGAATGATTGAATGATTGATCTAGGGGAGTGTTAATACTCTGCGACCTGTACAGATCTATTGTGTCCTCCTGTGCTTCTCAATCAGAGTACCTCACCCAGCTTCAGTGCTTCGATAAAAGCAAGTAGTCTGGATGGTTCTATGGATGGAAGTTCTTTCTGTTCGACGATGCAGCACCTGAAGCAGGCTATTCGCCTATTCTCGACCGCCTCGCGCTCAGTATGAAGGTGTTCCGGGGTTTCCTCTCCCTCTTCACAGAACCGGCAACTCTCGTCTCCTTTTTAATTTTTATTCTCTCCAAGTGCCTTCTCATCGCAGGATTTCTGGTTTACATCCCCAGGTTTTTCCTGCAAGGCTTCGGCACACCATGAGGGCCCTCGTAGCCTTAGTTACAACTCCTTCAATGTGTTTATACCATTCGAGTTTATAATCCAGCGTTATGCTTAGGTACCTGACTTCCGATGCCGGTTTTATGCTGGTCCCCATGTATTCGGATAACTTTCATTCCAGGGAGTTCTCTCTTCCCATAGAGGAGGGTACTATGGTTGTTTTCGATGGTTTTATTTCCAGCCCCACTATTTGGCACCATTCTTTCGTTGCTTTGAGGCTAGCTTGAATGAGTTCACATAGTGTAAGCAGGTGTGTGAGCAATAATGTTTGTATGAAACGAAAACCAGGTACTACGCCTAAGTAATAGCCGAAACAAAGTTGTAAAGTTGGACCTTCTCGGCTTCTCCGATGTTTTATTACTTTCTCTAATTTTGAAACGAACTTTAATCAACACTAACCTGATCTGATCCAAATACTTCCAAGCCCTAAGCCTCTTGTGATAAAGTTATGGGAAGTCGAATACGTTAAAGACTCGAAACTGTTTATTATTTTTTGTCGAATATTTTTGAATTTTTATTACTTATCGAGCGTCTATTATTTTTATCGAAAATTTCACGCATTGGATAAGTTAACGGGAAAATAGTCAAATTATATCGGAGACTCAATTTTTAATAGTTCTTTAATATTTAATTATAAAATATAAAAACCTTACCTAGCTACATACAGGTACGTAACATTCGTCGCAAAGGCCACCATAATCCAGGCAAAGAAGAAAGGCACTGAAGTAAAAATTATAGTCTTTTTTCTCCCGAAATAATCGACTATATTGGCGGCGGTAAGAGCTCCTACTACAGCCCCTAATAGGGGCATCACAGCCATTAGAGCTCCCTCCTCGCTGGTGATACATAGGGAGGAATTTGTGTTGTTCAGGATTTGAGGGAGAGAGGGCGACGGCCAGCCGTAGTGCATGCCATCTGTTACTAGTGCTAGGTTACCTAAAAAACGATATGATTATATTTGACATTTTAGGGCTAATGTGGTAATTATTTATTGAATGGGCCATTCCCAGTATAAATTACAAATATTTCAGATACAATAATTAATAATAGAGCGGATATAAGATGTGGAATATATTCAAATAAATCTCTGAAGAACCCTAAACGTTGCGTTGGTTGAGAAGTAGTTCAACGGCTAAAGCTATAATTTCAAACTAATCGTTAAAGTTGAAAGTCTACCAGATTCATGGCAAGTTAAAAACGTGAAGAGAATGTATTGAATCAGTACCTAGTCGCAATAAATTCAATTCAGGTAATGGTTAAATAATAAAATAAGCAAATTAATCGGAAGCTATATTAAATATGGTTTTAGCGTATCGTAGAAGCAGGAACTGTAAAAGCATGTTAGTACAAATCGGAGATAATACTGGTATATGTGGATGACGTGACGTTATTGATGAATTGTTTCTTTTATTTTAGGCGTGAATCTGATTTTTCAAAGTTGATAAATCTATTATCAGCATTTCCCTTGATTTATATCCAGCTTTGACTATTTTGAGTTTTTTTTTATGGCAGTGGCACACACACCAAAGGGATATCTTATGGAGGTCGACGAGCGGTGTGTGTGCGAAGATGTTGATTAACACGGTTCTAGTGTAGGTTGTAATTAGGGGGAAACAGATGTCCTGGGAGTGAGTTCCACAGTGATGCAGTGCGTCAGACAAAGAAGTTCTTGTAAAGCGATGTTATAGGTGTTTCCAGTTGTATGGCGTACTGGTGCGCTCTTCCCATTAGTTGTGACTGTATGGCAGGCGTTGCCAGGGGCGGGATGAGGCAGGCCAAATCCTGGGAATAACTGCCGTGAAAGTATCTGCTGCGAAATAGTGCACCAAGCTACTGGGAGGCTGATTTTGCGATATTAGCAACGTGGTCATGCCAGGACATACTGCTGTTGATCGATTGACGGAGGATGAAAAAATACGATGCCATAATGATGCCAGGGCCCGCCGTATTGGCCCTCTTGGTAAACGTGACTGCTTGGGTCTTTGCTGTACTGGACCAAATTCCTGTCGCCCCGTTTGAACTTTCTCCAGGTCTTGATTAATTGCTGTAATCTGCTCCTGTCTGCGGTGATAAGTCTCAGCCGCTGGTAAAGGTTTTTCTGATCTAAATTGGAAGACAAAGGTACTGTCATCTGCAAAACTGTAAACAGGATTATTCGTTTCGGTCAGCAGGTCATTAATATAGATGAGGAATAGAGTTGGTGAAAGTATTGCGCCCTGAGACACGCTCGCGTTAATGGTGAATGTTTCTGAGATGTGTCCATCAACTGCAACATGCAGAGATCGGTTCTTAAGGAAACAGGCAAGCCAGCTGCAGAGAGAGGCTGGCAGTCCGAAGGAGGGCAGTTTGTTGAGCTTGAATGAGTTCATATCCGAGCAAAATATCCAACGCAATTGCTCGAGATTCTTCGTAATTCTCAATTGCCCTACTCCATATATGAGTGACATAGACTAATATATCTCCTGTCGATCTCTCTTTGCGAAAGCCGTATTGATTATTGCTGATTATTCTGTTATTCTCGAGGTATATACTTGAGTAGCTGCTGATTGACTACACGTTCCACGACTTTGGAGATTATTGGCAGCAAGGCAATTGGGCGATAGTTTGAGGGCGTGGTTTTCTTGCCTTTTTTTGGAACTAGTTGCACTCGAGCGACTTTCCAAGAAGATGGGTAAATCCCGTGTCGGTAAGGCAGAGAAAAAAGTCTGGAAACTGGTTTGTTGGCGCAGTTTTTTAACACGATGGAAGGTATTCCGTCCGGTCCTGATTCATTTTGCGTTTCTAGTTCTTTAATGATTTTACGAATATCACGGTGATGAAACTTGACTGCTGCCATGGTAGCGTTGATGTTCGATATGGTGACGAGAGCCTTGCCTTGGGGGACGTCTAAAGTAGAGTGCGATGAAACCATTTTAGCGAGCATGTTTGCTTTTTCCTTGGCTGTAGTCGCCTTGATACCACGTTCGTCTGTCAAAGGTGGGAGAGACGTTTTTGTAATGTTATTTCTTACTGCCTTTGCTACCGATCAGAAATTCATGGAGCCACTGGGGCATTGCAAAAGTTTATTCCTGATCCTTTGATTGTGTATCCATAGTTTCGTCGATCATACGTTTACATTCGTTTTTCGCTTCGACAAAATAATTGCGATTTTCGGCGGTCTGATTTTGCTGCCAGTACTTGTAGGTTTGCTATTTCCTACCTACAGCTCTTTCGCATCTTCTGTCGAACCAGGGTTTTCCTTTCGAAGGTAACTTGATGGAATTTGGGATGTATGCTTCCATTCACGAGAAGATTACCTGCGTCAGTGACAAAGTAGACGTCGAGCCAAGGAAAATCTAGGTAGAAATCCCTTAGATCTTTCCAGTTTGCAGAATTGTAATGCCAGATTTTGCGAGGCAATGGTGGATTCTTGTGTAGAAGTGGCAATTCATAAACCGTTGTAATAAGTTTGTGGTCGGAAGTACCTAATGGCGGACCAACTGTAATTGTGTACTGGTCAGGATTGGTGGTTAGAAAAAGATACAGAAGGGCGGCGAATTCGCCTCTCTCTGAGATTCGAGTTGCTTCGTCTACAAGTTGAGTAAGCCCGCAACTAATGGCAAATACTTCAGCTTCTATACCTTCGTTGTCGGTCTTGTTGTGATGTCTGAGCCAGTTGGTGTTGTGGGCATTGAAATCTCCCAGAACGATTATTTCTGAATTGGGGTGGTCGACCTGTATTGAGTCAAAAGTGGTAGCTAGTGTTGTAAAAAAGCTTTGGTAAGCTGTATCGTTTTGAGGGCGATAGAGACAGCAATAAACTTGGTTATTCCCTTGGCGGTAAACTTGAGCGCATGACGTCAAGGTTTTCGGTTCGAGTGTTGATGATATGAAAGGTCGCTTCGGACAAAAAGGCATATTCCGAACTTATGTCTAAATCGGGTTGTGTATAAAACCCCCCATACACGCTCAAGCATGTTGGACTAACATGTTGGTAAAGGCAGTTGGAAGCTGGCTCGGCGAACATTCTCGAAGGTGTGTGACAACGCGGAATGTTGTTGGCGGTTGGAATGCTCCGCTCATTGTTCGGCTTGCCGATCCCTACCAACACGAACCGAACGTCGAACAAGTTTGTATATGTATGGTGATTTGCGAGCAAGTTGGTGATTATTAACGTCCTAGGGTATCGTAATGGTGTGAGGTGAGGGCATCAATTTCTTGTTCTGGTAATTTTTTTTCGGATAATGTTCAGTGAATAAAAAGTGTTGGACAGAATTTATAGGAATATACGCAGATCAGAGGGCTCTTTGGGACGTAAGAAGCAAATAATACAAAAATAAACACATGCGGAAAAAGCTAAAGAAATTTTTCCGCTTGCCGATGAAAAATTTGCAAAAGCAAAAATAGAAAGTTTTAAGTCCTTCATTTCGACAAAAAAGGCAAAGGCAAGTTAAGGCATCAAAGAAAACGGGATGTCCAACGGATGATATCTACAAATCAAGTTTGTAACTGGTCAATTTCTATTTACAACTGATCAAGAAAATGTTAGGCAAGGTGTCTCCTCTCTAGGGAAAGAAGAACTAATTCTGAAAGCGGTATTGGGGTTACGCGGTAAGGCTTAAAGGCAAGTTCATAAAACATGTTTATGGGGGAGTTATATTATAATAATTATATACTAGTTTATTATATATCGATGTAAACATATGCAAGATAACATTTTGCTATATCAGCAATTAATTATGCATTTCTACAGACAGTTCTATTAGCTTTCGGGCTTCACTGAGCGTAGTTTTAAGTTAATTTTAGTTTCTTAAAAACGTATTATTTCATTAT
The DNA here is from genome assembly GCA_016904865.1 of Pissodes strobi. Taxonomy (NCBI): domain Eukaryota; kingdom Metazoa; phylum Arthropoda; class Insecta; order Coleoptera; family Curculionidae; genus Pissodes; species Pissodes strobi. The sequence continues at coordinate 485,075 of MU182056.1, forward strand.
CGAAATAAAACTCGCCTCCGTTTCTTCACTTTTGAAGGTTCTTCAAACAAACAAAAGCCTCCTGAAATCGCAATCGTAGTTTCTAAATTCATCGTTTAAGTGAGGCTCGCGGATATAAATTTGGAACTGAGGTTGGCGAATTCAGTGCGTACATGTGCTCGATTTGAAGTTGGGTTGGAGGTAATTTCGGACGAGCCAAGCATGCTTGAGCATGTATGGGGGGTTTTAAGTCGTAAGCAGGATTTTAAATACGAACTTTAATTTTTTTTATCGTTTTTCAGATGATATTGGCGTTATAAATAAGAATATGAGTTTTATTTTTAAACTTTTTTTAAATTTAATTTTTGAATTTTTTATTCTAATTTTTAATTTTGCTTGAGGTTGCTGTTTATTTACTTTTACTACTACTAATGACTTTTGGGTAAAAATTGGACGCGACACCCTCAAATCTCTGATCCAAATCCGCCCTTGGAGGGGGCCCGGTTTTCAAAATTTCGCATCGGGGCTCCACGTTGTCTTGTTACGCCACTGATATCAAAATATCGTTATTAGAATTAAATGGCGCGGCACTTCGGCTTGAAATCTCAATGAAGCGATATTTCTTAAGCTCATAAAAATTCGCCAATGCATTTTCAAAGTCCAACAATTTACAAATGATGCTAAAGTTGTGATTTGCCGTTTTTTTGACGAGCAATTTATATTGATTAGAAAACCATGACAGCCTAATTTTTAAGATATGTAACTTGTTGAATCTATCAAAGATACTATTTACTAATCACATAATTGATTTTTAATACTTTTTATTACTTTTAAATTGTTAATTTTGCACATAACGAAATTTGTGCAAAATTAACAATTGATTTTACGAATGGATTAGTAATTCATTTGACTTAAATTGATAAAAATGCGCCAGATATGAACAAGTATATGTGTGAGTCAAGTATTTGCTTCTTATCAGAGACAGGCCATATGCGGTGATTAAAAAATTATTCATGCTTATCGGACAAAATTAGCTAGTGCAAGGTCATTCCAGATATGGAACTTTTTCATCAAATCGATTCATGTAATAGTAAATTCACCAAAATTTCCAACACCACCCTAGTGGACAAAGCAAAAACCAAAAAGTTGTTTATTCACCTTCGAAAATAATGGAGGAAACTCCTTTCCGTATCTTTCCTATGAAAGAGGTAGCCGTCGCGTCGCCGTGGCCGTCGTGTGTCGCGTCGGGTAGATCGGTAAATGGAAATGTTTTACGCTGAAGCTATGTGTTTCAACGTTTCGACTTATTTGGACGTTTAGGTGGTACTATCTACTCCAGCTTCAGAGCCGTGAATAACTGAGGAATGACCCGTGAAAATTTTATCTAAGTTGTGGTTTGGAACCTTTGACAAAATCCACTACAACACAGGTTTATCTACATACCCAAAACAGAATGTTTGCACTCGACGCTCGTTTAGTTAGCTATGTTAGCATTATGAGGAGGTGAATAAAACTAAACTTCCAAACTCTACTTTATACTGACTGTGTGTTTAATTAAACCAAACCAAAAAGAATTACTGTTCTTATCATGTTGAAAGAAGAAAATCAAATGGCCCTTAGAACCGGGCTGACCTTAAGTGGTCAAGGGGTGCGAAGAATCTCCCGGTTTCAACTTGATGAGACAATGAGAATAGGAACATGGAATGTCAAGACCCTATATGCCGCTGGAAAATACCACAGGAGATGAAGAGAATGAAAGTTAATGTTTTTGGTATCAGAAGTTAGATGGCCCGACTCAGGAGTGATCCATTTAAATGGAAAAGTATTTTATTATTCTGATAGTAACAACACAGTCCGAAATCATAGACATGGTGTCAGTATTATGATGGATGAATCCTTACGGAACTCAGTAAGAAATTTTGTACCAATTTCAGAGAGAGTAATCATTGTTCAACTATTAGGTAAACCCTTAAACGTTAATTTCATCCAAGCATACGCGCCCACCTCAGACAAACCAGATGAAGAGGTAGAACAATTCTATGACCAGCTTAATCAAGCTCTAAAACTTACCAAGAAAAATGAAGTAAATATAGTAATGGAAGACTTTAGTGCCAAGGTAGGAATGGGTAGAGTAGAGTACACTGTTGGTGAGCATGGTCTTGGAACAAGAAATGAAAGAGGTGAAAAACTAATACAATACTGTGAAGAAAATGAACTTGTTATAACAAACACATGGTATAAGCTGCCCCCCAGTCACCTCAGGATAACGATCAACATATTGTTCGGAATCAGATAGATTTTATATAACTATTAATCGTAGGTTCCGAAACTCCATAACCAAAGTTAGCACATTTCCGGGAGCCGATATCCAATCCACCATAATCCCCTATAAGCTACTAAAAAATGATGCAACAACAATAAAATATAAAGATATTCTAAATACTCAAATTGCCAATATCGCCATAGCAGAAGATGTCGAAGACCTCTAGTCCAACATCAGGAAATAATTTGAAAATGCAAATAGTACATGTCTTATTCAACCTAAAATAAAGACAAAAAATGAATGGATGACTGAACATATATTGGAACTAATGGAACAGCATCGACTCTGCAAGACACAAAAAAAAACAGTCAGGGCTACTTGGCCTACCAAAGGGAAATCCGCAGGCACATAAGGGTTGCAAAGGAAAAATGACGAACTGATCGATGCATAGAAGCCGAGAACCTCTATCGTCTGGGTGATAGTTTTCATTTACATAAAAAGTAAAGGAACTAGTAGGGCTGCACAACAAAAGACCCATAAGCAATATCAGAAATGAGGAAAATAAATTAATTGTAGATCGCCAAGAATTGCTTGATACCTGGAAAAACTATACTTCCAGACTTTTTGATCACAACAGATCACTCATCTGCAGCGGGTCAACAACAGATTCACCATCTGGACCAAGTATTCTTAAAAGCGAATTCACCCATGCAATAATATCAATGAAAAACAACAAAGCCCCTGGACCAGGTAATATGTACTCCGAAACCTTCCACACATTAAACGAGAACAGCTTGGCAATAGTGGTGAAACTATTCAACCAAATTTATGACATCGGAGTAATCCCCAAAGACTGGTTACGTTCTACATTTATTACCACTCTAAAATCACCAAATGCGATAATGTGTATGGATTACCGTCTCATTAGTCTGATGAGCCATTTTCTTAAACTTTTCCTTCGTGTTATCCATACCAGATTATACAAAAAATGTGAAGAAGCTAGTGGATCAAGTCAGTTTGGTTTCAATTATAGTTTTGGCTTCAGCCTGCAAACACTGGTTCAGAACTGCTACGACCAAAGAAAAGACGTTTTTATGTGCTTTATAGACTACAAGAAAGCCTTTGATAACGTTAACATGATATTCTCCTAAAATATTTGCAAGAACTGGGTCTAGATGAGAAGGACATTCGAATTATTGCAAATCTTTACTGGAACCAAACAGCCGAAATCCGACTTCAAAACAACGACACCACAGAGGAATTTGCAGTAAAGAAAGGTGTAAGGCAGGGGTGTATTCTTTCTCCCATGCTCTTTAACCTGTACGTGGAGAGGGCATTTTGTGGAAGCGGTTTCGGGGAGTGAACTGGGTATTAGGGTAAACGGCATTCCCATTAATAACATACGATACGCTGGCCGACCGACAGTGCGAACGATCTCCAGACTCTCCTAAACGATGTTAACAACTCGACTGAGCAGTTGGGCCTTAAAATAAACATTAATAAAACAAAAGTTATGGTCGTTAGTAGAAATGATATCCCACCGATACAATTACGTATTAACGAAAAACACATAGAACAGGTTAATAATTTCAAATACTTGGGATGTCTTATAAATAATAAATGGGATCCAGAGACAGAAATTAAGAGCAGGATTGGACAGGCCAGAATGACCTTTCAAAAACTTCGAAAATTTTTTGCAAATAATGATCTGAATTTTCAACTCAGATACAGAATGGTGAAATGTTATGTATGGTCAGTTCTTTTGTATGGTGTGGAGACGTGGAACCTTAAGGCATCGTCAATAAACAAACTGGAAGGGTTTGAAATGTGGGTACTTCGAAGAATGCTGAGGATCTCGTGGGTGGATAGAGTGTCTAACGAGGACGTTATTCGTCGAGCAAATCTTGAGGAGCGTGAGTTATTTGAGCACGTCAAAAAGAGAAAAATTTCTTATCTGGGGCACCTGATACGTGGTGAACGCTATTCGTTTCAACGCTTGATTTTGCAAGGCAAAATCGAAGGAAGAAGGGGGATAGGACGCAAGAGACTATCATGGCTGAAAAATATCCGGCATTGGACGGGCATACAAGACTTTCAAACTCTTCAAACTGCGGCCTTAAATAGAGAAATTTGATAAGAAGATGTTGGGAGGACGCCTACGCAGGAATCTGCACGGCACCCCAAGAAGAAGAAGAAAAAGAACCAACTCTTGGATCTTTCTAGTTACGCTCGAACAACCAATACAATGGACTATATGGAATAGGCCCTCTAGCTCTATTTAGACTATTAATAATTTCCATACTTTCGTATGCGTCTAATAATTTCCTATCAGATATATTATGAATTAATTTTAAATTTTTAATAGTTATTCCATGATTATGTTCAAAAGCATGCTTAGCAACACTTGATTCTACCATGCTTTAAATGAGCTATGTGTTCTTTGAATCTCGTTTGTATAAACCTTCTAGTTTTCCCGACATATTTTTGGTTACAGTTCATAAACCCAATTTCATGAAAACCACTCTTTCTTTCCAAAGTTTCAATTTTGTCCTTTGGACCATCCAATAATTTCTTAAGGTTAAACTGAGTTTGGTATGCTAATTTTAAACATACGTCCTTAAAAACATTTAGGAGTCCTCTGGTATTCTGAAGATTATATGGTAATCAGGCATATTTTTGTATTTTCATCCTTATATATTCTCTATAGATATATTCTTAATTGTTCCCGTTTCATTATTAAATCTTTTTTGGAAGTTCAAATGACTAAAATAAGTTGATACTAGGTGAAACGAACCGAAAGTTGATTAGACGACTAACCAAAAGTAACCAAATCTTTAGAAATTGATTATAAAGTATTGGAACCGACTTAAATGAATAATTTGAGACAAAGTGAAACTACTTAACCGAAAGTTGATTGAACGACTAACGAAACCTAACCAAACCCATTAAAATTGATTATAACGTATTGAATGCGGTCCAAATGACTAAAATAAGTTGAGACTAAGTGAAACTAACCAAAAGTTGATTGGACGACTAACCAAAACTAACCAAATCTATTAAAATTGCTTATAACGTATCGTAACTAGTTCAAATGACTAAAAGAAGTTGATACTGAGTGAAACGAACCGAAAGTTGATTAGACGACTAACCAAAACTAACCAAATCTTTGGAAATTGATTATACCGCATCGGAACCGACTTTAATGATTAAAATAATTTGAGACTAAGTGAAATTAATCTAAAGTTGATTGAACGACTAACGAAAATTAACCAAACCTATTAAAATTGATTATAACCTATTCGAACCGGTCCCAATGAATAAAATAAATTGAGACTAACCAACTAACCAAATCTGTTAAAATTGATTATATCGTATCGGAATCGGCTCAAATAAGTAAAATAAGTTGAGACTAAGTGAAACTAACCGAAAGTTGATTACACGACTAACCGGAACTAACCAAATCTATTAAAATTGATTATAACGTATCGGAGCCGACTCAAATGACTAAATTAGGTTGAGAATAAGTTAAACTAACCGAAAGTTGAATCGACAACTAACCAGAACTAACCAAATTTATTAAAATTGAGTATAAATTATCGGATTTCACTCAAATGGTTGAAATAAGTTTTTACTATGGGAAACCAACCGCGTTAGATCGGGGATTGAGACGAATCGAATGCATTTTTTTTTTGGTTTTTACAACCACCCCTAATGTTATAAACTGTAAAAACGAACCAAACTTGAAGTAATACGTATTTATGTGGTATATTTTGGTAAACTAAACTTACATAATCTGCTAAAAGTGATTTTTTACATTATAGGGTTGTTATGTTAGGGGTGGGTGAGGGTGACTTTTAGTTTCTCAAGACAGACTAGCCGTGTTGCATATCGTTAGATCAGGGAATGAGAGACGAATTGATTGCAAATGTTATTTTGCTTTTTAGAACCACACTTAAAGTTAGAAATTGTAAAAAACAACGACACTTGAAGTAATATGCATTTATGTGGTATATTTGGTAAACCAAACTTACGTAATCTAATCTGATCTATCCCAAACTAACCCAAACTTAAATCAACTATTGCTTTCAACACAATTATGAGTTTTCTCAGATCTCAAATTTAATAAGGGTTGTATTCTGCTTCGGCATTTTCAATGTCTCCCCCGGTTGCATCTTTGTAAAGGGCTGTGAATTTTTGTGTAGAAAATCGCAAAAAAATGTCATCCACATTTCTGTTTAAATTCTTTATTTTAAGCCGAATATATTTTTACATGGTATAGATAATACAATTCCTTTAATCAGTGCATAAAAGCTCTGGCTTCGAGGATAACTAAAAATTATAAAATTTGCAAAGTTTGATAATTTTTTTTAACTAATGCCTAAATATGCTTTAACTAATTTAACAATTTTTTGTAGCATTTTATGCTTCGAATGTTATCAGGTACATTGTTATATTTTTTTGACGCTTGATAAATTGGGTCTTTTAGTCCTATGTTAGTCCTACTTCCTAAACAGTATAAATGATTTTGTGATCTGGTTTGGTAATTATTATACGAATATTATTAGACACCATGTGGCAGAGCGGAAAAAATTATAAAACTTTTGAATTTAAACCGTGTCTCGAAAATGAACAGTTTTTGTAATAATCGAGGAAATATGTTTAGGCATTTTTCATAAATCATCCTGTATCTTAGAAACGAACAGGAATTTGACAACATTGTAAACGGACCTTGAATGGGCATCAAAAAAGGCAACTTTTCTCTGATTTAACCGACCTCGTACCGCTTCCCGTTTCGGAGATAGCAATGGAACTCGCTATTTAAGACTACAGGGTGTAGAGTAGTTTAAACAAAAAAAATTGGAGGATCTTCCACATTTGAGCTGAAAAAGAGCCCCCAAAGTTTGAGTTTTGAGGTTAAATGGGTCTAGGACGGCGAATTTACATTAGTACTTTCCACCTTTCCGGGTATCGTGAAAATAAGGAAATTTTAGCAGCCGACAGCCGACGGCGACGCCGAGTGTCTGGTACAAGGTTGCCAAATGCTGCACATTTTCGTATTGGGAGAGAGCGATGCATAAAGTCAAGTAAATATAATATATTTGACTTGTGCATATAGTAATTTTTGACCTCTCGCTTGGCCTGTCGCTCGCTCCGGTTGCAACCAACAAGAACTAACCTAAGCTAACCCAAATGAATGTAAAAACAACTAATTTTTTTTTGGTTAATTTTCATTTTTATGGATTAGTTTGGGTTACTCTTGTTGGTTGCGCCCCCGGAGCGAGCGACGAGCCATGCGTGAAGAGATATTTCTGACAAATACATATACAGGGTGTTCCATAATTAATGGAAACTGCAGATTCTTTCGGTAAAAATACTGAGACTTGGCCAAACTTAGATTAGAGCAAAAGTTGATATTAACCGAGACAGGGTGTCCAAATTAAAATTTAATTTTCGATTTTCCTAATTAACTTATTTTTAAACCAATATTTTTGCATACAATTTTGTGATCGGGGGTTTTTGAGGCGAGGAATTTGAATTTTTGATAATTTTAATTTAGATTATAGAAAGCGCTCTCTGCGGCACTCTGATTACATAAAAACAAATGTAACTTTTTGCGCTCTTGTGTATTTACGTTTTTATTAAAAATATCACTTTTCTAATTTTTACCTAAAAAAGGTATACTTTGCAAGTGTCGCTCCGAGCAACTGTTTTCGAGATTTTTGCATTTAAAGTGCCCAGTGCGCTTTTTAAAATGTTGTTCAGGATGAGGCAAAAGTCTGGGAACGGCTATTTATTTCCGAACAACAAAATTTGATACCTAGGGGTTATTGCGAGAGGCTATTGGGACACGATCAATCCTAAAAACATTGTAATTCTGTAGGCCTAACTCTGAATCATTGAAGTTTCTTGTTAGTTAGGTTTCAGTCAGCATAGGACCCAACATGTAATTGCCAATAAGTCCACACCAAATATTTATTTTAAATTCATGTTAAAAATGGCGTTCACTTACTACGTGGGGATTTTCTAAACGTCACACATGTTTATTTCTAAAATTGAAGATACTGGTTCTTGTGAAAATTCCTTCATCGCTGAATAAAACTATTCAAAAACATTGGGTATGACAATCTGGCTGGAAGATCAACGGCCAACAAATTCTGACCGGGTGTAAAGTGGCATGGATAGAGGTCTTCTTTGTTAAAAATTCTAGAAATGGATGATTTACTTACTGGAATATCAGAAGCCATACGTCGTATGCTAATTTCCGGGTTCTCAGCTACACGAACTAGTATTTCTTCTTCCTGCTCGGGTGTAATATTCTTAGGGCGGCCCGCATCATTAAGTTTGGGATGAACGGATCCCGTTTCGCCCAGTCTGTCGTAAAGCTTTCTAAAAATTTTAAAACCTAGCTGCCCTCGATTTGGATAAATTTCCAAATATCGCCGATGTGCTCTGCGTCCGTTAAAATTTTCTTGTCCATACAAACATACCATGTCTCGCATTTCTTCGTCAGAAAACAAGTTATGCCGTGGCATTTTTAACTTAGCTTTTAATAACATTTTCTTCAAAAATTCTTTCAAAACACAGTTTTAAAGCGCTTTCATTGCAGTTGTTTTTATCATCAAAGCCTACTTTGAAAAACTGTACATTCAAACCAAAATATTAACAAATGCATTAGAAATTGCAAATGCAAAAATCTCGAAAACAGTTGCTCGGAGCGACAAGGTATATCTTTTTTACGTAAAAATGATGAGAAAAGTGATATTTTTAATAAAAACGTAACTACACAAGGGCGAAAAAAAGTTACATTAGTTTTTATGTAATCAGAGTGCCGCAGAGAGCGCCCTCTACAACCTACATTAAAATTATCAAAAATCCAAATTCCTCGCCTCAAAAAACCACCATTCACAAAATTGTATGCTAAAATATTGGTTCAAAGATAAGTCAATTAGGAAAATCGAAAATGAAATTTTAATTTGGACACCCTGTATATACGCGAATAGTAAATTTCATTCGTAAAATAAAATCAGTGTGCATTTGTATTCATTCTCATGAATAAAAGAAAGAGGTAGAGACATTTATTGTGTACTATTTTTACTAAAGTATTTTTCTAAATAAACACAGCAAACGTCTTAAGAATAAATATAGCAATAGTGCCTTCTGAAAAATTCAAATTTTGGCTGTTGTGACAAATGTCAGTAATAATTTTAATTAATGGGACCATCAGTCGGTTTGAGGCAGGACCGGAACAAAACAGGCTTCGCGTTCTACGCAAATGTCTCCTAGTTAATATTTTCATCCGTGAATTGATATTCAGGTGTGTACTGCCTATATTTCTGGTGGTTTAGTGAAGTGGTGCTGCAAGTCGAACTTTGTGGTTTTTTTTGGGCTCAAATGTGGGAATCTTCGGATTTTTTTGACTTAAACTGCTCTATAGGACACCTCCTTTCTAGTGAAAAGAAAATCTGCAAAATCCGAGATGCCTATATGTCACAAGACCCGTGGATGAAGCTGTCTTGTATCTATTCAAAAGAAACAGTTGTAGATGAGTGCCTGAAGACGAAACGTCGGATATTAAATTTGAAGTGGCCCTTGTCGTCGGAAAAATTGTCAATGAAGCGGCGAATTTGCCTTATCCTTATCACAATTTAACAGACTTAATTTGTAACTCTGCGTATATTTGGTGGGGTGAAAATTAAGTCAGCTTCAGATTTTCGGCAGACTCTGTATCTTATAATTAAGCTTAAAAATGTATCGTTTCGTTTTCGAAGGATAATAACTACTTTTGCATTAATTAGGTAAGAATTACGATTTAAAATTCTTACTAAAATCCACAGCCTGGTAAGCTCAGATCAGGGATGTGCGCCAATTTGCAGTAAAGATGAATGAATAATTTCTGCAAACAAAAGGCGCTTGTTTATTTTAAAAAATATTTCACGTTAAGTTTTCGCAAATAATCAATGGTTATATGCACTATATGGCCATCATCCAGCAGTATAACACACTTAGATAGTGTAAAATCATTTTCTAATACTTTTATTATAAAATGGTAAAATGTAAGGGGGTAATATTTAATATTATTTGTATATCTAAGACTAGCACTTACCAGATGCAGCAGCCCAATACTGTAACGTAGAAGCACCTGTCAATTTGACAGGATCCATTTCATGCAGAAAAATAAACTAATCTTCTGTCGCAGTTACACACAAAGAAAACAACGTTTTCTTTAAAATTAACTTGTCGAACTGAACTCGTACAAACAATTGAACTGCCAAAAAAAAACAATTGTCACTTGCCCAAACTTGATCTTCTGCCGTATTCGAGAGGAGAAACAATCGACGCCCACCTCTTCACATGTTGAACGAGACAGCTGACTATCGGCAAGCCCCGGTAGTTGTAGTCTGAAAATAAAGCACCTATAGGTATACTCAAGGACGCTTTGCATGCTGCTCGAAATAACGGTATATACAGGCTGTCCGTGTTATTGAAGCGGCAAGCTTACTTTTTTTTTTACCTAGGAACTAACTGGTAAAGTAGTACGTATGCCTTTAACTGGACAGGGGCGGAATCAGGAGGGCGGTAAAGATGCGTATCTTTGATATGGTGTTATTGATGTGTTACAGGGCGGTATGAAGGGAAAGCTCGGCAAATGGGACGGAAATCATACGTGGGGGCGGAAAAGTGAAGGCCTATGTGATCGGGTTAGTTTGGATTAGTGTACTGCATCCACGCATTGAAATAAATAGCAAAATATATATACTGATCGCTCCTCGTATTAGTTTACACCCCGGAGCGTTCAACAATCAAATTTTGTCATAGAAAGATAGTAAGCTCGGGCAGATGACGTGGAAGAGATGAAGAGAAGATAAAAGATAGGGTTTGAATTGTAGGCGGCTCGGCTCCTCAATATATTATTATATTATATTTGCAGTGTATTTGAATCCATATGTTGATGTTATTCCTGGTGGCATTAGATTTTCATGTCGAATTTGTGCAGTAAATGAATCAACTGAAGCTGCCAGTAAGTATTATTAAAGAATCTTAACTAATATTATAAATGCGAAAAATACGAATAACTAATATTATAAATGCGAATGTGCTTGTTTGCTTGTTTCTTACGCTTTCACGAATAACCTACTCAACCGATCATCATGCAATTTTGTACAGATATTTTCAAGAGTATAGTAAGGACATAGGACATACTTTGCTTTTAGCTTTTACCCGCGGCTTCGCTCGCGTCGATGTAAACATCTTATACGGCGGAATGAGGGTAAATATCGAAATCGACAAATGGGACGGAAATGTGAAAGCCAATGTGACATCATAACCATGCGCAGTGATTAGTGCGCAGCTACTCCAGCGCTACCTTGTAAAAACGTGTTCTTTTTAACGCCAGAATATATACAACCAATTCCAAATAATTGGTTGCCTATATTCAGGCGTTACGCGGCCTAAGGTGGCATTAGATTTTCATGTCGATGATGTCGATATAGAATATGTTTACACATCAGCGATTTGAGTACTAGCAGACTCGCTCAATTTTTTTTTGTTTCTTTAAGCAAAGTTGTGGGAATCTGACCAACAAGCACTGATTTTAAATGAAAAGTTTATTACTAGTTTTCCTATTATTATGTCTAATTTCTTCTGTATGGGGAGTGCGGGAGACTTGACCATATGGGTTAATTTGGGTTAGTTTGGGTTAGTTTGGGTTAGTGGTGCGGGAGACTTGACCATATGGGAAACTTGAACCATCCCGCAATCTTAAGTTAAATTTCGGGCGCAATATTACCCCATTAGTCCCAATCGGATACTTTCGTGTCTTCTCGATAATCTACGTCGCAACATGGCGATCGCGCTACTAGTTTAGCTCATAGATAAGGATTTAGCTTTAGCCTTTAGCAGAGGTACATGTGGTTTCTTTGTATAAAAGTAAAAATATCGATTTTTGTTCTCGCTGTGAACAGCATATTGTCTCGGTAAGTTTTGATTTTTTCATTTACTCCACATGGGTTGGCATTAATGTAAAACAAATGTATGCAAAAATAGATTTTGTTACTAAGCCTCTTAAGTATTCAAAGATTCAAATTCAACCATAATTGTACCATAACTCGTTAGGAGACATGAGCCACGCCAAGTGGCGAGACTTGAACCCGGTTCAACTCTCTCCATGGCTATTAGTACGGAGGGTAAGGCAGAGATGAAATTTGGCATGATTCAAATACATACCTATAAGTAACATTTAAGAAGTCCCCCGGCCAGCCTTGCAGCAGCGGCTAAGGAGCGGTTGCTTACTTTTCAGGGTCAACTTAATGCATTTATTTAAATACCGGTGTATATCTCTGGAGGAAATCGTCCAAGAGCAAAAACTAACGTACCGTTGGACTATGCAGACACAGAGCAACCTATTTGGACCAGAAATGTTTTTATCCCCACAGGGGGTCCACAAATCGGTATAATAAGATAAAATAGATCGTTTCACGCCGTATCACTGCGCGCACGTGCACCTTGGTGTATATGTGGTGGGAGTGTAGGTGTGTGAGATAGGAAGGGGGTGAGGGGCGTAAGCTTGGGGGCACTCGGAATTTCCACCAGCCATGTGTTTACGGGGTGCGATGCCGTTGACGCTTTCTATGGCATAGGCATAGGAAAGAAAACAGCATGGCATGCGCTTTCCCTCCAGCCACAATCCGTCCAGGCTCTGGTGCAGAATTTGGCCATATAGCCATGTATTGCCCGTGAGTTTTTTAATATCTTTTTGACATATGCTGCCGAGTCTAATCGCATATTTTTAATTCTAGTGGCAAATGCTATGGTTCTATAAACCATTTCCGACGGGGTCTATTCTCGGCTTCAAATTGCCCCCTTAAATCCATCCCGACTGAAGACGCCCTCCACCTGCACTGTCTCAGGGCCTGTCTACAATCACAGATTTGGTGTCAACGATTTTTCCCCATCTAGACCACTCCGTCCCTCAGCAACTGGGGCTGGAAAGAAGAAAACGGCACATGGATTCCAATTTGGAGGACAAAATTTACTAACTCAAACTAACCCAAACTACTTATTAAGTGTAGATGCAAAGTTTCATGCAAGGGCAACTGCAGATATAAAAATATAGGATATTGTGACCTGTGTAAATGCTCATGCAATGTGGACGGAGATTAGATAATTCTCCATATAATTATTCCCTGAGTATTTACACATTCTAATAAAAGAGAGAGTTTAATTTGTATTCCTCTAGTTTCAATTAAACATTTTAAACATTACCATTGATAATGTTCTGTGATATCATAAACTTTGTGATAAAGTTAAAGTGTGATAAAAATTTTATTTTTCGATAAGAATTTTATATAAATCTGGCCATCATAACAATAATAATACTTAAACTGTTTGGGATTTAATGCTTTTGTTTTCTGAGCCTCTCCCGCCTTCCCTGTTACAGAAAACCCCCGCACGGTCGCTCGTACACAGGAGCGCCCCCCCACACTTACCCCCCACATCCCCCTCTCCCTCATATACAACTACAACCCCCTCCATACATACATAAAGGCGTGCGGCTCGTAATGACACTGCGCGGCGTGAAACGATCTTTTGTAACCTAAAAAAAAATTAAAAAAAGCAACGGGGTTTGAACCCGGTCCGCCAATAGCCGCCGAATTGAGACCTAACCATCTAGACCTCTCGACCACGAGGGCTCTTGCCCCAAATTGATTGCATCGGCGAAGACATGCCGCGATTAGGTGCATTAACCACTTAGGGAACGGAGATGAAGGTTTCTCATCCGTTTCCTACATGATTAGCGCACTCGGTTACGCTAGCCGAATAGGAAACGTAAAAATGCGGCCGGGAGGCACCACTTCTTAAATATTACCTATAGATATGTACTTGAATCGTGCCAAGTTTCATCCCAGCAGAATAAATTGCAGGGTTGGATTGACTAACTTCCGTACTATATAGTTGGACCCGGTTCAACTCTCCCCATAAATAGTACGCACTACTTTTAAGCAAAATGTACGTTTTAATTAATTATTTTCAGAAGGACTATGCCCTTTAAGTACAAAAGATCGTCAAGTTGAACAAGTTACTTCAGCAGAAAGAAGCACCTTGGTCACTGTCTGTTTCGGAGTAAATACAGTTCCAATTCCACCATTTTTCGTATTCCCGAGGGTCAAGTACAATATGACATATTTTTTGCCAATGGATCAGAAGGTTCAAACCTAATGGACAGGACAACAGATCTTCATTAAATATTTAAAGCATTTTGTCAAATATACCCACTCGTCTGTAGATAATAGAACGCTATTAATTTTAGACAACCACAAAAGCCATCTTCATTTCGAGGTCATAAGATATGCTAAAGAGAATGGTATAAGTCTTTTAACTCTTCCACCGCACGGCAACAACAAACTTCAACCACTTGACGTGGTGGTCTTTTCATCTTTTAAGTTCAAATATAAACGGTAATGCATGTTGTCAGATCTAGGTAAGACTGTAACTATATATATAACGGATTTGTAAAAGACGCAATGCCACTAACATTCAAGCAGTCAAATATTTTGAGTGGATTTAGTAAATCGCGACTACATCCAGATAACCCTGGACAATTCACAGAAGGAGACTATTTTTGCTCAGCAGTAACTGACAAACCTGAAGTTCCACGAAATTCTGCTGGCGAACAAATATGTCGTCAAAAAACGCCAGATGGGCCTCAAATAAAACCCATACCATGAACGTTACAAACTGCATCTTCAATAACGATTCCCGAAATGATTAAGCTGTTTTCAAAGGCAGGTCCGAGGAAAACTACACGTGATCGCCAACTTGGTAAAATAGAAATTTGAACTGAAACCCCAGAAAAACATGAGAAGAAAGATTGCAATGAACAAAGCTCAAAAAATAAAGGCAAAAAACATTGAACTAAAAGAAGGGAGTAATAAAAAGCAGAATACATCCAGAAAACAATCTATCAAAAGAAAAGTTTTATATGACTTCAGTGACAGCGAGAAGGAGTCGGACAATATAGAATAGTTCAGACAGCCCTTTGGAAGAGGAAAGTGGTTCAGGAGAATCCTGGTATTGCTTTATTTGCAATAAAGGTGAAATGGCCGACATGCGTTGTGCATTTCATGTAAGCGGTATGTAGAGGGTGGCTCGAATTCGAGTCTATGTATGTGGAACTCGAAAACTGTAAGAGATACAGTGTCGGTCAAATTAAGGCAAAATTGCGCATTTAGGTGCCTAAAAATATGCCGTTTAGAAAGTTTTAAAATTCCGAGTATTTCCGGAGATATCGGAAAAAAAAAACGAAATATTGAAAAATCGTTTTATTTTTCCTGAGCATTTTCGATGTTTACAGTAAAATTTTACCTCGAAATCTTTCATAAAATCGGCAGAAACCGCCGTTTATCGCTGAAAAAATGTTAAAATTCTCCAATCCTGGCTCATTTTCCCCTCAAACGGTTTTAAATGAGATTTCAGGCAAATATTTACTTACTACTTACTCATCACAACAACTATCTATACTCATCGATATACTAAAAGTAAAACGTTAGCTCGAAATGTGCCATAAAATCCACAAAAAAATTGCACATTTTCCAATTTGTACCTATCTATTTTTCCAGTTTCAAACCGTTTTCAATGACACTTCAGACAATTAAATGTATTATAAATCTGCATATTTCAACCTAAACGGCATGCCCAAATATTGGATGACTTATTTCTTCAAATTTCCCATAATGCCTCAAAAGCAAAGTTAACTATTCAGACTCGTAAAATTGCCAGCATATTAAAATTTTTCGAGATTTTTTGCATGCTTCAATTTAAGCTCGATTTTCTCGCATTTCCCTATTTCGTGTGGAAAATTGTTATGAATTTTTTTTTATAACATAGATCACGAGGTTTACGAACCTTAGATTGATTTCTTGAAAATAGCTATGAGCTGGAAAATCAAAAAAAACAACAATTCGGTATTTTCAATCGTATCGATGCGATTTTGTGGTATATTCTGTTCATATCCCCTTCTGTAATGTATGAAAGTTTGGTCGCGTCAGATTATTCAATTTTCCAGTACTAAAATATGAAATGGTGACGTGTCGTGTCTAAAATTCGAAATAGTGAAAAAATTAAAACCTTCAATTTTCCCTGAAAAATCATCTTGCCCATATTTTTGAAACAGAGAAGCTTTTAGAGAGTTTTTCTCCTAGAAATTCCCTATAGAGCTGCTCTATCAGTTTTTTCGATTCTCCCGACTTTTTCGACGCTAAAACGTTCCAAAATGTTCGCTTTTTCAAAAATATACACGCCCAAAAAATACTCGCCATTTGCCGATTCTCGCTAATTTTAATAGAGCTCGAAAGACAGTCAAAAGGTACATGTCTAGAAAATTTCTGTAAAATTGCTTAATTTTTTGACAATTATCGTGTATCAAAATGGAGCGTAGATACCGACTTTACCCGAATGAGCGTTGAGTAGCAGAGCGTAGACCGCTTTGAGCATTAATGCGTGACGAACTCATTCTTATTCACTACACAGGACAAAGTGAGTAAAAGAAGCTTTCACTTCAAAAAATCCCCTCGAAACTTCATTATTAGTGAAATTTCGTTTACCTGGTATCTTGTATATTTACAATTTCTCTTGTTAGTAGAACTTGTAACTTCTCCATGTATGGCGCAAAATGCAAAAAACACTGCGCATAAGATCAGAAAAATCGGACTTTCTTAAATGGAAAATAGTTATTTACATTACAAGCTGCGAAAGTTTACTTTTAGGTGCGAGGTGTGTTTAAATAGCCGAGGCGAAGCGTAGCTTAGCCGAGGCTATTTAAAAAAATCCAAGCACCTGAAAGGGCTTTTGCAGCGTGTAATGTATTAAACTTTTCATTCTCCTCTCTCGATTTCTTAAAATACACATATTCAAATCCAAAAATGTTGAGAGGGCAAAACACAAGAATACATAGTTTTTATAGTTGGAATGCAAACAATCTCAGTCCTTACTTTTGCGGAAATCAGTTAGAAAGAGGGGATTCCATAGAAAGATTCTATTGAAGGTTACTAGTATAAATCGACAATATTTTTTCCGCGGAAATGCCTTTTTTATAGGCAACATGAATTTCATTTCATATCATAATTTAACCGAAAACTGCTATCTAGTGTAAACATCTTACGCAGCGGTATGAGGGTAAATCTCGGCAAAAGGGACGGAAATGTGCATGCGGATGGGGACGGAAATGGATAAACGGCTGTGACATCATAACCATGCGCAGTGATTTTACGAGGGCTGCTCAAATATTTCTGCATGTCGATATAGGATATGTTTACACTTCAGTGTCTCGAGTACTAGCAGACTCGCTCAATTTTTTTTACTATAGACTGGTCTAGAGAGAAAGACAAAATCAACAAAATGGCATCGTCACTAACATCAGTCAACTTTTATTTAATAATTCTTATTTTATGAGAAAAAATACCCGCAACCAATTAATCTAAATTCGCAGCATTTCTTATACCTCATACTCAATCTGAGTCAGGGTCGAACTTCACATGTCGATGCTCTACAGTTACAGGGCGTCCTTCACGTATTTGAATATTTTTACACAAGAATAATAAACTAGAGAAGGATGGTTACATCAACCGGATTTCTTCACTGACAGCTGCTCTGTCATGACGTAGCCACGCGACGACTTCTTCTTTTCATGCCGTCTTCTCATTGAAGGTTGGGAACCACGTTTCTAAATGCGTCTCTGTCTCTTGCAACACGAAACAGTTCCTCGACGCCAAGGTTTGTCCATTCCCTTACGTTTCAGAGCCAGTATTTTTTCTTCCTGCCGATACCTTTCTTCCCCTCTACTCTACACCCTGCATTATGTTTTGTAGCAGTAGGCATTTATCGTTGCGTAAGATGTGTCCTTTATAAGTTTTCTTTTGTGACCAATCCGTCTTAGTACTTCGTCGTTGGTGATTCTGTCAGTCCACGGTATTTTCAGGACGCGTCTATAAAGCCACATCTCAAATGCCTCAAGTTTTTTGATCATTTGGGCTTTCAGCTCCAAGTTTTCACTCCGTACAACAATACTGACCTCACATAGCATTCCGTAAACCTTATTCTGATGTGGAGGTTTAGATTTCTGTTTGAAAGCATTGCGGAGTATTTGACAAATGCTTTTCGAGCCATTTCTATTCTGATCTTTATTCCTTCGTCTGGATCCATTTGGGCATTTATGACTGAGCCGAGATATTTGTATTTTTACACCCGTTCTATTTGTTTTCCATTCAATGTGAGAAAAGGGTTAGTGTTTGGATTTTTACTTATGACCATGAATTTAGGTTTTTTGATGTTTATAGTGAGTCCTACTTCACATTCTCGGTTGACTCTATCTAATAGGGTTTGAAGATCTTCTGCACTCTCTGCCATTATAGCAGTATCATCGGCGAATCTTAGGTTGTTTATTAATATTCCTCCAATGTTTACTCCCTCGAGTCCCTCTTCCCACGCTTTGTAACACACAAACTGTGAATATAGATTAAATAGTTGTGGGGATAGAAGGCAGCCTTGGCGAACTCCTTTTAGGATTTCTATTTCATCTGTCTCTATGTCCTCAACACGCACTACTGCCGTTTGATTGTAGCAGATATGTTTTATTAATCGTATATCGCTTGGATCCAGATTGATACTCCTTAGGTTCTCTATGAGTTTATCTTGTTGGACTTATCAAACGCTTTCTGAAAGTCGATGAAACAGACGTAAAATTTTTTGTTGTATTCTCTACTTTTCTGTAGCAGTACTGTGATAGCAAACAATGCTTCTCTAGTTCCCAATCCTGCTCTAAAGCCAAACTGCGCCTCATCTAGTTGTTCTTCACATTTTCGATATATTCTCTGTTGGATTAATTTCAAAAGTACTTTTAATGTGTGACTCATCAGGCTGATCATCCGGTATTCATCACAGGACTTGGGGTTGTTTTTTTTAGGTAAGGGAATAAAGACCGATTTAAGCCAATCTTTTGGTATTTTTCCTGTTTCATAGATTTTGTTGAGTATTTTTGTTAGATGGGTCAAGTTTCTATCGTCTAATGCCTTTAAGAACTCTATTGGAATGTTGTCAGATCCAGCTGCTTTTTTGTTTTTCGAAAGTATGGCATATTCCACTTCTGATTTAAGAATTCATAGGTGTTCCGCTTTTCTGTTTTTTTTTCTCTTACGTCATCTCGTTCTGCTGCAAATAGATGTTTTATGTAGTCTACCCAAGTCTGTTTTTTGTCATCTTCTGTCAACTGGATCTCTCCTTGGGTGATTCTTGTGACCACTGGTATTCTTTTCTTTGTGTTTCCAGTTAATTCCTTCAATTTTTTATGTAGGTTAAAGTAATCATGTTTATTGTTCAGTTCTTCCATTCCGCGACAGTTTTCTTCCATCCATCTTTCTTTGGCTATCTTTATAAGGTGTTCCACTTACTTTTTCAGTTGTGTGTATTTTTGTGGGTTAGTGTTCTTACAGTTACGTTTTTCCTCTATAAGATTTATAATTTCCTGGGTCATCCATGGTGTTTTTGCAGTTTGTTCCTTTTTGTCTACAACTTGTTCCGCGGCAGTGAGAATCGTGGATTTTATTGTAATTTCTTGTTTAGAGTTTATAAAAATGTGTTTAAACTCAAAATTTGAAATGGATAATAAAAACTAAACTATTTCCTATGAAATTACTGTTTTTTTAATTAATAAAGAATGGAAGATATATTTTTACAAGCTTTTGGTATTTGAATTTAAATAAACCTGGATAAGCCAAAAGTAAATAGAAGTATAACGATTCGGGGAATATTATATCTTGTATGAGTTTATGAGAGAAAAATAGATAAAAATAAAATAAATTCTGACTTAACTCTTTTATACAGTGTGGGCTAAAAAGTATGCATAATTTGGAAAAGCTTAATAATTGCTTCTCAGAAAATTCTATATGGAAGTTGGTGCTTAAAGAAAAAAATACTTTAACGATATGAAAGCTCACATTAAGTATACACGATGCGCGAAAAATAAAAAAATTTTAGTTTCTAAAACATATTTTTTGAGACTGCAGATGTGAAATACAAGCGAGAAAGCTATAAGTTTATCCATGAGATAGATGCTTCTATCCTGTTCTGTGGATACATGTACAATTTAGAAAAAGCTGATACAAATCTTAAAACTGTTTCTATTTTTGACACCATCGGTTTATTTAAAAACGGCAGATCATATAAACAAAAGCTTGTAAAGCTTTCTGGTTTGTATTTTATATTGGCTTTAACAAAATGGCTTTTACAAATTAAGCTAGTAGTTGCAAATATTCTAATTTCTTACAAACTTTATGGTCTACACTCTACACTGTATGATGTATTTATTTTATAACTTGTATCTATTAACTAGTAAGTGTTACATTCATAAAGCTAATAACATGGATGCTTATGAATGAAAACTCCTTAATATATGACTCGATACTGGCTTTTTCCTAATATAGAGAGTGCTGTATGACATAATATATTTGTGATATTCTAACGTGATAAGCAAGGTCATAATCTAAGGAACTTAAACAATGTATAAATAGAATTACTTTCCAGTGCATGCACCTGAACATACCTATTTTTTTAAAAACATTGTTTAAGACCTAAATAGCCAAGTGACAGACTGTGCAATTAAACCCTCAGTTTGACAATTTTTTACAATATTAGGTAAAATATTATTATTCTTCCCAGCCTTGCTTATATTTAAAAATAATTTAAGTTCTTCCTACGTTATTTAATAAAAATATCAATAAAAACACTACAATACGACCTTTCATTTCTCGAATGAAAAAGTTTATAAATTTATTAACTCATTTTATCGAAAATAATACTCGAAGAATTATAACAAGAAGCAACCTTAAAAAAGACTGCCTGTATATGAGTTATAAATAATTGGTTTTTCACATCAGAATAAATTAACATAAGCAGCCAATCATTGTTAATGAATGTTTAAGGAAAATTCCCTTGGCAAATGCAAAATACCATAAATTTAGAACTGGGAACCTTGCAGCGAATTCGATGTGATGGTAACTACGATGTATTTACCTTGTACAAGGTGATCCAGGTGTAATTTTCCTTTTTTTGTAACTATAGTTTCTTGTCCGTCCATCAGTTCGGTGGTCTATCTCTTTTCTTTGCCTGATTGTTGTGATCGGAACCTTATCTTTTTTTTAGCTGCATTACACGTTTATATTTTTTTCAAGGATCACTTATAAAAATGAGGAAAGAGGCACAGTTAACTTGGCTATCGCACGTGCATTGAAATTTTTTTAACACGAGTGTTTAAAACACCAACAAACAGAAGAAGAACGCGTACAATTTACATACTAATAATATTAATAACAATAGAAAATTGAATTATTTGTTATTAATATTTATAGCAAAATAATGATAATTATTAACATTCTGAAAATTGATTGCAGATCTGGTAATTACATTTAACGTTTGGGTTAGGTAAGCGCTTATTTTCCGGCTGGATGAAGGTTGACTTAACTCAGAAGGGCAATTGTCCATACGGCTTGGTTGACTTAAGTTCCAACCCCCCAATCCTTGATATTAGTAATTTATTCCCCAGAATCGGCCAATATGTTAGCCGATAATCGACGAAAATTATGTTCTATAAAACGTTCTGGATTTTTTAATTGCAGATATGCAGTTATTTCTGATAGCGTTTTTCCACGTGAATTTATTCCAGCCCGTTGGGTACCAATTGCACAATTTTTATCCAAACTGGACAAAAATAGCATGTGCTGGTTGCATGGTTTTTGCTCATTTCCATATTTTCGATAGACAATGTATTTATTTCATGGCATTAGTCATTATATTTGAAGCTCCTTGCCGACAAGCACCGGCCAACCTAAAAATGGTGGCAACTTTTGTAAAAGAGGTACCTTTTATCAGGTGCTTTTTATATGAATCTCGAAACCTAATCTTTGATGAAAATTTTGGCTCTTTTGGACGGTATCCTAATTTGGCTTTTTTTTAATAAACATTTGCTTGAATGCAGACTTAGTTTTCACTCTAGTAGTAGTAAGGGTGGGGGGCCGAAGCCCGGTAAGTAGGCCTATAAATCCCTTTTCACCATCCCCGATCCGCCCTCCCCTACCCGGCTACTTCCAACACCCGGCCCGTCATCTTGATAAAGGTGAGGACGTCCTCCCAGTCCAGATCCTTTAGATCTTCCCGAGCAAGTGTTGGTGCTCCCAGTATCGTCCTCCTTAGGTGACTCCACCTATCACAAATTCCTATATAATGGTATGAGGACTCCTCCCCTGTCCGCAGTTCGAGCAGAGTGGGTTGTCCCTCACACCGCCGATAAGGTGCAGATGTCTGGTTAGGCTTCCATGCCCAGTCAGAATACCCACCTCCAAGTTCCTGATGTTCTCTCGGCTCTTTTTTAGCACTCGCTTTGCTCTGGATGCGTCAGGATTTAGAATCATTTCCTTGGCTTGTCTGCATCCTTTTTTACCTCTCCAATTGTGCTTTGTCTTGTTCCAGGCCCAGTTATTTAGTTCCTGAGAGATTTGCCTTTTACTTAAGCCCAGACCAGGTTCTGGACCGACGAGGTGGCTCATTGAGCCTTGTCTTGCCAATTCATAGGGCCCGTTCGTTGCCCTCGATGCCACTGTGCCCTGGAACCCATCTGAGTCTTACTTCCTTGCGCACAGCCAATCTATCTAGGGCGTCTCTACATTCCTCAACTAGCTTACAGCTTGCCCTGGGTCTTTGGATCGCCCTGGGAGCGGCTTGACTGTCCGAGTAAATATATATACTCTCTACACCTTTTGTTACCTCCGCCTTGGTTGCTACTTTCAAAATAGCAAACACCTCCGCCTGGAAAACAGTGGCATATCTCCCCAGCGAAGTGCTTTCTCCTGATTTAGTGTTGTCTAGGTATACACCGGCTCTGGATGACTGTGTATTAGCCATTCATAAGCCGTCAGTGTACCATGCGTGTACGCCGCTCGGCGTACCTACCTGGCCTGACAGCCACTCTTCCCTTGATGGAAATTCACTCTAAGGATACACCTTAACATGAAATACTTCATCTACAAAGTATTTTCGTAATATGCTTTTTTTTGCAAATCCGCAAAATAGGCCAGGAAGACTTTTTCCTTTTGTTGTAGCAACCAGTTTTGAAAATGCTTACTGTTGGGAAAACACCCGGACATGTGTATTAACATCGTTTTTCACCGTATAGTTTGGTAATAACACCCTGCATGTCTGTAGCATGATTGAGTCATAATTAAAACCCAAATATATTTATTTCACTCCAGGTAAACAGAAATTTGTGAATTTAAAAATATTGTATTTCAGTTACTCCTTAGTCCGAACCTGGAGTTATTACTCTCCGTCAAGGAAAACGTTTTATAAACGTTTAAATCCAATAGGTCCTTGTCTCCGTCAATGTTGTGCAAACAAAAATATGTCAAATAAAGAAAGAACATGTATCTACCCTCTCAAATGCATTCGCATCCGCACAATTTCTCGCTCTGTTCTCTCTGCCGCGCCAGTCAGAAAAATTAGATTTCAGTGCCTTACAAACACTCACCCGTGAAGCCAGCGTCTAGTAACCACTCTGCTTGAGTTTGGCGCCAGAAACATCTACCCAGTCGTAGCCATGTTTGATGCCAAGATATTTAATAGTTTTCTCCTTTGCTTGCACAGATATTCAGAATATATCTGCTGTACTCTCTGTTCCCTTTTTTCAACACTGAATCAAGGACTCTATGGGCGTTTTAACGCATTTTCTCGAGGCAATACAACTGGTACGGTATCTCCTGTTGAAGATAGAACAAGGTAAAATGGCTGTTGGAAACTTGTAGAGAAATCTGTTCCGGTACTCAAGATTCGGACCAAGTTTCGAAGTCTTATATCCCTGGCAACGTTAAGTTGAGAGAGTCATAGAAGAAGTAAAATCATAACGTATTTAGTGTGAACGTAAAGTAGCTAGTAGGATAAAAAAGTAGTTAGAAATCATCATATTTAATTCATCATAATAAATTCTTGCATTATTAAAGTACCTAATACCTAAAATACATGTTTCAGTTCACATCCTATGAATACTACCCCACCTATCTATATTAATAGGGTCTGCTAATTAAAGTGGTCAATTATAAAGTCAATTATCATCATAAATGATTGAAGAATTAATTGTTTATACCGACCAGGTAGTAATATAGTAATGTATTCAATTTCCTGTTAAATATTAAATGGTATCCAAAGGATTTCTTCAAAAGGAAGTTTCACTTGAATTTTGATCACTCTGTACAAAAGTGGCAATTATTGGGTACCTAATTTCTTTGCTTTCAGAGCCAGCATTTGTAGTTCTGCCGGTATAGTGCATTTTGCAACATACTTATAAAATATTTAGCTAATAAGTATAGGTACTTAAACGATTTCAATAAAATGTTACACTTTGATAAGAACTAAGCAAATAGATAACATTGAAAGGAGTAGACTAATAAACTGATAACGAATGTGATTTTTCGCAAAGAAATTTCAAGCTTAAAAGGTAATTTTTACTTATATAAAATTTCATATTTATTAATATGCTATTTTTATTTTCGATAGATTCATTAATCTATTGTGAAACAGATTTTTTGAGTGGAAGAGGTTTTGGCCAATGATTTTAAAGGGGTGAGCAAGAAATGTACAATATAATAATAAAATGAGGTTAAATTATTCTTATTTAACAATATTTCTGGTATATTTAAAGAGTTATCCTTAGTACAAAACAATTTTACGCTTACATAGACGAAAAGCAAAATTCGTCTGTTATTATGATTTTGGACAAATGCATCTACAGCACAATCAAGAAGATAAAAGGCAAATAGAACAGAACCGGCTTCAGAAAATTACAGAAAATATTGGACGGTCAAAATGAAAAATTTGAAAACGAAGTGGACAATATACAAAAAGAAGTTGGAAATGTACAAACAGAAGTAGAAAATGTACAAAAAGAAGTAGGAAACGTTCAGAAAGAAATGAAGAATCTTCAAGCAGAAGTTACCAGACTAAAAAATCAAGTATTCACCGAGAGGGTATTCGCCACAGGACAGCATATCAAACCTCCCACGTATGACGGTCAAACATGCTGGACAATGCACAGAAGACAATTTGAAGCCGATGCTGTTGCCAACGATTGGAATAATGAAGAATCACTAGTGGTAGCGCCAACAAGGGAAAATGACATACTTGTAGCTGTCGTGGAGAGACGATTTGGAGACCAACACAGAAGACAACTGCCTGACAAGTAAAGTCCCGACATCAGAAGCCTGGTGAAAACCTGCAAGAGTTTGAGGCAGACGTTAGACGTCTCATTCAATTGGCCTACCCGGGAGCAACGGAATAATTTCAAGAGGAACTTGCTGCCCAATATTTCGTGGATGGTATCAGAGATCCAGAAACTCAGAAAATGCTACGTCTAGCCAAATTTGACAACAATAGTGAAGCTTTGGGTAGAGCCCTAGAAATCGAGGCGGCCTGTAACATCTCCAAGCCAAAAAAGAAAGCCGTATCCATCCAGACAAAAAAGCAGACAAACAGCTGTAAATTAACTGAGAAGGGCGAAATTTTGAAGAAATTAACGGAAGTTCTTCAGGCCACGGGGAGATTCCGGGAGCCAATAGAAGATAGGCCACGTAACCGAAATACATGGCCATTTCAAAAGAGACTGCCGAGTACAACTACGCACCAGATCTCCATCTAGAGACGCTAGGACCTCCAAGTAAAATCAGGAAAACTTCAATTAGTCAACATTGCGGGGCGGTGGTTGGCTAAAAAGATAAAGCCCCCAGAATCGTCTGCATAAAAAGCCTAGGAAAAGCCGCCGATAGTCTAACTATTAAAGGAAGGATCAACGGAAGAGCCATAACAATTACTGTTGACACTGGTGCGGCGGTATCTTTGCTAAGGTCCAATAAAGTAAATATAGTAGAAGTTCCACCCATATCAAAGAATGTAGTTTTACGTACGGTTACCGGTGAGACAGCTGAAGTACTTGGGGAAATGGATATTGAACTTCAACTTGGAATAATTAAATTACACCACACAGTGTTAGTATGTCTAGTGACATAGAAGACGAATTTATTTTAGGGATGGATCTCATTGGCCAACATGGATTCTTTTTTGATAGCAAGCTTAATCTTCTGAAGTTTGGCACCGAAGAGTTCATCCTTACCAAAACAGACGATGACACACCGACTAAAGTAGTGGCGGCATGTACTGTCAGAATAAGCGGAAATACCGAGCAGATAATTTTTGGGAAATTAGGGAAGGATTTTGGAGGCTGCATCGGGCTTATCCAACACCACGATTTACCTTGCAAACACCTCAAAGACAAAGCACTAGTTAAAACCGACGGCGAAATACCGATAAGGATAGCAAATATTTCATCCAATTCCAGCAAAATCAATAAAGGAGATGTGATAGCCACTTGCGAGCCGGTGCAGTGGATAACCAGTTGCGAAACGCAGTCAGAAGTCAGAAGTAACACCCTCAACATCACCTAAGGAAGTCCTAGAACATTTCCAGAAGTTGTGGCATCATCTGACTTCCGAAGAACTGAAGAGGGCCACACAATTTATCAAAGAGCAGAGCAGAGCCTTTGAAAGGAAAAATGGCAACACTGGAAGAACGAACATCATAAAACATAAAATCGACACTGGAAGTGCTCACCCCATACGGCAGCATCCTGGGAGGCTACCAGTGACGAAGCAGCAAAAGGTTACCACATTAGTCAACAAAATGCTTGAAGAAAGACAGCTGTCCACTTCCCAGAATTGATGACAGGTTGACGATACTAGCAGGTTCTCAACACTCAATGTGAAGAGCGGCCTGGCAAGTACGCATCGACGAACAAGATAAGGAAAGGACTGCCATTTCTACCGGAAGTGCTTTATATCAGTTTAAAGTTATGCCTTTCGGACTATGCAATGCCCCCGCTTCTTTTGAGCGTCTTATAGAAGTTGTTCTACGAGGCCTCACTTGGAAGACATGCCTGGTCTATCTTGATGATATAGCGGTAATGGGGAAAACTTTCGAAGAGCACCTACAAAACCTGCATGAAGTTTTCACTAGAATCAAGACTGCTCAGCTCTTACTGAATCCAAAGAAATGTTTTCTTTTCCAACAAAAAGTTGAATTTCTCGGGCATGTCGTGTCATCAGAGTAAATCCAAACCGACCAACGGAAGATTACAGCAATCAAGGGGCCTCGTCCTCGCGACTACTATGAACTGCGGAGCTTCCTTGAACTATGTACTTATTATGGAAGATGTGTTGAAGGATTTGCAAATATAGCTGCACCTCTACATAAGCTCACTGAAGAACGTGCAAATTATAACTGGGATCATAACTGTGATTCTGTGATCAGGAAATTAAAAGCAGCTCTATGTTCTAGTCCAATATTGGGATATCTGGAACAAAATTGTAAATTTGTATTGGACACCGACGCAAGCAACACCGGCATCGGAGCAGTTTTATCGCAAGTACAAGAGGATAAGAACGAGTTATCGAATACTACAGTCGAACACTTTCGAAACCTGAACGTAACTACTGTGTAACCCGAAAAGAGCTTTTGGCAATAGTACGGTCTGCTGAGCATTTCCATCAATATTTGTATGGACAAGAATTTCTGATAAGAACTGATCAGGCGGCATTTAAATGGCTTTTGGATATAAAACAGCCTGAAGGACAGGTAGCCAGATTGCTTGAAAAGTTACAACAATATAACTTTAAGGTTAAGCACAGGGCAGGGAGATTGCATAATAATGCAGATGCTTTATCCAGAAGGCCATGCGAGGATAATTGTAAGCATTGCCAAAGAATAGATCAACGAGAAGGAATTACTCCCATTAGGCAGTTGAAATTTGAGTTTGATCAGCAGTGGACCACAGAGCAACTTAAAAAGGATCAGCTTGAGGATAGTGAAATAGCACTATTGCTAAAAGCTAAAGAAGAACATGAACCAAGACCAAGCTGGAAAGAGATTTCAACTAAAGGATTTGCTTTTCAAACTCTGTGGAAAAGTAGTGAAGCCACAGTTAGTGGTACCAAGGAGGAAGATATCGGAAATTCTGGAAGAAGAACATAATGGAAAGTCGGAGTGATCAAAACGATTGACAAGATCCGCGAGAGATTTTACTGGGTCAACTACTGCCAGGATGATCTAGGGGAAAAATGCAACAGTATAATGTGAGCCTACCGTTTGAACGTATCGCCATTGACGTAGCTGTTTCTGGAAAAACAAATAATGGTAACAAGTACATTTTAGTGGCAATTGACTACTTCAGTAAATGGCCTGAAGTATTTGCGATCCCCAATCACGAAGCTGTTACCATAGCAGAGGTCCTCGTGAATAACTTATTCAGCAGATTTGGTGTCCCATTATATAGAGCTGCACTCAGATCAAGGACGCAACTTCGAATCCAAGGTTTTCCAAAAAGTCTGTGATTTACTCAACATCCATAAAACACGGACTATCGCCAAGACCATTGAAGAACATTTGTCAAAGGTCATGATGAACATCAGAAGGATTGGGACCAACACATATCACTATTTTTGATGGCCTATAGATCAGCAGTCCATGACACGACAGGACTAACAACAGCCATGGTTTTACTTGGAAGAGAACTCCGTTTACCCTGTGACCTATTATTCGGAACGCCAGACAACCAGGATATGGAAATTCAAGACTACGCGGACTCCCTTAAGGAAAAGTTCTATATATCCATGAATTAGTCAGAGAAAACATGGAGAAAACCAGTGACCAAATGAAGACACGATATGATCTCAAAGCTAATTCTATGGGATTTCAGATGAACGATTAAGTCTGGTTACATAATCCGCAAAGGAAGAAAGGAAGATCTCCCAAGCTAACGCCAGTATGGGAAGGGCCCTATACCGTCATCAAAATAATTAATGACGTAGTGTATAGAATTCAACGTAGCCCCAGAAGCAAACTGAAAGTTATCCACCTCGACAGGCTAAAAGTATATCAGGCATATGAAGTAGCTGATCGGGACGATCAGGTTTAAGAGGGAGGCAATGTCACGGCTAAGCAACCACCCGAATGTTTATGTGCTACCCTATAGAACTGGCCTTGGCGCGTCTATGTATGAGTCATCGCCGGCCGCGAAGATTCAGGAACGCTGGAATTATCTCGATGCCCCCTGGTCGAGAATCATGTAGACTGGCCTCGTTTCTTCCCGAGTATTCGTGATAGATTTGAGATTGTATATAAGTAGGTAGTAGACCTAAAGCGTGTTGAGTTAGTTAGTCATTAAGTGTTGAATTGTAAAGAGCTATTAGTTGCAAAGTTATAAGAGTAGTTTAGTGTGTTTAATTGTATACAGTGGTTGAGAATAAAGATAGTATTAGTTTGAAATAGTAAAAGTCGTAATTTCGTCCAGAACTCACGGAAAAATGTAACAATATTATGTTTGTAAAAAGTTTTTTTTTTCATTTTGGGTATGCCTTGGGTTAGTTTTGGTTAGTTTGGTTGGCTGCGCCCTAGTAGCGATTATCTACTCTCAGGTATTTATTTTGAGTATCAGTCACCCACTATTGAGCCTACTCTCTAGGGAACTCTTTTTCTTAATTTTGGGTTAGTTTGGGTTAACCTTGGGTTAGTTTTGGTTAGCACTCGGTTGGTTCTTGTTGATTGAGCCCCCGTAGCGAGCGAAGCGAGCGGAGGGCCATGCAAATTATATATAATAATGCGCACAAGTTGCACACACGGTATAGGGATCGGAGTGCTTCGGCGCGCATTATATTTCCTAGACTGTGTCTGCAACCGATTGCACACTCGGTATAGGGAACGTAAAAATGCTGCCGGATAACATCAGACAATTAATTTTAATTCCTCAGTCTTACTTAGGATACCGAAACAATTTTTATTTGTAGCATTATTGAATCTTAACATTAAAAACATTGTAAGTGATATTTTAACATTTTTAGGAATAGGTACAGTTTATTTTTTTGTATTTACAATAATTAGCAGAAGTGTCAAAAATTCCATCACTTAACGGTACGGTCAACCAGTTCTAAAAATTTTTTGAAAGCGTCGAGTAAAGTAAATGTTATTATTTTTTCCCTCTGTTTGATATTGGTATCAAAAAATATATATGCTGCAAAAACTAGACAAAAAGCTAAAGAAACCTAGTGATGCAAGATGCAAGTCCTTTCCGACTGCACAGACTCAAACTGAAAATAATAGGTAACGTTTTCGAAATTCAGTTATCTTAAAAATTAAGGTTTATTTTTAAACAAAGCAAAAGCAATTGTGTTAATTTTAAAAATTTCTCGCCAACAACAGTCTTTAAAAAATATTTAAGTAACCATGTATATTCCTGTTTTAGTTTATATACACTTCGAGATATATTTTAAACAAGCTACTGTAAATTTATAAATTGCTAGCCATTCTTTCTATTTTTTACATCATAGCAAATTATAATTGTTAAAATACTTGTTATAATTATTATTATGTGCCTTTCTGTGATGGGTATGGCTCCCAAACGATCTTTTGTTTGTATTTTTTTGAAGTAAAGAGTAGTTTCTATATGAATTAATACGTTTTCCATTGCCAGAGCCTGCTCCCTATACGCGCGACGTCATCTTAGATTTAGATATCAGGCCTTCATATTTAGTTGCATCAAGCTACTCTACCATGATATTTGTCAAATTTGTCTACTTAAAGTATTTGAATTAACGACATGGGCCACACACTTGGAAAAAGCATTTGATTTATGTGGATCCAACCTTATTTTACCTGCATGACGCCAATATATAGGAAATAGTGCGTCACAAACCCATACCACAGCTTACCATAAGCTGTGCCCACACTGTTAAACGTTGAACTAAATAAGCATATTTTGAGCGCTTAATAAAATTAAACTTGTTTTAATTGTTTGTACGTTCTTTGTTGCTTTTTGTTCAAAATAATAAAGATAATGAGAGAACCGAAAACTTTTTAAATGAGGGATCACTCAATCCGCTTTGTCAGTTGAAATGTTTCACGTGAGGGCTAGTGGGAGTGGTGGAGTAACTATGACAGGACAAATTCTGACGAAAAAACATGACCCTTTAAAAGGAAAAAAATGACATGTTTTCAGTTTTTTTGTAGAAATATAAGACTAATGGAATAATTATAGCGTCGCCCGTTTTACTTGGAATGCGCTCTATTAAAAAAATATATATGAAATTTTAGCGAAAAATAGTGGAAAAAAAGCTTTATGAGGTTTTTCGTACGAGTATCAGTGTCGAAAAAGGATATGTTTATTCTTTTTTTCATATATTTACCAATAGAGTTTGTAACTTTTTCATGAATTTCTAGTATTTTTGAAAATGCTTCTTACAAATACACTCATAATATATATCTTGAAATCTATTATTATGCGATGTTAAAATTAAAAAATCTAACGTCAACAACTTTCGAAAAACTTACATTATTCTAATTTCAGCAAAATATTTTAAACAAAATATATTTCAAAATTGTTTTCACTTCTCACTGCCAAGATCTTGCGTACACCATGAAAACAAAAATGCTTATTTTCACTGAACGTTTTGCGAGAATTCATTTGGCACATGAATCAGCTGAAACTACGTCGTCACAACGAACTCTGTCGTCAGAATAGATTGACCGTCCGACGCGACGCGACGCCTGGCTTTAGTTCAATAACGTGCTATCCTAAATAAATAAAAACACGGAATAAGGAGCAGTTTATTATCTATCCAGGTTCTCATGGAAAAATCAATATACTAGCAGACTCCTTTCCGTAATTTTTTGTTTTAATATTTATTAGAGTTATTAATTCCTCTTGTATTCTTTGGTTAGTCGATATCTGTGTGGTGAAGCAAATGGACGTTAACGGATTAACGTGGAAACATATAAAAGAGAGATAACAGGGTACATAACATCAAACGAATTGTAAATATCTTAATAGAAAAATACTGTCGAAAATATATTTAAAAGCATTCGCTGAACCAAAGAATGAAAATATTATTGGGACAGAGGCTATATATAAAGGATAAAGAAAGAACACAATGGGAAGAAAGAAAAAAATACAAGCTCAAGGACAAACATATTAATATCGGACCAAACAAAATATAAATGTCGAGAACTATTAACATATTCTATTGGGAGTTGTACAGGTTGGAGGCGCTACAACTCGTATTAATGCTCTGAAAGTTCTGAACCAAGGATGAAGAGCATATGATCATCAATGCTCCGGGGCCAGCTCCATCTCATCACGATCTGATATCTTTGCAATAGAGGTCCGCATCTGCTCCTGAAGGGTATGACTATAACCAGCCCAATCAGTGCACTTAGGGTCCCTGTATTCAAAGATGGGTCTTTTCCCTGTTTTCAGATTGAAGAGAATATGTCTATGATCAGAGCACGAGGGCTCTGATGACACTCTCCAAACTGAGATTCTTGTGGAGAGATTATCACTGATCGTCAGATCTAATACCTCCTGCCTATTGGCAGTTACAAAGGTTGGTTCAGCCCCTCCCCTAGTAAATAATTGTATAATGACTCATCTCTTTGATTGGTGTCCGGGCTGCCCCACACTGCATAGTGTGCATGGGCATCACATCCAACTAATAGATGGAAGTTCTACCTGGCTAAAAAAATTAAAAAAGCAACGGAGTTTGAACCCGGACCCTCCAGGTGAGACCCAGTCATCTAAACCTCTAGACCACGAGGGCTCATGCCGCAAATTGATTGCACCGTGAAGACATGGCGCGATTAGGTGCCCAAATCTTGAGCTTTTGTAGCGCTACAAACGCTTACAAACCCTAACCGATTTCAGCACCCTGGTGCCGTCGTATGTGAGGATGTGTAAATATGCTGCCGGGCCATCTCAATTCTTGCTTCTTCCATAGATTTAGATTGAAGTTCCGCACTTCAATTGGAGGAGATTGGTTTAGTTCAGCGTCCCCAGGAAAGTAGGCAGAGCAAACGATCATATCCGTTGTGCTCTGTCCCATGGATATTTTGACAAGCGCTGTCGCCATGTCCCGCGAGCAATGATCTGAAATTTTGAAAAATTTCATGTTGTTTTTGATTAAGATACATGCTCTGGGTCTGTTTCCAGAGCAAATTATCTTACCAGATGTATTACCTAGTCCTCGTATTTGGCCTGCGGTTGATAGCCCGAGCTCCTGGAGAAGTGCGATATCTACCCGCCCTTCATTAAAAGTTTTGCCAAGGGTGTATGAAGCAGCCTTGGCATGTTGCAGATTGGCCTGCAGAAAAATGGTCTTATTTTCCATTTTTCTTCCCAGTCTGCTCGTCCAAGGGGGCCCTACCTCCTTGTTTTTTCAACCCTTTGGTCCCCTTGGACAGGGATGGTTGTACATTTTTTGAGAGGTATTTGGCTCCCTCTCTGCCACCCGATGTTGAAGCTGTTGCTTCCATCAATCCGGTCTCAGGTTTGGAAGCTCCTGTGAAGACAGGATCAACCCTACCTTCAGCTCCCTCCTGAGGGGTTTCGGCAGAAGTGCCAGCCTCCTGTTCATGTGGGACGTCTCTACGTTCCTCCCTGGCTTAGGACGGAATTACACCTGTCCAAAGCCAAAGAAGGGTCTGAAGTCCATCCCCTTCAGAGTGATTCGTCATCAATGGCGAATGTCCGGGTTTGTCCTGGACCTGATTCTTTCCGGTGCAGAATTACCCACTCTCGGGTGTTGTGGGGGTAGACTGCGGTTCATATTCCGCAGTCTTGGAAGAACCACTTCCGATGTCAACCGTTTGTCGTTATCATCGAGTATGTATGTGATGCATACATGTGGTTTTAGCATATCGACCCTGCTGACGGCTTTTTGTTGAGCACTTTCCCGCGGCTTCAGGACGGTTATTACGTCCTTAAGCCATGTCATGCTCGCGTCGTCGGCGCAAGTCACTTGCAGCCAGCCTGGCCTAGCTGCACATTCCAGGAAGCGAACTTGAGGTCCGTCTTCCGTAAGTTTGTCTACAGACGTCATTATGGCGTTCTGTATCAGCCTAGTTTGACTGTTATCCAATGAGGCAGTCGGAGAATCAGTGTGGACTATACCAACTCTAATGCCCCGCAGTGCCGTCCCATAGGATAAGCCAGGGGTGGTTGTTCCAGCTCTGTGCTTTTTTGCCTGTTGTTCAGATATGCTGCCGTAAGATCGTGTGCGTTTTCCGCCCTGTAATCTACTGGTGTTCCCGAATAGTGGGCAGTTGTCTCCGGCCACTTCCCGTGTTCAGGTCTTCCTTATCCCCTTTTTTTCCCTCAAGTGCCTTTTTCAAGGCTGTGGGATAGTCTAACCCCTCTTGAAGGAATCGTTTTAGACGTTTTTTTCGCCGAATTTGGTAGCCTCCTTTTCCTGACAGTAGGTTTCTCAAGAGCGGCCAGCTCCCCTTCGGTCTCGCTCCTCTCTTCCTCTGTGGTGGTCCAACCTAACAGGCTTTTTTCCACCCCAGAAGAAAGGCTACTGGTTTCAGGATTGGTTGGTTTATTTCCAGCCTCTCCTGTTGTTGTTGTTGGGTTGAGGTCGGTCTGTCCATCCTCAACCTCCATTGGTTCAAGGTCTTGACCCTCCCTGATGGGTGCATTCTTTTGGATTTGTTCTGCCATAAAAATTCCCACGAGTAGCTAGGGAAAGGAGTCAACCACAGTAGAGCCCTGCATTGCTGTAGAGAGGCATAAGAATACGACAGGATGCTGCCTGGTTTCCTGAAGGCACGTTTGAGACATCATAACCCTGATGCCATTCAGTCCTTGGCACGTATGCTACACCGTGACTTGGGGAAATTTTTCGACTTGCCTAGTTTAGATCCGATAGTTTCAGTTAGCTAGCAGGGGCAACTCTGGCAGCATGTGGCTTTTCGCTCACGGACATCGGTCTTGACGCACTTGAAGTCTATACCAGGAATGCACCGTAGTCCATTTCTAGGATGCACTGCAAGGAGCCCTTGGTCGAGACGTCTAACGATATCGTATATCATCACCCCCGTGTACAGTACAGGTTAAAAATATTTCAAAATCATAGAACGCCTTATTCATAATGGGTAAGTTCCTAACTGTAGTTGGCAATCTGCTAAAGAAAGCCAGTTGGAAGTGCAGAGTCGCGTTCCAAGACCTGTTGAGCCTGAGGAACCCCACCCGCAAATCATCACGTGCTCTCGTATCATGTTGATGCATTTCCCTGGTTCCGACAAATCTGTCCAGGTTGTTGCGAACATATATTAATGCTGCTGCGAATGCTGATGCGAACTGTCCTCGTCTGCAACGCATAAAGTCAGTCCTGGAGGCTCCGAAAGAAAGGCCGAGCAACATCACAGTAACCACCCCGAGCCAAGACTCGAACTGCCCTTCTCTTCAACGCAAAGACTATTGCAGCGTGACAGAATGCCCTCGATAAGCAGCCCATACACACAGGTGACCCCAATAAATTTCACCTGGTTTGTGAAATCAATACTCCCATGTGGTCTAAGAGCGAAAACTACATTCTTTGTTTTATTCTAATTGAGATTAAGATGGTTGGAAGCAAACCAGTCGCCAATGACCTCGGTACACTCATTTATCTTCATCATAAGAGATTTGCAGGTCACAAAACTTGTAATGAAGTTGGTGTCATCCACGTACAGGGCAACGTTAGCATGTGGCAGGGCTGAGGCCACATCACTGCCATATAGAAGGAATAGTAAAGGGCCCAGAATGGACCGTTGGTGTACACCGTGCCTCACAACCCGCTCAACTGACGACCTTCCATTTATGGATGTTACTTGCCGCCTCCGAATCAACTGACAGCTCGCTGGTAGAAGACCATGATATTCTAGCTTAGCAACTAATATGTCATGGGAGATAGAGTCGAAGGCCTTGGAGAGGTCACATAATGTAGCACCTACATAGTCCCCCCTTCAAGGTCTCCGACTATGCCCTCGCACATCCTGTGCAAGGTCATAGTCGTTGATTTATTCTTCCTAAATCCAAACTGTTCATCAGCGCGCAAGACATTCGAATGAATGTACTCGGACAGCTGAGTGCTAAGAAGAAACTCAAAGATCTTAGATAGAACAGGTATTATGGATATTGGTTTATAATTATCAGGTATACTTTGATTGTCACTCTTATATACTGGAACAGTTCTGTTTATCTTGAACACATGCGGGTAGACGAGTTTGCGATTAGAAGATTAAAAAGTTTTGCAAGGGGACCTGCCTGACTGTAACGGGAGCTATGAGAACAACCCCAACCAGAGTCATGGAAGTAATGTTGTGCCTGCCTCCCCTAAATATGTATCTAAGTGAGGTGGCTCTGACTGCATTGCTAAGGCTCAAAGCCGTTGGTGTGCAACCCAGCATAGGATGTGGAGAGACTAGACGCCACCTGTGGGAAGGGGCAGCCCGAAGACTGCATCTACTGCAGGTCAGTGCAGATAGAATATCTCCCAAGTTTCTCTTCGACAGACTATATGATGTATAAATAAAACCAATTGAGCCTATAACCGAAGGTGCGGTTAACATTTTCGTGGATGGCTCAAAAACCCAGGAAGGAGCAGGCTGTGGAATTTACTCCCGAAGCTTGCGAATTGAACTTAAATGATCTATGGAGGGCCATGCAAGTATAGTTCAGTATGAACTTGCTGCAATATCCATGGCCGCAAAAGATATTGTTCGCAGGAATACTGAGAACAAGACTATTAAAAGTTACACGGATAGTAGACAAGCCCTACTGGCCTTGAAAATTTATAAACTTACAGTCAGGTCAGTACTAGAATGCCATAATTCACTGCATGCCGCCTGCAAAAACAGAATTTCTGTCTGCTGGGTTAAAGGACATGCACAGTGCGAAGGTAACAAATTAGCGGACAAATTGGCTGGAAAGGCTGCCAGTTCAAACGTTATGGGAGCCGGCCCTTCAAACCTACCTACCGCGACGGCGATACATATGATAAAAAAGAAGTCTTCATGGGTGACTTTAGGTCAAGATGGGACCAAACAACTAACTCTCGACTGGCCAGGGAGCTATTAAGCTACCCTAATGAGTCTGCAGCGAAAGCATACCTGGATATGTCAAGGAAGACTTTACGACTCATGGCAGGAATTCTGACTGAACACTGCCAGCTAAGGAAACATCTCCACACAATGAGATTATACGAGACAGCTCTTTGCAGAGGCTGTGAACAGGAGGACGAAACAGTAGAGCATCTGCTCTACGATTGCGACGCTGTTTCGGAAGTAAGGGAATCCATTTTGGGAGAACGATGGCCAACCATGGCTTTCCTTAGAACAGCCTCCTCGGGCAACATCGCCGCCTTTTTTACAATTGATGTATTGGTTGACCTAGGGAGGACGCACAGGGGGTTCAATGGTGCTTAAGTGCTGCGGCCTCATCATTTCCAGATTTCAGATTCCAAGGGGACCAATGAGAACATTCTTAAGAGATTCAATTAGGATTATATTTAGGTTGTATATATCCTTACTATGTTTTCTCTTCATTCCATCGATCGCAGCCCTGACCTCGTTGAAAGTGCACTGGCCGAATGAGAACCGAAGCTGAGGAACCCTGTGGGCCTGTTGTAGGTACGTAAGGAAAGGGAGGTTTGATTGAGGGAGGCATGAAATAAGTCGCTCAGCTATCTCCACAAAGTAGGCGTTAATGGCATCCGAGCTTATAGATCAGTCCCCATCCGAGGATCCACATCTCTTCTCTGGTCATATATGATTTTCCAAGCCGCCCTACTCATATTGTCTGAGTTCCTTATATGGTGTGTGTTTGCTTGTCTTTTAGAACTCGCCCTATAACACTCTAGTTCACATCGCAGCAGAGGACAGCTCAACTCCCGTAGCATATCAGCAACTTACGAAGCTCATTTCTTATCTCTCCGATTTCAGGAATAAACCAGCGTACTCTGTTCATTTCACCAGGTTTGGTTTTCCTGCGCTATTCTTGGAAATAACTGTTAAAGCAGGCAACAAGCTTATTAAAAAAGTGGTCACATTTCACAGCCGCTCATTTTCCAAGTGGTTGTACATTTCAATAATTCCTTTATCGGTTATAGGTTGATATAGTATATGTAACGGTTGAGGGTTGAAAAAAGACATCGCTTGTAAACTTATTAGTAGAGTGCTACTTACAACTTATCTTGACTTCTGTGGGCACCTCGGGGTTACAAGCTGAAATTTTCACAGAATGAAGGCTTTATTATATTAATTCAAAATCCGAAGGTAATAAAAAATCATAACGGGCAAAAGGGCAGTATACCTAAAAATCGAGATTATTATATGAACGTGTAGGATATTAAATTATGAATGTTTTCATATATAATTCATCTACATTTTTGTACGAATTATATTTTTTATCCTTGCTTGAAATATGCAGATTACATTGGCCCTTACGGAAAAATAAATCAAAAAATTGAAATATCTCGCTTCGAACCTGGGCAAAATCTGATTGAAATATACTCATTTTTGTATTCACCTCGCATTCTCTCCGAAATGAAGGCTCAAATCAAAAATTTTTATTCTTGCAAAAAGTTTGCCTTAAGTATTTAGAATACATAGGTGGATGAATAATTTTTTTTTCTCTCAAATGGTAATGGAAAAATAGAATTAAATGTAAAAAAGTAATTTTCTTCAAGCAGCGACCGGCCGATCTCTCGCTTCCCGAGCACTCTAGTATCTCACTTTTCTTCATAGCTTTATCTCTTTCTCGCCTATTGTACAATACAATAAGTGATTTTACACATTACGGATTAGAATAATAATAGCTATTATTATTTGAATAAAGTCAATGAAGACATTTTCGATTATACTGAAATTTATTTTTCCTATACGTTGCTAGGTAATAAAGAAGTAGAAATCAAATCATATACTTAATGCAACTGCTATAAAAAAAAAGACTAGCTTTTATTCAGAATAGAAAAACTGAAAACGTAAAAAATCTTTATAATAACAAAATCTATTTATCTTCAGTGTCTGTATCTTATTAAGGAATATACACAATGACTTCAGTATTGCCTTCCAGAAGTTTTTGTGCATGATCCTATGCAACCTATTTAATTTCTTCTACGTCTACAAGCTTGCTTCCATACAATCTAATAAAAATTTATTTAATTAAGTTTTATTATGTACCTGTTTAATCTAATAATAATTTACCTTTCTTTACATCCACATGCAATAAATACTTTTACATCCCAAGGAAATGCTGGTGTTGTTAAAATTGAGGATAATTTGGATATCACCTGCCTCCTCAAATTTCCATCCGCATTCTGTCACCTCTGGTAATAGGGGATTTGGTTCTAAAGAACTGAAGCACACCTTAGTTTGATAATGTGCCCTCATACTGCGAAATTTTAAACTATTTTTTTGTAGGGGCTAGTTTTTTCAATTAGCGATGAATAGGCCAATAGTGCCCTGAAAATGTTAATAGACGAAATGTTTGGATTTGTTGAAAATAATTTTATGATAAATTTCTCTGTTATTGAACATGCCATCTGAAAATTCCTGGACCCAATACCGTCTAAATAATCGGAATAATTTAGATACATTTTCCAACATTTAATTTTTCCTAATCCTGAAAACTGGCTGGTTGTATGACAACCCGTTAGAGCATGAAATGCAGGTAATTTTTTTGCAAGTTTTTCTTCTAGGTTGATGTCATGAACGGCCACATCGCACCGAATTTCCTCTTCCTCATTTGACCCCAAATTCTCTAGAAATTTTTAATATGTACCAGAAGTACAAGTACATCAGTGTCATTGGAGTCCACGATGCATGTCAAATAATACATACAATGTTTAGCAGAGAGAATAATGCAACAAAATCCTAGTATCAGCTTCTTCGTGACTATAGAGGATAGTAATTTGTTGTCAATTGGTTCGCATTTTGTTTTCTTATCAAAAATATTGGTAAATCCCCCACTATAGTTGCGAACTTGAAATTCTTTTGATGAGAGTGCTCGTTCAGATAAAAGGTTCGTTAACTGTTTTTTTTTTAACTAAAAACAGAGTGGATAAATAAACTCCACTGTTTTTGATGTAAAAAGGTAACTTATTATTAGATTAAACGGTACATAATAAAACTTAATTAAATAAATTTTTATTAGATTGTATGAAAGCAAAGCTTGTACACGTAGAAGAAATTAAATAGCGTGCATAGGATCATGCACAAAAATACTGGAAGGCAATATTGAAGTCATTGTGTATATTCCTTAATAAGATAGACACTGAAGATAAATAGATTTTGTTATTATAAAGATTTTTTTGTCATACGCTCCCAAAAATAGCTATTTTACGGACTCATTTGAGTACGTAAAATGCTTCTTTTTAGGCCTAGTCCCTAAAAGTCGTCATGGCAACCTTTACGGACTATTCCAATATTCCTGAATATGTCTAAATGTCAAAAATTTCGAATGACATGACAAAATTGTCAAATAGTTGCTACGATATCAAATTCTAAGCTAACTTTGTCGTACTTTATGATTTCAAAAATTATGGTAGATTTGCAAATTTAGGCGTTCTGAAGAATTGCAAAAAGCGTATAAATAAAAATTAAATTTTGGGAGCGTATGACAAAAAATATTGTTTGTCACACGTACCTAAATGAAGTTTTTCAGGACTCATCTGCTATTCCGGACTCGGCTAATGCCTCGTCCGGAAACAGCAATGATTCGTCCTGAAAAACTCCATTTTAGGTACTTGTAACAAAAATAACTATTTACATTTTCAGTTTTTCTATTCTAAATAGCTAGTCTTTTTTTTTAATAGCAGTTGCATTAAGTATATGATTTGTTTTCTACTTCATTATTTCCTAGCAACGTATAGGAAAAACAAATTTCAGTATAATCGAAAATGTCTTCATTGACTTTATTCAATTAATAATAGCTATTATTATTATTAGTATTCTAACCCGTAATGGTGTAAAAGCACTTATTGTATTGTATAATAGGCGCGAGAGAGATAAAGCTATGAAGAAAAGTGAGATACTAGAGTGCTCGGGAAGCGAGAGATCGGAGATCGGCCGGTCGCTGCTTGAAGAAAATTACTTTTTTACATTTAATTCTATTTTTCCATTACCATTTGAGAGAAAAAAAAATGTATTCATGCAGCTATGTGTTCTAAATACTTAAGGCAAACTTTTTGCAAGAATAAAAATTTTTGATTTGAGCCTTCATTTCGGAGAGAATGCGAGGTGAATACAAAAATGAGTATATTTCAATCAGATTTTGCCCAGGTTCGAAGCGAGATATTTCAATTTTTTGATTTATTTTTCCGTAAGGGCCAATGTAATCTGCATATTTCAAGCAAGGATAAAAAATATAATTCGTACAAAAATGTAGATGAATTATATATGAAAATATTCATAATTTAATATCCTACACGTTCATATAATAATCTCGATTTTTAGGTATACTGCCCTTTTGCCCGTTATGATTTTTTATTACCTTCGGATTTTGAATTAATATAATAAAGCCTTCATTCTGTGAAAATTTCAGCTTGTAACCCCGAGGTGCCCACAGAAATCATTTTACAGAAGGCTTTTACTGCGTTGGGCACTCTACTATATATCAAGCGCAAAATGATCTGCTAGGGTAGGATTAAATATATTTATGTTGATGTTTCTACAGTCACATTCATTAAAATTAATAAAAATATGATTGAGACAATGGCTTAGCCTGGTATTAGTAAAAACTTGTCGCTTAAATCCGAAAGAGTTCATAATGTCGGTAAAACCTATTGTAACGGAAACCCCTATTTACATACTTAGTTTTAGTATATATTATGTCATTGTATTAATTTCGTTTATAGAATATAGTTACAATTTGTATTAGGTATATTGTTATAACATCATTTCATTATTTTCTAAATTGTTGTTCACATATACTTATAACACTCAGTAGATAATATTGTGGTTTGTTTAGTCTACATAAAAACTAATAATTTCTTTGGAAGGCATAGGTGATTCGTATCACTGCGTGTTTAGCTTATGTAACCCGATCCGGGAGATAACATTTTGCAAACAAATTAGCCAGAATTGCCAAACTTTGGTACAATGGGCTGTTGGAATACAAAAAAAAACCTGAAAAGAATGGAAAGATGCTGTTCTAAACGCATCAACAATTTAAAGAAAATGCTCGATAGAAAGAAGATAGCAAAGGAAAGTATGCTTCATTACTATTATTCAAATGCATACTTATCGGAAATTGTTTTTTTTTAAGGATAGCAAGGATAAAGCGGGACCCTCTTCGGACGAGTCCACGAGAACATGGCAAAGGAGTGCACGTATATTGTCACAAGCGGGACATTGTGGCATGTAAAAATTTCAAAGGTACATTGGTGGCATTAAAAAAAAAACTGCGAAGGTACATTTATTAAAAAGGTCAGTACTAAATAAAAATTTAAATTTTAATATTTTAATTAATAACGTACCATGTCGAGCCTATTTGGACACAGGCAGTGATCTAAATAAATTTCGGAATATCGTTCGGAACACTTCAGATACCTATTGTAGTTTAGAGTTCCGGGGGTGAATTTTTATTTCTAAAAACGAAAGCCGACTTATAAGTTACTTTTAACGATTTTTCTATGCAGTCCAAAGTACATTTTGTAGATTTTGATCTGGGCACCATAGAAATATAGTAGTGGGGCAACATATCATCAATCACAAGAATGTTTTATTTACAATACAAGCAAATTCCTTTCAAATACAAAATACAAGAGTACGCACCGAAAATTAAAATTCCTATAATGTTAGAAAGTGATGTAGAAATCCAACCATATTCAGGTTTGTCTGTGTACGTCCAGGTGGACACGACTGGTATGTTATTGTTTTCTGCTACCACACAGAGCAATAAAAACGAAAAATATTCCATTCCTAGTTGTATAGTAGATAAAAATCAAAATACGGTGGTAGTAATTAGTAATAATTCACAAGAATTATGCATGCAGCGTGGCACAATTCTAGGGCGTGCTTTTCAAATTGCCTAAAAATTACTCCGACATATTACAAATAAATAATTTAAATATTGCAGAAGTAAAATTTAATAACAAAGTGTTAAGTGAAACAGAACCATCGCAGTTCCTCAAGCTCTTGTCGAATTGTGAGAACTGTTTCGCTAAAAACATGTCTGAATTGGGCGTTACAGATTTAATTGAATTTGAAATAAATTTAGGAAAACCTGAACCGATGTTTTAGCGCCCCTATCGGTATTCAGAATCTGATAAGGCCGTCATAAGGTCAAAAGTTCAAGCTATTTTGGATAATAATATAGTAAAACCTTCAAATTCTGCTTTTGCTAGTCCGGCTGTTGTTGTGAAGAAAAAAATGGCGACCATCGCCTATGTGTCGACTATCGCAAATAAAATTCGCAAACTATTAAATAATATAGAAAACCAAATAAATTGTTTAAGGAAACAATAGTTTACGAGTCTTGATCTGACGTAAGGCTATTACCAAATTAAAATATCACTAGACTTGATAAGCAAACACAGCCTTATGCCGGTTTTATACTGACAAATGATTGGCCAATTTATTGATCAAGTCGCTTTACCAAAAAAAAAAATAATAATAATAATGTAAAACGCCAACTTGACGACAATTTAACCTGGCCAAGCTCTTTCTCACTATATTAACGGATTACAGCAATGTTCTCATTTTCCGTCAATTTTTGCGTCCAGTCAGTGTGGCAACTTAATGAAAAATATTAAAGTGAGGTTATTTGTCCCAATCCAATATTCTTACTGTATAAACCATGTTGTAACCAAAGTTTACCGTGTAAATATTGAGTTGGATGTAATTAATCTAATATAAATAAAAACATAATCTTAAAATTCTAAAAAAAAATATTTAGGTTGGTAGAGTTCATTAACGTTTGTGTTGTGAATAAGTTCAAAGCGCTTCCGGTGTAAAGCGCAGTTAAGCTAACCAAAAATTTGCAAA
The DNA here is from genome assembly GCA_016904865.1 of Pissodes strobi. NCBI lineage: Eukaryota > Metazoa > Arthropoda > Insecta > Coleoptera > Curculionidae > Pissodes > Pissodes strobi. The sequence goes on from MU182056.1 coordinate 529,251, forward strand.
AGAAATTTGCAAATAAATTCATCAATTTTAATTGTCAGTGTATGACTAGCATTTGTAACGCAAAATGAGCAATTTCGAGTTTTACGCATGCCATTTGGCGTCTCTAACGCACCAATAACATTTCAGCGTTTAATAAATAATCTTTTCGCTGAATTAAAAGATGAAATAAACCTAAATTTGGATGACATTTTGATTTTCTCTGACAAATTGAAAATAGTCTAGACACTTTAAAAAGAGTGTTGGAAATCTTGGAACATGCGCTTCTAAAATTAAATATCGAAAGATCTTATTTTTTTGAAACCAGCATAGATTATTTAGGATACGAAATTAGCTTAGAGGGAATTAAATCTGATCAACAAAAAAATAAACACTGTTGTAAATTTTCCAAAACCAAACACTTTACATCAATTACGTCAGTTTTTGGGATTAAGTTCATATTTTGGAAGATTTATTAAGAATCATGCTATGATCGTTGCCCCTTTAAGCAACTTACAAAAAAAATATATTTCTTGGACTTGGTCAATAGCACAAGAAATTACATTTAATGAAATAAAAAAAAATAAAACTTACTAACTTCTAGACCAATCCTTAGTGTTTATGATCTAAGTCTAGAAACTGAACTTCACACGTATGCTAGTTCATCTAAAGTTGCAGGAATTTTATTACGAAAACATGAGAATGTTTTTAAACCAGTCATGTATTTTAGTAGGGCTACCAACAGAGACGAAAAAGTTTTTCATTCATAATAATATGAACTCGAAACATTAGCCGGTCGAGTCAATAAAAAGTTTTAATAATAATAATAATAATAATAATATTAATAATAGTAATGATAATGATAATGATAATAATAAAATAAAATAAAATAAAAGAAAAGAAAATAAAATAAAATAAAATAAAATAAAATAAAATAAAATAAAATAAAATAAAAAAATAAAATAAAATAAAATAAAATAAAATAAAATAAAACAAAATAAAAAAATAATAAAATAAAATAAAATAATATAAAATAAAATAAAATAAAATAATAATAGATTACTGAAAGGCTTTCAAAAGTAAACAGGTTAGTTTCAACATATTCTAAACGCTGTAGCTTCGTACAGTTCGAATGGTCAAGTGGAAAGGTATAACCTAACTTTAACAGCTGCCATTAATACTGGTGTGTCTGACGAAAGCGAATATGTTTACTGTTACCCGATGCAGTATGGGGTATAAATAATTCTACATAATCTAGTACAGGGATGACACCTCATTATTAATGTTTGAGTTTGACGAACTAAAACACCCTGATTTAGACCCCACTACTGCAGAAGTAGACATAATACAAGATTCACAAATTGTAAAAGTAAATGGATAAACAAGCATTAAAAATAAAACAAAATTTTGACTCAAAAAGATACCCTGCAAAATCTTATAAAGTACTTTGGTCTGGTTCAGGAAATGCACATAAAGAAGTGTGTAGAAAACAGGTATTCAATTTGGTGGACAATACCACATTAATAAGGTTCATTTAAATGACAGTTATACAATTTCAGCTCTAAAAGGCATGAAAGGGTATAAAAAAATACTCCGACACTGTCCCAGTAGACCAGTTAAAAATATATACTGGTGGAGTTTGGGAACAGTCCCATTCAGATAGTGCAGTAAATAGTACAGACGAACTTATAGTTCTCTTAGAGGATTAAAAAAATATATATATTAAAAGAAAAATAATAATAAAATGAAATAAAATAAAATCAGAGCTCTAATGCGAGCATAAAAACAAATAAGATTAGAATTCTAATACGAGCATAAAAACAAATAAAATCAGAGCTCTAATGCGAGCATAAAAACAAATAAAATCAGAACTCTAATAGGAGCATAAAAATAAATAAAACCAGAGCTCTAATGCGAGCATAAAAATAAATAAAATCAGAACTCTAAAGGAGTATAAAAACCAAAAGTACGTAGTAAGAGAGCTCTATTAAGCATTACAAAATATATATTATATAAACCTAATAATAATATAGAAAGCTCTATGAAGCATAAAAAAAATGAATGGCAAGAAAAATAAAAAATAAACAAACATTTCTTTTTCTTCCGACACTTATACTACCTCAGATGTATTAATTTTTGTTCACAGAGCTGGGAACCGAGAGATTCGTGAGAAGAAGACGAGGACGTCTAACTGAGCAGGATGGCCGAATGTAACGGAAACCCCTATTTACATACTTAGTTTTAGTATATATTATGTCATTGTATTAATTTCGTTTATAGAATATAGTTACAATTTGTATTAGGTATATTGTTATAACATCATTTCATTATTTTCTAAATTGTTGTTCACATATACTTATAACACTCAGTAGATAATATTGTGGTTTGTTTAGTCTACATAAAAACTAATAATTTCTTTGGAAGGCATAGGTGATTCGTATCACTGCGTGTTTAGCTTATGTAACCCGATCCGGGAGATAACAGCGTATATTTACGGTTTTTGTTAGATCATTATTTTTGACCTGAGAGTTAGTCAGTTGAAATAAAGCTAGCAATAGAACACGACCGCTGTTTAATTTCACTTTGCCGTTACACTATATATCTGGATATTTCAAAATGGATGTCAAGGTCACCGTTTATTATAACGTTTCTATGTAGCTCTCACCAATCACATCCAAGAACAGCTTGCAGTCTCCGGATGGTGAGCGGTATATCAGATTCCACGAACTCTAATCCACATGACTCGCAATGTCGTTCAATGGCTATTGTTTTGATTTTTTCAAGTGCCCGTACTTTCATTTTCTGCTTCGCCAGAATGACTGCTCCCCCATGTCTGTTTCCAGGACGGCAGAAATGGAACACACAATCATAACCTTGGATCCATAATTGCTGGATTTCTTCTTCTAGAAGGCAATGTTCTGTAAAAAGAGTACACTATACTTTGTTGTATGGTGATGCAGAAAGGCCTTTATTTTACCAACCTTGTTCCTGTTAGACCAGATTATATAGAATAAGCTGAAGAGATATTTCCGGAAGTAATTGCACAAGTGCATCAAAACGTGTTGTCTAAAAACTGCATGAGTTCATTTTCATATTTTGGAGGAAGAGCCCGACACCGAAGATGGAGAGCTCTTTTTCCAAAATATGAAAATGACCGAATGCAGTTTTTTTAAGACAACACGCAAAATTATCTGGTTATTTTGATGCACGAGTGTAATTCGGGGGAATATTTCCGGAATAAGGACATGGTTTTAAAAAATACATTATTTTTTTTTTAATATAAAAACGTACATGTAACTGTAAACAAAATAAAGAGAAGCAAAATACGTTTTTCTTTTAGTCCGAAACGAAACATTGTGAATAATATATTTTGACTTTACTTTGACGTTATTTATAAATTGTCACTGTCATCGTTAGTTTACAATGGAATTACCATAGATACGTATGATGCAATTATCGCCGTGCTCTTTGGGTTTTTACAGTGCAATTATCGCTGTAATTTTCCGATAATTGCACTACTCTAATGGGATTTTTTTATATATGAGGGAAATAAATATTCGATTATTATTTTCTAACTGTGTACCTTTAGAGAGGGTTCTTCGGATACTTTTTTGTTGTATGTTAGCAGTGCTGCTGCTGTTAATATAAAATTTTGTCTATTTTGATATTGTTTTTTGAAATCAAGCCTCTTGACTCCTACTCTTTTTGGCCAGAACTAGGGCTATACATTTCTCCCCTTTAAAAAAAAATTGCAGCAATACAGGAAGACTTTCGCTCAGCAGTGAACATGATGGGCTAGTCACGATGATGATGAAAAATTTCTAGATTCTCGGCTTGCGATTTTTTTTATGGGGATACTTAAAGACAAAAGTGTTCGAGTATAATTCATCCAGAACTATCCAAGCCGTCAAACAACGCATTCGGGATAAGATTGAAGCAATACCTGTCAATATCCAGTGTGAGGTTATGCAAAAATCCAGTTCACACTCTAAGATTGCATCAATTTCAGTGGAGAACATTTGTCGAATGTATTGTTTAAAAAATAGGTGTTTTGTATTATTGCATACCAAATGGTTATTATTTTACTTTATATTTGTATATTATATATTACATATTAATAAAAAAATAATTGTTTGAGAGATCATCAAATTTTTAAATCATCCGGTTTTGCTGCCAGGCCCTGTGCAATAAAACACTAAACTATTGAAGTTTTTGTTTCATAAAATAATCTTCCATTGTCGCGCTTAAAAACCGAAACAACTTACCTTCACCATCTTGTCAAGATCCACATGATTGACTGATTATCTGAAGAGATAATTAAAAGCGTCGATAAAATTTGAGACCACTATTGAGTCAAGAAAATGTGTTTATCAGACAAATTGTTGCCTGTTACTCGACCTCAGTTGTAGGCTTTTTGAATAAGGCCACTTTGGTTTTGGCCCCTAACGGAGCTGAAGAACCCAAAAGGCCAAAAGAACTGAAAAATGCTTGACGTTTCGAGGAGCAAATCTGTCCCCGTTGTCAAGAACGAGACTTCTAACATTGAAAATGGTTAGTAAATGCAATCTAAACAAAAAAAGCTCATGCACTTCGTTAAGCTTTGAATTGACTTTGACAAGAGGACACTAATAAGTCATACCTTTTAATTACTGGTCTGTTATGTGATATGGAGGTGTTATTATGTGATTGTTGTCAAATCTATGTTGACAAATATGTGATTTGCGAAATTGTGTATGTTAATATAAGTTTGGTGTTCTTTTATATGTTTAAAACATTAGGTTTTAATAATGGTTTACAGGTTTCACCCATATAAAATTTATTATAATCACATGGGATTTTATAGATTACATTTTTAGTACTTATCTTCATTTTCACTGAGTGGTTTGTTTTTGTTAGTTTAAATCTAAGATTGTTTTCTGTTTTGAAAATAGTACGAATATTAAATTTGTTACCTATTCGATTGATAAATCAGGAATCTAAGGAATGAAGAGGTTCGTAGTACAGTCCTGGATCTGACTGTAGTCCTGTAGGAGAGTTTGAGTAGGGAGAACTTTTTTCGGGAATATGTGGTAGGTGTACTAGTAAGTATTTTGGTTTGGGTGGACATCCACCACATGGTACATTTTTCCAAATATGGCGTCATCATATATAATCGATTTCTATGAAATATTAACTTTTTATCAGCGATGGTTCTACGGGGAGGGATAATTAATCCTCTCCCCTATCCCCAATTTCCCCCAGAACCGGGAGAAATATTGAAAATATTACGTAAAATAAGTATAATTGATAAGAATCAAAATATTGTTGTCGAAAGCCTATTTGCCCCCTCCCCCAGCGTCCATTTACCCCCTATTTTATCAACCCCCCTACACTTTTACGAATGTAATGTTTTATTTCTTTTTTGTTGTTGTGATTGCTGAAATGAAATGAAGATATGGATGGAAATTGACAAGAGTCTCAAAAGATAGATCAATAGACTTTAAAGCAAGTTACAAAATATGCATAATCTAAAATCAAAGTGATAATAGTGTGATAAGTACGGAAAATTGCCGCGAAAAAATCAGGGCAGCTGCGAAAGTACGAGATGACATTGATATTGAGCTCAGTGAGAAGCAGTGTTTTACTATCATATGAATATTGAATGCTAGAAACAATATGGTCATAAGAAGACCCGTTAAAGCATGGAAGAGTAAAGGACCTATTAGAAAATGAAGAAAACGGCAGCACTTCCCAATCGCCTGCACCGGAAAGTGATAAGAAATCTGAAAGAAAACATGCTCGTCATCACAGTTCTTGAGGAAGGGGTACTGCGAATCGAGACCGTTAATGTATTAGGTATAGGTATGCAACCAGAAATCACATAATTGCATTTACGACAAGTATAAATTTAGTGAGTACTCAAGAGCTAAGGAGTTTTTAAAACCCACGTTATGCTTCAAAGGTGATGTTTTTACTGGCACTTGTGATTTGGAAGATGACGATGAGTCAAGGGTTTTTGGTGCCGAGATACTCTGTCATGACAATAATTGTATTTCTGGGTGTTTACTAAGGTAGAAATGGAAACTTCAAGATGGTAACAAGAACACACCTCAAGTCTCTGAAAGGGTGGCAGCGTTTTCTCGTATAGCTCGTGATATTAAAGCTGGACTAAATAAATCGTATGGATACACCCTCAGTTACATTCAAGACATATTTAATTCAGGAACTAAAATTAATATTGTGCAATTACTTTGGAAATGAAATAACGTTTGCAAAACCTAAAGAGAAAGCAGCACTTAGAACGGAAGACGTAGCAGATGTTGTGAGAAGAATCCTGTAACAGAATGTGTCTTTCTGTAGAGAGAATGACTGCAGAAGCTGGACTTTGGGCACACCGATCAATTCGGTGATGCTCATGATCTTCTTAACTCTTGCACTAAAAGTAAAATACCTAATGTTTTAATACATTTTTTAGTATATTATTTGATAGATCCAAACTCCATGGAGGAAGAAGACATAAATGAAATAGAAGTGGATGAAGATTTGAACAATACGAAGCATTCACAGAAGTGGCGCCTTAGAGCTCTTTCACACGAGGATTCTGTATGCAAGATACCCGTATCCGAGATACAGAATCGAGGTCGAAAACTTGGACTGCTGCATCGAATTCACGTAATTCTTCAATCAGTACTAAAATAGTCACATTGCCGTGCATAGATTCATCACTATAGCACGTAGTAAATAATACCTATGACGATTCAATTTATACTGAAAAATATCCTGCGTCTATGATATATTCTCCGTTGCAGTCCATGTCTGAACACGTCCATATATCGTAATGGTAATTTTGGATGCGGCATACGCATTCAGCGTCCGGCAGCTGAAGTTGCTGGAATGCAAAAATTCGGTATCGCGATACTGTATGCGTCGCTCGTGCCGTGTGAATAGATCCATTTGAATGTATGTTTAACCCGTATCCCGGATATGCGTATCTCGCATACAGTATCCTCGTGTGAAAAGGCTCTTAAGGCACAAGCGTTATTATAAATAATGCGCTACAATATGTATCGACGAACTAACGTTGCATATAAAGATAGGAGAAGCAGTACATGAAAAATGTAAAAGCAAAATATTGATGACAAGCTTGAATCATGTAGGTGTAAGTATCCGCTACAACGAAGTGATTCGTCATCAAGCAGAGTTTAGAATACTGATTCATTCAAAACATGCATCTTTGTGTTTGTGTGGATTTACCAAAATCGTTCTCGTTAGTGCTGACACTGATATAATGGTTTTAGCTTTGTTTCATTGGGCAACTCTTCATCAACTTGGCGTTTAGGAATTTTGGGAGCGCACTGGAGTTGGTGATTCCACGCGGCTTTTACCTGCTCATGATATTCACCAAAAAATGGGCCAAAACTTATGCTCTTTGCTTCCAGCCATCCACGCACTCTCTGGGTGTGGTTACACGAGTAAGTTTGGCACCAAAAAAGCAGCCCTTCATAGTGCATCCACGGCATATCTGGAACACTTTGGCATATCATCTGATTGGGCTTACATAGAACAAAGCTTTAAATCTGTAGAAACATGCTTGGTGCAGTTATTACAAAAAAGGTCATCTTGTGGATGTATGTATCACAATGCAAAAAATATAGACATTGAAGATTTGTCGCCTACAAGCGGAAGTGCCAAGGGCCATTTGCTAAGATCCTTTTTCTACACCTATCTTCAACAACACTGTATTGATGATGTGTTTGTTACCTTAGACCCATGCTAATTTGATTTTGCCGTAATAGACCATGAATTGGTGCTAGAAAAGAACTTACAGAAATACCCGACTGATTTTGTTGGCACATGCAATAATTGTTTAAAATGTGCCAAATCCTCCTGTATTTGTAGAAAAAATGACGTGGCCTGTTGCTCCTTCTGCAAATGTGGTGGCAAGGAGTTAGGTTCAACCTGTAACAATCCTTTTTAGATAATCTGAACATGTTCTTAGTGCACTCATTATTGTAATTCAATAACAATAAAAAATTAACAAAATCGATTTTTATTTATTTCTCCTGATTCTGGGGGAGGGGTGCGTATTAGTACTTCCTACTATGTGACAGCACGGTCATTGTGCTGAAGCGTAGTAGCAAAACTGAATATCATAGCCATCTTGTGGGGTTTTAAACTATACGCGAATTATGTGTTGAAGTCCAGGAGGAATTTATAAGCATTTGATTATGAATTCATACTGCGCTGTAACACATGAGGAATTAGATACCTTCGCGATGCAATCAATTTGCAGCAATAGCTCTTGTGGTCGAGAGGTCTAGTTGGTTAGGTCTCAAATCGGCGGCTTTCGGCGGCCCGGGTTCAAACTCCGTTGCTTTTTTAAATTTATTTCAAGGTTAAGTTTCTAAACAGTTTTTATTTTTATTTTGGGTATATCTTGGGTTAGCACCTTGTTAGTTTCCTTTTCTGTTTTTCTTCTTTATTTTGAGTATGTCTTCGGTTAGTTTGGGTTAGCACCTGGTTAGTTTCCTTTTCTTGAGCCCCCGTAGCGAGCGTGCGAAAAGTGAAATATTTTGCTTTCCTGTATTTTAACACAGTGTTGCAGCGCAGTATGAATTCATAATACGCGTTCGCAAATCCCTACGTGATTCTTGTGCTGGCGCACGGTAGGATTTTTAAACTATCTTGACAAAAATGGTTCATTTAATTTAATTCCTCCTGTATTTTAATACATTGGAGTGTTGCAGCGCGGTATGAATTCATAATACGCGGAAGGGGTGGTAAAAGTGATAAATGTAGAGTAGTTACCTCTCCCCCCTGTAGTACCGTCAGTGATAAAAAGTGGAAATTTGATAGGAATCGGTGATGTATTAACATAAATATAAGTAGCTTTGTGATCGCACGACCGCCATCTTTGATGACGCCATATTTGGAAAATGTGCCGGGTGGTAACCTAAGCTCTAAATACCTACTAAACATTCCTGAAGAAAAATTGTCCTTACGCAAACTTTCCTACGGAAGGAACCATTTGTCTATTGTTTGGTTGCTCATATTTGAACCATTTGCTAATATTTGGTTGCTCAAACACCATACAAAATGTTTGAATAAAATCAATAGAATAGTTATTATTAATCAAAACATTGCTTAAAAATTCTTTTCCCATGTTAAAATTTTTACTATTTCAAATTATTTTCTTTTGATCATAAAGACTTTTTACAACCCCCTTTTTAACCATTATTGGGTGATTGATACTTTTGTTTCGAAACTATTTAAGTCCTTTTTGATAAGAATGTCAAGGAATGAAAGTCGTTAATTAATTTCTTTTTCTATAGTGAATTAGATTGTAGGTTCTTTTGCGTAAAGAAGAAATGCTCATTACATGGTTAAATTAAAATAACGTCATCTATATAACGCCACCAAATTAAAGGTTTATATTCATAATTTTCAATAAAACGTAAATCAAAATTTTCAATAAAAATATTACTTAATAAAGGTGATACTGGTGAACCCATAGCCATAACGATTGTTTCGTTGGTAGTAGTCGTTATTGTATTGAAAATATGCATTTTTACAAGTACTTTAGCAAAAGAACTGGTTCTTGTTAAGGAAAGCAATCTAGAGAAGTTTATAATTCAATTGAGGAAGTCGATCAATGTAGTGGACTCTCTCTAACTTTCTTCAGTATAGCTATCTATTGTTTATGTTGTCTCTTGTTAGAGGTGATCTTAATTAGCTATTCTTAAACCTGTACCTATTTGATGTATTTTCCCTTCAATATTTAAATAGTGCGGCCAAAAACATGAAAGAACAAGACCTTAGATTTATTATTTGTTTTTTTTGTGCTGAATTTATCTTTATCTTTGCCTTCCATTGATTTCGAAACTAATGGAAATAGAGGTCATTTCTACTGTGCTACTTGTTTATTAATAACTCTCTCAAAAATCTAAATTAATTAACTTACGTTCCCCGCTAGATTGAGACGGAGCGGTTGACATTCCTGGTGAATTCTTCAACTGCCTTGGACCGTTTTTTTATGTTCTGATGCCCCAAGGGTCCACTCTTGGCCCCATAATTAGAACCTCTTTCGGTGACGTCACATGATGGATTCCATAGCCTCAGACATCTCCGGCATCACCATCCAGGAAGCACCGCGAGCCAATTTACAGAGACAACCTAGAATACTCAATCATAATTTTATCTTCCACCTAAACTTTGTCAAATAAACCCATTTTTATCCAAATTTTCAATCTTTCATTTTGCACCCTAGCTCAGCTTCATTTCTTGGGAATAAATATTGATAGCATGCTTCGAACCTCTAAATCCTAAGCATCATATTAAGACTATTTTTGGCAAATTAAATTATAATTAACAAAAGGGGGTTAAACTGCAATGGGTCTTCATTTAAATTTCGTTCTGGAATGAGGCTGGGCTGTTGTCTTCTGGTGCAATGCAGCCACTGAAACAACGTCTAGTTATAACATTTGCAAATAGTAAAATATAAAAATGCTGAATATATAGTTATACTGTTGGTTATATTGAAATAGAGCTCGCAGTAGAGGTAGTTTGCAATTTGATGGCTTATGAAACTTGTGAAGGAATATTTCTAGATCCACCCAGGTCCGTTATACGTTGATGATTTGTTGAATACCTTTGTGGGCGATTGATCGTAGTTAGTAAATAGTATTCTATTGCAGCCAAAAATAGCATCTATTGCTGTTTTGAAAGTTTCTTCTTTTCGTAGAGTTTATGAAATATTTTCCCTTTAATTCGATTGAAGTCGACCAAAAATCAAAATAAGTTTGCCCGTGTAAACAATATAAGCATCAACAGGTTGCCAAAATATTGGCCCGAGCAAAGCATTGTAGAAACACAACTTGATGAGGATTACGAGCTCGAACGGTAAATTTAGTTTTGAAATAGGGCCAATATTAGTGACGTGCTTATACTTATTTATGACAAAGGTAAAATGCGACTTACCTACACCGTTGAGGCAAGCATTTGGCAAGATTATCTATTGGCAATCGCCTAAACAAATATGTCGTCATGTATTGAATCATGATGATGCCATATTTAAATTGCATGCACCACAACAGTGTTTATATGTATTACCTTCGAAAATTTTATAGGGGCATTCTATGAATGAAATATTGCACGCGAGCATGCGCAAAAGGACGCGACGGCGGCGGAAGGAACCATTAGCTGACGCAATTTTATGGGCATTGCCACAAATTTTTGATTACATACAATACACAATTTTGGTCACTTTTCTAGTAATTTTTAGTGCTCTCAAATGTTTAGTAATTTTCAAAACGTGAAAACTTATAATTACTTGAATTTCCAATTATAAAATAATCGACTTTTTCGTTTTGCTTTTCATTGACCTTTTTATAATAATGTCGAAGAAGTAATCTTAGATTCTAAACGAGAGATTGAGGAACTGTAATATTGCAAAACCATTTAGCATAAGGAAACTGTGGTTGGAGTAGTGTTTAAAAAAGCCGTTTGTTTGGAAATCTAAAAAAAAACAGAAAAAAGGAATCCCGGTCAGAATATACCAGTATATATATCCCAATCATTAATATCCCATGCCAAAATATCTCATACAAGAAAATCCCATGGCAAAAATATCACTCTACAAAAAAATCAACTAACCCAAACTAATCCAAACCAACCCAAAACTATCCCAAACTAACCCCCACCGGGGCTTTGCCCCTAGACCCCATTCGGGCTTCGCCCTTAAATCCTTCCGGGGCTTCACCAATTTACGTGAATGTGGAACGCTTCACGTGTAATGGATAATTGTAATTGGGATGTTTTTGTAGCGGGTTATTTTTGTTAGGGTATTTTTTATTTTGGGGTATTTTGGCTGGGCTAAAACTAACTGGGATACTTTCTTCTGGGATTTTCTGACCGGCCATCAGAAAGAAGACGTTTAATTTCTGAAAAACCGTTCAAATTGAAAAAAACTAAATTTTTTTTATATCTCGGTTACAATTAAGTTCATCATCAGTTTCTGAAAGGAAATGTTCCTTTCACTCGACTCACTCGAAAAAAAGAAATAGGTAAAATGGCGGAAAAATTAGTTATAATAATTAGAAGCAGAGGACATCGGTAAAAAAATGCTCCAGCTAGGATTGCCTGCATTACCGATAAATAGGAGCCACTTCCTTTAGACTAGATGATGATGTCCAATTAATTTGCCATC
>MU182056.1:541420-577911 GCA_016904865.1 Pissodes strobi
TACATAGTTTGTGTTGATGTTGCATTTATTTCTCGTCTCATAACTGTGTAGGTTTCTCTTCACATAAGTGAGTCAAGCCAATATATACATAGACGGTAATGTTAGAATATTTAAGTTTACAAATGCATCCCTAACATCTTCTCTGTAAGGAAGACCTTTTACTACCCTAACTACCCGCCGCTGCAACTTAAAGATCCTACTTGCCTGCGGCGCATGTCAGTGCATAGTTACAGTGTGATTGGAAAAGAGAGTCATAAGCCATTAAGACCACGTCGTTTCCAACGGTTTTTTGAGAGTTTTTAGAAGAAAAATTTAGGTTGATAGTTTACTTGATAACTTATCTATGTGCTCCTTGAAAATAAGGGTCCTGTCCAAATATACCCCCAGAAGCCTACCACTCTCACTTCCACTATCCTCGCTAGGTGTCGCTCCTCTTAGACCAAATATAATTTTTTCTCTTTTGCTTATGTTAAGGGACAATCTGTTACCCATGAACCAATCCATCAAACTATTCTCCATATTCTGCAACAAGCCGGGCTTCTCAGTGTGCTTTGTTAGTGCTGTGGTGTCATCAGCAAAGTAAGCAAGTAGCTGCTTGCAGGTCATTTATGTAAATTAAAAACAACAGGGGTGCCAAGATGGATCCCTGTGGTACACCATGCCTGACATCCAGCACACCAGAGAAACCCTCCGCAGCAAAAGTTTGCTGAGTGCGTCCCGTCAAGTAGCTCTCCGTCCGTCAGCCCAAGGCTCCATGCATTTATTCCATAATACTTCAGTTTACAAGCAATATCTCATGGGATATGCAGTCGAAGGCCTTGGAGAGGTCACACAGGATTGCTCCTATGTACTGACCTTCCTCAAAGCCCTCGACAACATACTCCAATAGTGAGAGTACAGCATCAGATGTTGACCTGCCAGATCTGAACCCAAACTGGGATTCAGTAAACAAACAGTTTTCCTCAAAATAAGAGCAAAGTTGCGTTTTTAGCAAAGGCTCAAAAACTTTTGAGAGCACAGGAACCAGGGCTTTGGGTCGATAATTACCAACATCATTACAGTCACCCTTCACCCTTCTTGAATATAGGAAGTACCTTAGGTTTCTTAAAACTATCAGGGAAACAGCCCTCTCTGATACACGTGTTTATTAAATGAGTGAGTGGCACAATCAACGTTTCCTTCAATTTCTTTAATAACAGAACATTAAACCCATATATGTATGTCTGCTTTGTTTGGTATTTAGTTTTTTTTATTGTATCTCGGACCTCTATGTACAAGACTTCTCTGAAGGAGAAGACATCAGCTTGAGCTGCTTTATTAAAAACATGCAGAAACTGTTCGGGTTTAATGTCAGTTTGTGGCAGACTGTTTAACAATGTGGAAGCGACATTTGCAAAAAAATGATTGAAGTCATCCGACGAAATATGGGCCGGTGCTGTCTCTTTCTTCGAACTTCCCCTATAATCATTTGCTATCTGCCAGGCTGCCTTTTCCTTATTTCCGATGCTACAATGTCTGCTAGACTTATTTTAAAAGTTAACATATCTACAAAATTTACAAATATATTATCCAGACATGCATTTTGCCTCGTTCTTTCTGTGATCTGTTGGCTGAAACCAAAATAATATAGCAGATCTGAGAGATTTTGCATCCTGCCACCGTTTATATTAAAATCCACATTAAAATCACCTAAAATCAGATTTATAATAGACAGTTACCACATCTAGTACAGCATTTAGACAGTCTAAAATCACCAGATGGGGGCCGGTACACCTCGACGACAATAAGGTTCAGGTTCTGGATTTCCACTGCTGCAAGTTTACAGGACATCTCCACAGACATGTCCACAATGTCCCCTCTCTCGATGCACTGGATCTCATTATTAAGGAAAACAGCCACCCCACCGTGAATACTGATTTTCCTCGAATATTGGGATGCTAATTTATAACCTACAAGTTGTAGAGTAGATATTTCTTCGCTTTTCATAAAGTGCTCCGAAAAGCACAGTATATCGTACTTGTTTTTATTGTTTTGCAACAATACCTCAACCTCTTCAGTTTTGTTTCTTAGAGAGCAGACATTCCGCTGGATTTCACTTATGTTCTCAAGTCCTCCATTGGATTTTCCCTCAATAGTGGGCGGCGTCGTAGCATAGTTACAGTGTGTAGCAGGAGAGAAAAATTTACAATGATTAATCTGTCCCAGATTTCAGGAGGCATCACTGTGTCCTTCATTTCTGCTGGGACCTCTAACTTGAAAGAACCTTTGAAGGTGTCTTTTCCGTTTTCATTTTGTATGCTTTGCATGTCACATTCAAAGCGTCTTTGAGGTGCTTTTGGAGCTGCTCTCCTGGATTGAGTCCAGACAGGAACAGGTATGATTTTGCTGGCTTTGCGACCTCCATTCCGCAGTCTAACTTTGTACCTCGAACTGGAGCTGACCTCGTTTGTTTGGGGAAATTTCTTCTACCAGACTTTGTTTTTACTAAAGTCCAATCCGCATCATCTTCCTTGTCGGTTTCAAGGTTGGGTTCTCTTAATTTCTTCTTGTATGCGTTTTCCTTATGTGTCTGGATCTGGTTTTCTTTTTGAAGATCATTTTTTTGAAATTCAGTTTGCAAATGGCTTGCAACTTAGGAAATGAAAACATCGTCTTCTGCGCCTGCGCTGTTTTTGGCGTTGACAGATATGATCGCTGTGGCTGTATTTGAACTGTTTTTGACAGTGTTGTGTCTCGGAGCACTTGATCCATCGCTTCTTTGCAAATGTTGACCTTGATCACAAACACACCTTTTTAGCTGTACCGGTTTCGGTTGGGATTTTTTTTTATAGTATCTGTATTATAATAGACAAATATCTGTAATATAGAATGAGTGCAATTAAAATATCGATCAAATTAAGCAAAAAAACTACGAGGTTTATGCTAAAAACATAAAAAATTCTTAGGAAAACAAAAAATTAAAAAATTAATGTAGAACGATTAAGCAACCATTCAAACAAGATGAAAGTTAATAAAAATAAAACTCTATATTAAGATAAAATAACGCAAACAAGATGAGATAAAACACGTCGAAATTGAATTAATTTAAAAATCGGAATTCTGAATTTTTCGGCTTGAACTGAAAATCCAACGACAAAAATTTAGCTCAGAACTGAAAATTCTGAATTTAGACTAAAAATTGTAAGGATATTTAAAATTTAGAATTGTAGTTTAAATATATAAATTCAGAGTTAAACTCGAAACTCCGAGTTTCAGTTTCATAGTCAATTCGGTACAGTGATAATTAATTTTAGGGCAATCAACTTTACCTTATTTTATAATTTTTACTTCATGGTGAAAGTTATTTGTGGACATATATCATCATAAAATGCCGTATTATTTCGGTTTTACTCGATTTTCTTTAATTAACCATTAATTTTTTAAAATGATTTTTTTATGACTGACAATTTGGGAATCGTCTCAATTATTGACGTCCTCATTTGACGTTTTGCTTTGTGACTGTCGCAGAAAGCGCATAAACCAGATCTAGTATTACCGTATGTTTATTCCGAACCGATTCAGGGTTTATAAATATTTGTTTTTGGAACTACATTGCCGTAGTGGAGTGGTAAAATAGGAAAATCAAAAGAAACATGTGTGGTTCGGCTCTACGATGTTATCATAGCTTGTGGAAACAGTTGTCCAGAATATTTGGGCTAAATTAACTCTGAATTTGACTGCCGTGTGTTGGGCAAAGCCTTGGCATGTAGTCAGTACATGAGTTAACTGTCCCTTCATTTTTTTGCAGACGCTTGGTCTCGTCCATCCTTTGAGGCAACCTAACTGATAACTGAAAATATATGTTTTTTTATGTTTTATTTTTTCTGCCTGTAAATTTTTCGTGCTATGGATTTTAAGTTCTGAGCTAAGACTATGATTATGCTGATGTTTTACAGGGTTTTTTCTTGTACGAGAAAAATCCTTCTTTTACTCTTTTTGTGGTTGTCCGTCTTATAAGTCATTTGTAATATTTTGTAATTGCTTCTTCATGGTCAAAGTTATTTACGGATATATATCGCCATAAAATGCCGTATTATTTCAGTTTTAATTGTGGTCCATTGTGGTGGATCATGTACTCTTTCGAGAGCTGCCCATGAGTTGATAATTAGTCCAACAGAACGAACCATGGAGTCAGTTAAGCAATTTTATTATTATCAGTTATTACACTCTAATCGCTGATTATTTTATACCGTCGCTATAGATAACATCTAAATTTTTTTCTTTGCATAGATAAATGCAAATTTCGGCGTTCCAAACATGATTTTCATTATTTGTCGTTCTTTATTTATATACTAACGCTAATTTAGTATACTAATTTAGATTTTACGGGTGTTTCGTTTTTTAACGTATTACAATCACGATATTGCTAGTTAATAACGTTGCAGTGAGCTCGGGAGTGTAAATGGAACAAGATCATATTTTGAGTAGTATGGTGACTACGTTCATTTTCACTCGCTTTACCATTATTATAATCGGTGGTTATTGGTGATCATATATCGTCTATTGACACGTTGCATAACAGGCCTTTGGCTTATGTTTTCTTCTCCTTCTTCGGTCAGCGCTACAACCCTGGGTGGGTCTTGGCTAACGGCACTACTTTCTTCCAGTATCCTCGATCTTCCATCAGATTCGTATCAAAGGGGACGTTCATTTTCAAAAGATCGTTTCGAATGTTGTCCCTCCATCGGCCGGGCGTCTCAAAGGCGTTTTACCAGCTGGTGTCTCCTCCCATACCAGTTTTACCAGTCTTTCTTCGTGGAGTCTCTGTATGTGCCCTGGGATTTTATTTCCTGGATGATGTCACGGTCACCATACATCCGTTTGACCTCAGCATTAGTTCTGATCCGATACTGAGCTATATTGGGGTCGTAATAAGGACCAAAATTTTTTTTCAGTATCTGGCGTTCGAAGCGTCGAAGTTTTTCTTCGTTCGCCTTAGTTAATGTCCATGTTTCACATCGATAAGTGAGTGAGTATTGATCTAATAATACTCTTATATATTTTTACTTTGGATACCCTTGTTAGATTTGTGGACTGAATTTTTCTATTTATTTTATTTATTTCTTCGATGACGTCATTGTCTACTGTGATTGTTGCGCCCAACTATTTGAAGCGTTCTACTCTTTGAAATTTGTACTAGTTTATTGTTACATCTTGTCCTATTCTGTCTCTTTTCCTAGTCGGTTTACAGTTTACACACATGTATTTAGTTTTTCTTCATTGATCATTAGACCCATTTTGGTAATTATTGTTCCTTCTATTTTGTTGAATATATCTTTCACTGTTAAGATTGTGTTGCCGATTATATCAATGTCGTCTGTATATGCCAGTATTAGTTTTGGGCCTTCGTTCGGTTTTTATGTCACCGCGTCTTATGGCCCTTTCCAGGACGATGCTAAATAACAGGAGGTTAAACCCACTTTGTATTTCGAACTGTTAGGATAGTTCGCTGCCTACTCGTACTTTGGATCTACCGCCGTCCATACATAGTTTCGTCGTCTGGATCAGTTTCTTAAGAATTAAGAATTCTGCCATTGCGTTCCAGACTTGGCTTATTTCCACACTGTCATACGTTTGACGGAAATCTATAAAGAGATTATGTATTGTTCTGCTGAATTCCCATCCTTTCTCTAGGAGTTGTCTTAAGGCAAAAGGCTGCTCAGTAGTTGATCTTTCTCTTCTAAAACCCGCTTGGTATTCCCCCAGAAAGTTTTCCGTAAACGTTGTTAATTTCTCCAATGAGACGTTTCCCAATCCCAATACCTTATAGGCTGCATTTATTGGTGAGTTACCTCTGTAGTTAGCGCACTTCGACTTGTCTCCCTTTTTGTGGATCGGGACTATTATAATTTCTTGCCATTTGTTTGGTATCTTTTCCTTCTCTCCATATGAACATTATCAGCTTATGTGTATGTCGGTGTAGTGCGTTGCCTCCACATTTAAATAGTTCTGTTGGTATATTGACGGATCCCGGTGCTTTGCAGTTCTTTAGCTTGTTTATAGCTCTTCTTACTTCAGCATAAGTTGGTTTCTCTACTGGTAAGCCTGCAGTTATGTATATATTTTCTACATATTTTTGTTCCCGTTCTATATTCAGGAGGGTGTTGAAATGTTTTTCCCAAGTTTCTATTATTCTACTTTCATTGACTATAATGTCCCCGTTTTCATCTTTGAGAAACATAGTGGATCTGGGATTAAAACCTTTTCTTTTATTAGATATTATTTCGTAGATCTCCCTAGAGCCGGTCAGGACAGATGTTATTTCGCATAACAATTAGCTAATTTTGTTTTAAATGATTTAAAGACATTTGCATTAGCAGATGTAACAAGCAAACCATTCTTTCCGTTGAGAAATAAAGTATTCTAAAAAACAAGTAGCTAGTAAGTATAATTGAATTGAATTAATTGGGTTCAATAATTGTAATGTTTTGATTTTTTTGTTACACTCAGAACTGCTATAATACGACAAAACAAGTCTGTTAAAACAAGCAAACAATATTTGGGCTCAAGGGTATAAACGGCACATGATTATATTTTTGTAATTTTACTGCATAGTGGAAGTTATTTGTGGTCATGTATCAAAATAAAATGCTGTATTATTTCGGTTTTACTCTATTTTCTTTAATGTGTTTTATTTGTATTTATTTTTTTTTAATTAATTTCTTTATAATTGACCTTTCGAGAATCGTGTCAAATGACTTCCTCATTTGATGTTTTGGTTTGTGACTGTCGTAGAAAGCAGATAAACCAGATCTAGTACTGTGTGTTTGTTCCTAATAGTGATGTTATCGTTTCGGGATTTATAAATATTTATTTTTGGAACCACGTTGCCGTAGTTGAGTGTTAAAATAAGAAAATTAAGAGAAACATGAGTAGCTGGTGGAAACAGGACATTTGGACTGACTTTTAAGCAACTCTGAATTTGACTGCCGCATGCTGTGTGCTGGGCAAAGCCTTTGCACGTAATTAGTCAGTACACATGTTATTGTTACAGATGTAACAAGCAAACCATTCTTTCGTTTGGGAAAAAAATCAAAATTTCTATTCACCTACCTATCTGTTTCATTTAGTATCTTAATATTTGTATTCTAAAAGAGAAGTAGCTAGTAAGTATAATTGAATTGAATTAATTGTAATGTTTTGATTTTTTTTGTTACGCTAAGAACTGCTATGATACGACAAAACAAGTCGATTAAAACAACCTACCGATATTTTAAAAGAAATTATTTATGTAAAATTATTTATGAATACTACCCCTTTTTACCTTTATCACTTCCTAATAATGCCCTAGTGGGCTCAGGAGTGTAAACGGAACATTATTATGTTTGGGTAGTTTAGTGATGGATTATTTCACGTTTATTTCAATTCGCTTTAAATTTATTATGTTTAATACAGCCTTCCAAGCTACATAACAGGTGCAAGTAAAATGTATAAGTTGCGGGTAATTGGATACAAAAATAACCAATCTTTTAAAAATGCTGTATCAAAAACTACCTTAACCTGCACCCATCACATCCAAACTCTTACATACTTACTGCCTAGTGGTAGAAAAAAGTTGTTTTTATTTTCCTATAGTTACGAGATTTATTCTCTTAAAAATTATTTTATTTCTGTTTTGTATAAGAATATCGTAGTTTTTGTTGTTCTTCTCTTATTTATTTGGTAAATATATTTTGGCTTTTTGTCAGAATTATGATCGTTAAACTTTTCTATTTAGAAGTTCGAATTCAGATTTTATTTCTATGTAGTATAATATATTTTTGTTTGTTATGGCATATTTTTTTTCAAGTTCTCGAAAAAAAAGAGAAATAACCGAGCTGTTAAAACACTATTTTATATTAGTAATGTTTCTTTATGTCATAAAATTTGTCTAATCTGCGTTCGAACTGAAACCAATACGAAATACAAATGTTTTTCATACTGGAGGTATTTCGACACCAATTTTTTTTTATCTAACTTCGGTAACACAATTTTTGGCGACCTTTCATCTTTCTGAGGAACGTGAATACGTGATTTTAATGCAAATAAAATTACAGAATAAAAGGATGATTTTCAAATATTCTTTTATTCAAATTTGTTATCAATTTGAAATGTTAAAATCTTTCGCTAGGATATTTTAAAAAAGTATATTTTTTACTCATAAAATTGCAAAAGAGACAAAATATATAGAGCACCGGTTTTATAAGACTCGTACTCAAGATTGAGAGACTTTACCTCAAATTTAGCCGTTGCAAATAATTAAATGGATTTATGAATTCAATTTCAAATTTAAAACTTTGGACTATCTAGAGCCTACTTTCTTAGGAATAGTGTTGCTTCCCACTTGCACGTCGCTGACTTTTTAAATATACTAATTATACTATATCTATTATACAAAAAAACCATTGCCAGCTCTTGGACTATTATCAGCAACATATTGATTTATGTTTTTTTTTATAAAACATGATTTATTTATTGATATTATTATTTGTGTTAAGGTAACTTCTAGAACAATTCTAGTCATTCCTGTACATAAAAAATAACAGCGATAATCTCTTTTTATTTACTAAGACAAAAACAAAGTCATGATTTAGTTAATGCAATAATATTTGCTATTGGAATGTTTAATGTTTGCGTTACCGTCGAAGTACAAGGCGATAATAATTTTATCTGATTTCAAAGATAAGCCCATCAAATGAGGAAAATATATATTTTATTTTGTAATAGAAATCCAAAATACATATTTATTAATTTTATCTTGAATAAAAGTTGACAGTTCGAAAGTCGCAAGCACGTTTTTCGGATCAAGTCCAAAATGGGTGATAGCGATCTTTTATTTATTTTGCTCAAATATGCATTAAAGATTGTTTTCGCGATAATCACACGCACCCAGCAATGATTTTGAAGTATTTCTAATTGTTTCTTTTTCACATCATCATTCGTTGTGATGTTTATATTCCTTGCATAAAGAATGCAAGTTTAAACACATGTTACGCTCTTTGTTTGTTCTAATATTAGGTATTTATTTTCACCTCAGGTTAGAAGAAACTGAGAGCGAATAAAGTTAAGTTAAATACATTTACAAATTAGATCCTAGCTGCGGTGGCGAATGAGGGCTACATTTAATTAAAGATACCACCAACTTGACGGCTTAAGCCCGAAGATTCCTTAATTGTAATTTGGAACGCGTTTTGGCTTAGGCTTTGCAACATAAAAAATCAAAAATAATAAAATCAGAAGTTAAATCAATTCAAATAGACAATTAATTTAATTGAATTATACTTACAAATTACTTCCATTTCAGAACATTAAAATATAATAAAGAAACGTATAGATAGGCGAATAGAAAGTTTGATTTACAATCATAAATATGGCAAAACGGTTTGATTCAAAATTTGACGTCGAGTCAATTAAAATAAATAAATATTAAACTGTGGTACCGAAATTACGCGGTGGTACTTAATATTATACTTGACAGTGGCGTCTAAATCTAGAGAACACTACTTGAAATAATTGACTTTATTTGGAGTAATACCCGACACGTCAATGATCGAAAACTATACATTTATAAGTCAATAAATAATAAATATAGCAAAAAAGACGCAGAGCAAAAAAGAACTTGTTATTAAGAGTCAAAATATTAAAAAACTAACTATTCAGCTAAAATTGAAAGGACATTTTAGCTAGCTGCACTCTTCCCGAGTCCACGCGCACTTAATATCTACTGGCAATATCGAAGTTACAATATGTTAAAGTGTTCGTGAAATCAAAAAAGATATAGTCTAGCAAGCTAGTCAAATAGTCAGTTCTAATAATAAGAAAAAAATCATTTCACAAACTTTCAAATGATTCGTTTTGATTTTTCTTTTGCAAAGCTTTCATATATTATATTTTTTGTATTTTGTATTCTATTAATCAATGCTTTTTAATAGAATTTTAAAGAGGAGCCAACTACATTTTGAGAAGCACAAGAGTTTCAATTTTTACCTTTACCGTTTTCAAATGTTCTGATGCTTTTAGAATTTAAAACATAATTTGTTGCTTTATTGAATATACTTATTAGTTATTAATGTTAACGCCAAATCTTCGATTTGCATATTCGGGCCACGAAAAGTACAGAAGCGTTAAAGCAAGACAAAAATGGTCTAAAAATAACGTGAACTGGATCGGTTCCAAACAAACCGCGCTGCTTAATCCAGGTGTTCGAATCTTTGCGATTTATTTGACCTGAGTCAGGCTGAATTATATTGGTTTTAATGTCCGCAATAAATTTGCTAATTAGAGCGTAGAACGTTCATTTTCATTAATTTGTGGCTTTTTCCTCAAACAGATTGAAGCAAAATTAGAATAAGTCAGTGTACCGGTGACGTATATAAAAAAAAATCTTGTTATTAAGAGTTGAAATATCAAACCAAAACGAACTATTCAGCTAAAATTGAAAGGAAATTTTAGCTATATAGCTGCAATATGTAATGATATTTGCAAACAAAGAAACTAACTAACTAAAGCTAAATACGTTTACTTATTCCAGTACAAAGGATACATGACTGGTTAGGCAACAAATAAGAGAGACGATTGATAAATACTAATAATCACGTGTTATAAAACATGAAAAGCGAATTAAAATTATCACTAAATAATCAGTGACTAAAATAAACAAAATATTCACAAGAGTCGTCGGTTGAGTTTTCTTCTGCAGAGCTATCATATAATATATTTTTGGCATTTTCTATTCTATTCATCAATGCTTAAGTGCCAACTAAATTTTGAGAAGCACAAGTGTTTCAGTTTCAGAGGCAGTGTTTTCCTCTCATTGATAAGTCAGGTCCTGCGGTGTTTGATTTTTAGGAGAAGGCAGCTGCTTGAGTCTTTCCTGCGTTAAATTGGACATTGTTTTTCTCACCTCACTGCACGATAGCGTTCATTATCTTCATTGATGGTAGCAATATGATTTTATCGCTCGGTCATTGGAGTCCGCGACATAAATGAGGATATAAGAGTGCGTTTGTCTGCAAAGCTTTAAATAGAATTATTTATCCTGTCTAAGAGATCGTTAATATAGAGCAGGAGCAGTGTGGGAGATAATATAAACCCTTGAGGGACTCCGGCATTGACTTTAAATTCCTCAGGGAGATGTCCATCAATACCTACTCGGATACTTCTATTTCTCAAGAAATTGTAAAACAGTGCTGCTGGCAGTCCATATTCTGTTAATTGGCTTAACAGTCCGTCATGCCACACCTATCAAATGCTTTGGATATGTCGAGAGCCACTGCACGAGATTTGCTGTAGCTCTCCATGGCTTTGGTCCGCAGGTAGATCATGTAACTCAGGAGATCTCCCGTTGATCTGCGCTTGCCGAAGCCATACTGGCAACCGCTTACATTTCTTAAGCACTATTGCAGGATTATCATCCGGCCCTGTTGCCTTGTTAGTGTCTAGGCTTTTAAATATTCGTTTCACGTCTCTTTGGTGAAATGCCAGACCTGGCATCAACACCAGACCTGGCATCGATGAGTTCACTCTCGGGAGAGTTGGGGAAGTCTTTCCTTGAGGATTTAAGGTAGAACTTGAAGCAAACATTTCGGCAAGAATGTTTGCTTTTTCTTTGGCCGTTTTCGCTATTGAGCCATCATCTTTGGTCAGTGGTGGGATTGGCGTCTTTGAGAAACCCTGGTTGACAGGTTTGGCAACTGACCAAAAGGATTTTGATCCGTTAGGACAGTTGAAAAGTGTGCTTTTGATCTGCTCGTTGTATCTCTCCTTTCTCTCGTCAATGGTCCGCTTACACTGGTTTCTAATCGTGATGAATGTATTTCGATTTTCGGCTGTCGGATTTCGGCGTCATTTGCGGCAGGTGACATTTTTAGCATAGACCGTTCTTGAGCAGTTTATCCCAAACCGTGGTTTACTGTTTGAGATATGTTTCATAGAAGAGGGGATGAAAGCTTCCATACCAGCTAGGATAACTTGAGTGATCTCATCAGCAGATTCAGATGTGTTTTGATCTCTAAAGCAGACATCTTTCCAAGGAAAAGAAAGATAAAACTCGCGAACATCACGCAACTTTGCAGATTTGTAGTGCTAAATCTTTCGGAGTACCTGTGGCTCCTGTATTTTTATAGCAAGTTCATGGGTTGCGTTTATCTATCGCCGTACGCGAAAGACGTAGCCTGATGAGCCCAACGGAGGTTGGTCAGTTGCGGTGTAGAGGTCGGGATTAGTTGTTAACAATAGTGAAATACTGAAATACTGATTTATTCATGTTATCAAAATACAAAATTTCATACAAACGTCATAATAGAGTAATACAATAAAAGAATTAATTAAGATAACAATTAAGATAAATATAATACAATAATTAAAATGCAAGACAGTTATACCTGAACAATAATCTCACAGGTGGTGACAGAAAACATACATATGTGATAAAATAAATAAAGTGATCCTATATATTATTGAGGTCACCTGCATTTAAGAATTCTTCAAAGTTGGAAAATACTTTGTTTAATAGATATTTTTTTACAGAATTAAAGAATTGTGTTTAATTTTTATTCCTAAGTTGTTGAGTCAGTTTATTAAAGAAAATTGGACCATAATAGTTTGAACTTATAGAAGACTTATTTAATCGCAGAAAATCTATCCTTATATTTTCTTTGAACCTAGTTTTATGATCATGACAGTCGCTTTGTATGATGTAATTTTCTACATTTTTTCTCGTGTAGACCAAGCACCCTAAAATATATACGGAAGGCAGTGTTAATATTTTAAGATCAATAAAAAATCGCCCTACATCATCCCTGAAACTCAGCCCCAGCATGACACGAAGAGTTCTTCTCTGGAGAGCAAAAACCCTCTTCGCTTGTGGGGCATGTCCCCAGACCAGGATGGCATAATCACAGTGAGACTGAAAAAGTTCATGGTATGTTGTCAACAGCTGTCTCCTATCTACAAGCATCCTCAGGTTTCTGGAGAGATAAATGGATGAATTAAGTTTTTTAGCAAGTTGGTCTATATGCTCTTCAAAAATTAAAGATCTATCGATATGAACACCCAAAAGTTTAACTGACAATGCATTTAGCTCGATTGTGTTGAATTGTGGATCTATCCCCCTGAGAGTGAAAATAATTTTCCCCGTTTTGGATATATTTATTATTATTGTTAAACCAAGTTTGAATTTGCCCCAAGGAACAATCTATTTCGGTGACCAGTGACCCCAAATTTCTATTTTATGCCAAAGCAGTTGTATCATCAGCAAAAAGGACTCAGTGGTTATTAACAGATGCTTCAATGTCATTAATGCAAATTAAAAATAGGAGCGGACCGAGAATTGAACCTTGGGGAACTCCATGCCTGACACCCATTGGACCTGATCAATTGTCTCCCGAGAAGGTCTGCTATTTTCTTTGTGACAGATAGCTGCAAAGAAGTTTTAAGCTCATAGAATCAAGGCCATAGTGGTTGAGCATTGTTCGCAGTCGAAGGCCTTTGAGAGGTCACACAGAATCGCACCTATGTCTTGACCATCCTCGAAGCCCCCGACAATATACTCCATGACTGTCATAATTGCTGACACTGTTGACCTTTCTTGTCTGAAGCCAAATTGTTTATTTGTGAACAGATTGTTTTCCTCAAAATAATTGTAAATTTGATTCTGAAGTAAGAGTTCAAAAACTTTTGATAAAGCAGGTACCAACGCAATAGGTCTATAGTTATTGACATCCCCGAGAACCCCCTTTTTATGAACCGGAATAATTTTGGATACTTTGAAAAACTTGAAAACACCCACTCTGTAATACAAGAGTTTATTAGGTAAGTAAGTGGTATGATTAAGGGATCTTTCAATTATTTAAGGATAATTGTATTGTAGCCAAAAATGTCTTTACTATGTTTTGATTTTAAACTATTTAATGCATCACTTACTTCTATAATGGTGACCTGCCTAAAAGAAAAGCCCGTAACAGGAATTTGTAAATTTAATAATTGTAAATAGTTTACTGGATCAATGGTTGCATTTGGAATATTTAATAAGATGGTTTCAGCTATATTGGCAAAGAACTGATTGAAGTCTTCTGATGAAATGTTGGTTGGAGCCTCTTGTTTTTTACTTACATTTCGATACTGGTTAGTCACCTGCCATGCTGCCCTTATTGGATTGTCGGAGTTTTGAATAAAATATGAATTTGCATTTCTTTTAGCATTATTTATTGAGTTCCTGTAATATTTTTTAAATTTATTTTTTAACGCCCCCTACTTCCTGTATTCCTGAAATATGATACAGATCATTTAAGAAATTTAATGTCTCCCTCATGTTGGACAACCTGGGGTTAAACAACTGAATCGAATTTGAGTTGTTTGACATGGCTTTAAGTGGTTTTATCGGAAAACATACGTTATAAAAATGTGTGAGGTTATTCATAAAAATCTTACTCTTTTGCTCTGCATCGAGGTAAGGCTAGGAAAGACCAATCTGCATTGCTCAGATGTTGAAACATTTTTTTGTACAAATTCTATGTTTATTTCCACCCCTTTGTGGTCAGATGTTGCAACCTGAAGAACAGATGTGTTAAAATTTAAAATATTATTAAAGTTTATAAAAATGTTGTCTAAACATGCTTCGTACCTTGTGTTTTCAAAGATTTGTTGGGTATACCCATAGCTACTTAAAATATCAATAAAATTTTGGTTCCTAGCACTATTTACATTAAAATTCACATTAAAATCACCAACAATTACAACATGATAGAACTTACTTGATACAGTTTCCAAGGACTGATTTAAAAGTGCCAGAAATAAATCAAAATCACCACCTAGAGGACGATAGACAGTTAAAACAATAACATTTAAAGATCGTAACTCTACTGCAGCTACTTCATAAGACATCTCACAGCTATGGTTCAACAGGTCCTTTCTTTCAATGGCGTCAAGATTACTTTTTACAAAAATTGCTGTTCCTCCGTGGCTTTTCACACATCTTGTATAGCATGATGCTAGTTTGTAACCCATAAGTTGAACCAGTGGAGCCTCATGAGCCTTAAACTCAGAAAGACAGATGATGTCCAGGAGGCTAGCAAAGTCTTTTTAACGCTCAGGGATGCTGGTAGGCTCGTTAACCAGCTGAGTAAATTTGTGACTTACAGCAAAAGTCTCGGTTTCTCGTTCTTCGTCGTCGTTTTTGTTGGAGTGTTTCAACCACTCGATGTTAAGTCTCCTACTGTGACAATTTCTACCGTTGGATAGTCGATCTGCAGAAAATCAATTGAATTGCCAAGATTTGAGAAATGCCGTTTACATTGGAGATCGCCAGGTGGTCTATATAAACAGCCATTGAACCACATGACATCGAAGTCCTTAGGTTCGTATGTTTCTTCTCGTTGACAACAACCATCTTCTCGTATAAAAACAGCTAATCCAGAGTTATGTCGAAATCGGGAGTAAAGGTCATATTCGGGTATATTCAAGTGAACATGTGTAGTGCTTAATTTCACTTTTCTCTCTGATAGAGCTAAAATATTAGACTCATTTGATGTTAGGTGCTGGTGAACAGAGTCAAATTTGTGTTGATGGCTCTTATATTGCAAAAGTCCAATCGCAGTCTGTTCTCTATCTTGGAGACGTTCTGGCCTGATGGTCCCCTCAGGCTAGCCAGAATGGGAGACTATTTTACCTCCGAAGTATATTGATCTGGAAGGCGCTATTATGCAATATTTCATCTTTTCCACCCTGGGAACCGGATCACAAAGGCATGGTGACGAAACATGAACCAAAGGTAATTTCATGCTACCTAAATCAATGTGGTGGTATTTCACCGGGCGATGCGAGTGGACCACACACTCTAAATTAAATTATTGTTATAAACTCTTTGAAATTTATTTGAATGGTAATAGTAGCAAAATTATTAATGCTTATTCCGAAAAATTTAAGTTGAGATATTAACTTATTTATGTTAGTTTGATTTGAAACTTACTGGATATTAATCTAGATTGTTAAATTCAAGTGTAACCCAAGGTATAATAATTACGGAGGGAATATTTTCAGCATTACTTGGGCTGCTATTCTAAAAAAAAATTATATTTAATTTCGCTTTGTTTTGGATGCTGTCTTCGATATAACCTAGATAGTTTACTTCCTCCATGACGTGTAAGGCAGATGATATCAACTCCCAAACTGGCGAATAATGGTGCTGCTAATCTTATAACTTGTTCTGGATTTTGTAATCCTGCATATCTGAAATCTGTACTAGGTATTTTTGAAAACCTACAGTTTAAACAGTTCATTTTTCCTTACGATACTGGACGCAGAATTTATTGTGTTTAACATTAGCAATACGTAGGGCAGTATATATTTTCATATACGTCAAGTGAATTTATTCCATGAACTTCTGTGCCAATAAGTGTAAATTTTTATTGAATATGCGTTTTCGAAGCGGATGTTGTAATTACACACTCATATTCTAGTTTTTCGGTATCATCTGTAGTCATATTGTAAACCTTTTCTCGCCTAAGGGCACCAGCCAAACCCAGTATTAAAGTAGCTTGTGACAGTAGGAAAGCTTCATCTGGTGTTTCTAGTAAAAAAAAAACGAATAATATCTGCTCTAGAAAACAGTTCAGATTTCTTGACTATGTGTTGTCATTAAGAAACCTTTACTCTTTTCTACTTGCACGTCATTGAAAATTTTGACTACAAAGATGAACTTTGCAAGGTTTTGCTCTTCTCGTAGAGATATGCTAGAAGGAATTACTGTTACGCTATATTACTAACAGTTTTCTGTTTACATCAAGCTGTAAATGTCTCGTACTACTTTTCACAAAGTTTTCTTGATTTGCATGGTAATACATCCAGAGAAACAGCATCTGCTTCCGGATTTAGGGAGGAGTGCCAGAAAACATGCAATCGGCCTCACAATCGCTATTCATTTTTATTATTACAAATATAAAAGTATTACTTGGTTATAGTTTTCTGCTTAATAAATGTTCCAAACTAAATGCTAAAAGTTTTTGAGATGACTTTGATTTTCTTTTGCTTGTAGAAAACAAAATGGAAGAGCTGGACGATATTTAGTACCAAAATATCGATCTGAAGGACAGGAGGAACAAATAATACAGCAATAACGAAAAAGGCAGGACTGGAAAGTTCTAGCAGACCTAAACAGAAGCGAAAATTAGTATATTGTCCCGCCTTCTCTACGACATTCACGTACTTTTTTTATGAAAGTCTTCAGGTTAAAATGTAACTTCTTCCCTTAGCCACAATACCCCACATCTAATTTTTTTCTAAATTAATCCTTTGCTTCTAAAAATCCCTTTAATTTTATATTAAAACCCTTCTTATTCCAATACTAGAAAAAGCTCCAAATTTCTATAATTATAAAAAATAAGTATTTTACCCAAAAAAACCTTTATTTAGAACCCACGCTTATGATGACACCACTTTTGAATACGTAAAAATTACATAAAACATCATTAGGAGTAGGTACTTGCCAATGCTCAAACTGCACCTCCGGTCCTTTTTTTTAACAGTTCCAAATACTCTCGTCAATAACTTCATGAGATTTCAACAATTTTTGGGCACTATAACATGAACAGCACATTTAAACTCTAAAGTTTTGACACCTAATGATCAATCACAACATTACGTTTCTATAAAAAGAAAACTCCGTATACATTATCCACCTTTTATGATTTTTTTCTAAATTCAAATTCAAATAATTTATTTCTTCAATTAAAAAGTACAAACAATAATAGAAGAAAAGGTCAGCATAAAAATAATATAATAAAAAGTAAAGTTACAGAAACAACTTAAGATTAACACAGTACAATACATAGCAAGTATATCTTAGAAAAATTCCCGAAGGCTATACATATTTTTTTCCAAGAGAAATCCCCTTAAACGACTCTTAAAAATACTGAGGCTAACAGCATCTCTAATATCGTCACTTAATCGATTAAAAAACTTACACCCTGTAAAATAGATATATTTTTGGAATTCCGCAGATCGATGATTACTAGGAAGTAAAAGAGATTTTAACCTGGTGTCATAGTTATGGGCAGACCTAACGTCTTGAAAAGAAATTTTATTTTTGTAAACAAAGCAACATACTTCGTATATATAGACACCAGTGACTGTTAAAATTTTTAAACTTTTAAAGGCTTCTCGACAAGATTCCCGAAAATTTAAACCAGCGACCAAACGGACCGCATACTTCTGCAAAACGAAAACTCTATTGACACTTGCACACGTTCCCCAATTTAATATTCCGTACTTAATCCTGGAATTAATATTCGCATGGTAAAGAGTTAAAAGTATTTCCCTACTGCAATGCATTGGCATAAATTTGAGCGCAAAACAACTGCTACGTATTTTTGAGCAAAGTAGCTCGATTTGAGAAGACCATCTTAAATTACTATCGAAAATAACCCCCAATAGCTTCGTTTCATTAGCGAGCTTAACATGATTATCGGACTTCTCAAATAATTCAAGATCCATGTCACTTGATTTTAGCGAAAAGTGCACCATCGATGTTTTACTTCTATTTAGGTTAAGTTTATTTTTTTCCGACCATAAAAGTATTCGTGTTATACACATCTTCAGCAAGTGATTTCAGAACTACCTTATTTTTGTTTACCAACAAAACATTAGTATCGTCCGCATATGAAATTACAAAGACATTCTCAGCTGTATTCATAACATAATTTATCAAATCATTGACAAAAGTCAAGAAAAAAAGGACCCAAAATGGACCCTTGAGGTACACCCTTTTCAACAACTCTACAGGTACTTCGAGTCTGATTCACCAAAACCCGCTGTCCTCTATTAAATAAATATGACCTTATATAATTTAGGGGTTTACCCCGTACACCGTAACGGAAAAGTTTATAAAGCAGTAGTTCATGGTCAACGACATCAAAGGCTCGAGAATAGTCGATAAACATCCCCAGCACGGACAACCTTTTGTCAAGAGAATCAACAATGATATGCTGAAATTCACATAGTGCTGTTTCTGTGCTTTGATTTAACGTAAAGCCGAATTGAAATGGTGATAGCAAATTATTCTTGTAGAAAAATGTTTGAAGTTGATCTTTTAAAACCAACTCATAAATTTTAGAAACACTACACAAAACACTGATTCCACGATAGTTATTGAAGTCATTATGGTCTCCCTTCTTGTATAGGGGGATAACGGTTGCCAGTTTTAGAGCATCTGGAAAAATCTCCTTTTCTATGGAAAGATTTATTAAATACGAAAAAATTTCTGCTATATGACATCGACACTTTTTCCAAATATTATTAGAGATACCGTCGTGTCCACTGGAATTCGAATTTTTTAGTTTACCAATTATATTCAAAATATCATGACTACCTACAGGAGACAGAAAAAAGACACATTGTGCAGAGGTACATTCTCGTCAAGAAAAGATAAGTCCAAAGGTTCAGACTCTTTAGACAAGGTGAATTGAGTACAAAATTTATCAACTATTTCTTCATCTGAAAGTTGTTTACCGTCGAACATAATGCTAATATTCCTTCTGTCATAGGCCTTTTGAATACTTTTAATACATTGCCACATAGCTTTGGATTTATTGTCAGCATTTAAAATCTTCTGGTCATTTTTATTGCGCATGTATACCTTCAGTCTCTCCCTGTATATAACATTCAATCTCTTGCTAATATCGAGATATGTTCTGTCATACCTAGCTAAGTCAGTAAATAAAGTTACCTTTTCTTTAAGCCTTCTCAGTTCAGGACTTAATATAATTCGTTTTGAGTTATAATTTGCAAAATAATTTTTTTTTAGGGGAAATGATAATTCAAAATAATAAAAGATAATCCCTGCAAATGCATTGAAAGCATCATTTGGACAGGAAAACTGCATAACTTCATTAAAACTTTCTTCTTTCAAGAAATTTAAAAAGGTAACCATATTGCCCTTACCAAAATTTCTACGCATACAGCTTTTCTCTATCGATTTTTTTGTTTTTTTCATGTATTTCAAGACACATATATTGCGCGTAATGATCAGATACGTATAGATTAAGAACTTCACAGTAACACTCATCAACGCCATTCACCAAGAAATTATCTATGCAAGTTGCCGAAACCTCACAGACTCTAGTGGGCCGATCAATTTTAAAAACCAAATCATGAGCACCCATAAGGTCCCTAAAAAGTGACAAGTTAAAACTGGGAGTCAAAAAATTTACATTAAAATCGCCACCTATAATAAAATGATAATTGGGTTTACCCAAGTGAGACAACATATTATTAAACATTTCCAAAAATGACATAAAACTTCCGAGGGGTGGCCTATATACTACTATTAAAAAATATTTAAAACAATCTAATCTAACACAACAACATTCCATAACTCCTTCAATACAAAACTGAGTTACATCACAACAAAAAACAGATCTATCACAAGAACCATTCTTAAAGATAGCCACACCGCCGTGTTTTAAAATTTCTCTACTGAATGACGACACCAGCGAAAAATTTTTAAATTTAACTTGAGTCAATTGTTCACTGTTCATCCAGTGTTCACTAATAAATAAAAAATCGCAATTTGATTTTTCGAGCGCCACGTCAAGGATCAAAATTTTATTGAATAAACATTGAACATTCTGATGACAAAATGTGATCGTACTATGCATTTTTTTGGGGGGCTCGAAAAAACTCCCTGCTTGTCACATCACTAGGTTGGTGTCTACTTATAGTCTCTCCCTCAATATGTGTGACAATTAGGTTGGATAACGAAGGCTCCACATGGATGGCACTATGTACACTATTAAACGATGCATCTGATACACTTATAATACTCGTATCATCGCTTGAATTATTTGTATTAAGCAAGCCAATATTGTTATCTAGGGGTTCTACAATTTCAGAATGTCTAGGTATTACAAGCACATTACTAGCGGTTGTATAAGGATTATTTATAACGTTATAAAATACCTGAGTAAATACAATCTTCTTCGCGAAATATTTTAACAAAGGAGACCGAGCTCCATACTTATTAGCTGTAAAAATGCAATTAGGATCGATATAAGTTACATAATCAAAATTACTTGCACATTGATAAAAAGATTCATTTATTTTAAAAATAAAGTTGCTCAGAATTGCTCTTCCCTTAGCATAAGTAACACCAATGATGGTTACATTTGTATGACTTAAGGTCTTTAGACACTGACACAGATCCTCGCAATTCAGGCTAC
The DNA here is from genome assembly GCA_016904865.1 of Pissodes strobi. Taxonomy (NCBI): domain Eukaryota; kingdom Metazoa; phylum Arthropoda; class Insecta; order Coleoptera; family Curculionidae; genus Pissodes; species Pissodes strobi. Next base: position 562,651 of record MU182056.1, read on the forward strand.
GACCACCAAAAGCTTCCCTGGTCCCGGCAAAAATTATTACATTTTCAAACTTGGTAAAATCATGACACAAAATGTTTAAATTATTCGTAATATGACTAATGTCTGCGTCTGGTTTAAAAAAAGTGGTAATATTATACCTATTTTCTCCCCATATATCAGATAATATTGTCCAGCAGTCTTTCACATTACCATCCCCCACAACCAACAGACGGTTTTCTTTTTTTACAGTTGGGAGCAGTGATGTAGGAAAGTCCGGTACACAATCCGTGAGTAGGTGAGTGGGTTCAATTTTAGAAACTTCAGGAATAATTTCCTCAGACACAACCCCACCACTAATGGCCGATGACGAAGTGTGATTACTAGATTTTTTGCGTTTATTTCGGCATTTGGTTAAAGACACATTTAAAAAGTATATTCGCTGCTCTAATATGTTTATTCTATTCAAGAGCGAAAACCAAAGTTTAGGGTTAAATTGCTTATTGTTATGTTTTGTGGCTTTTCTCAACGAAATTACCTGCGATGACGTTCCATTGGTTACATCGGTATTGTTCATGCTGCATTCAATATAATGCTCGAATTCGAGGCAGCCTTTAAGCGACTTATCAGCTCCGCTTTTTTGCCAGACTGTACGAGGCCTCGTTTTTTTAATTCACACCTGAGTTCCAACAATTTTAAATTATTTATATTCATGGTGGATTATGAATATTGTTTAATTTGTTTTATTAGATCACATCATCATTTCACAAAAATAGTAATATAAAACACCCAGATGCACACTTAAACAGTTTTCAAACACACATCAGTTATAAATTGTACGAAAATACGACGAAAACAACACTGTATTCACGGAGACGAACACTTCCGTACCGTACGTAATATATGCATGGATGAGTCGGGCCAAATCCTGGGTCGAGCAAAGGAAAATCTAGGTAGAATTTTCTTAGATTGTCTCAGTTTGCAGAATTGTAATGCCAGATTTTGCGAGGCAATGGTGGATCCTTATCAAAAAGTGGTAATTCACAAACCGTTGTAAAAAGTTTATTGTCGGAAGTACCTAAACTTAATGGCGGACCAAGTGTAATTGTGTACTGGTCTGAGATTCGAGTTGGTTCGCCCACAAGTTGAGTAAGCCCGCAACTGAAGGCAAATGCTTCAGCTTCTCCACCTTCATTGTCGGTCTTGTTGTGATGTTTGAGCCAGTTGGTGTTGTGGGCATCGAAGTCTCCCAGAACGATTATTTCTAAATTGGGGTGATCGACCTGTATTGAGTCAAAAGTGGTAGCTAGTGTTGTATAAAAGCTCTGGTAGGCTCTATCGCTCGGAGGGTGATAGATACAACATATAAACTTGGTTAATCCCTTGGCGGTGAACTTGAGCCACATGACGACAAGGCTGTTCGGTTCGAGTGTTTCCTCGCGGTGACATGAAAGGTCGCTTCAGACAAAAAGTCATATTCCGAACTTATGTCTAAATCGGGTGTGTAAGTCATAACCAGGATAGGGTTAGTTTACTGTTGTTGTTGTTGTAGAACATACTTGTGCTTCTGTAAGGGCTAGTATGTGTGGTCTATTTGCTTGTAAATGTTGGTGTACGGAATTTATCTCTGTATTTAGGCCTCTTATGTTGCAGAATATATAAATATCCAAATTCCAGGAATCATCATGAACTGATGAAACAAGCACGAAACAATCTTGAAGAGAGGCATTAGGGAAGTTAACAAGCCGGGATCCAACTAGCAATTGGCGCTGTATAGGGTCCGGGCCTGACAGTGTGAAATGGGCTACCGGCCATGTAGATGTAAGAAACCAGGCATCCCGTGGAAAGTGGGCTACTGGAATGAAATTATGGAAGACAACAAAGGTGGCCACCTGGAATGTAAGAGGGCCACCTGGAATGTAAGAGGTCTACTACAAACAGGAAAGTTAGATATAATCGAGAAGGAAATTCAATCATACTCCATAGTCGGCATATCAGAAACGCATTGGAGAGGCAAGGGTTACTTCACTACCAACGACGGCAACACAGTGTACTTTTCGGGTCATGAATCTGCCTCAAGAAACGGAGTTGCAGTGATAATAGATAAACGCTAGAGCAGAACTGTTAAAAATACATAGCAGTGAGTGATCGAATCATAATGGTAAAAATTGAATCAAGAACCATGGACCTCAACATTATACAAGTCTATGCACCGACAAGCGACGCAATACCAGAGGATGTGGTACATTCTACGCAGATCTGGAGAATGCGCTCGAGAAACTACCAGCAACGGATTTGACTCTGATCATTGGGGATTTCAATGCCAAGGTTGGGTCCACTGCAGAAGACAACGACATAAGAAACACTGTTGGAAAATACGGGCTAGGCGAGAGAAACCAAAGAGGAGAATGGTTGATAGATTTTTGTGCCGAAAATAATTTATTTATCGCAAACACTGGTTTCCAACATCATCCCAGGCATTTATATACGTGGAAATCACCAGGAGAAATCTATCGAAATCAAATTGATTTCATAATTATTAATCGATCGATAAAGGATGCAAGAACATTTCCAGGAAAATATTGCGGCAGCGATCATCAGTTCCTAGCAGCCGAGGTCCGCTTGAAACTAAAATTTGAAGCGAACAAGAAAACCACACCGCCAAACTGATCACTGAAAGACAACAGTGTATTCAAAGACCTAGCCGTAAACAATTTACGCGAAATCGCCACCAACACCGATGCAACTCCAAACTCTAAATGGCAAAGGATAAAACACGCAACAACCGATGCAAGTCAGAATGTAACACCCGTGCAAAGCGGCAACAGGAAAGTGTGGATCTCGGATGAGACTTGGCCAGAAATTCAAAATAGAAAAGAGATCAAATCTAAATGATTGACCAGCAACGTCGCTGTACAGGAATTCGGTCAAACAAATGTGCAGGACAAAAATAAATATTTAAACAACATATGCCGAGAAATCGAAGCACACCAGAACAAAAACGAGTCCAGAGATCTATTCATGAAGATTAAACAAATAACGCGGAAATTCACCCCAAACCACAATAGCATAAGAGCGGAAGATGGAACTATCCTAACTGACACAAACCAAATATTAGAAAGATGGAAATCATATTGTCAGCAACTTATGGCTCACCCGCAAGCAACATTGAAGACAGCAAATGTGTATGAGCCTGAACCTTACATCTTAAAAGCTGAAGTCGAAATAGCCCTCAACAAACTAAAAACACATAAATCTCCAGGGGTTGACAACATTACACTTAAATGATTATCGTTACAGGAGAGACAGGCATAAAATTACTCCATAAACTGTGTCAAAGCATCTGGGACACATACACATGGCCAGACGACTGGACAAGTTCCGTGTATATACCACTTCACAAGAAAGGGTCCAGAGAAATTTGCCACAACTATCGTACAATCGCCTTAATACCGCATGCGAGTAAGGTTATGCTGCAGGTGCTTTTGGAAAGACATGCCTGCTGCCCGAGATATCTAGATTTGTTCCTGGTCGCGGCACCAGAGAGCAAATCCTCAACATTAGACAAATAATAGAAACATCTCGAGAATTTAATGTACCTACTTATGTGTGTTTCATAGACTACAGCAAAGCCTTTGACTGTGTTAGATGGCAGGACATGTGGAAGTATCTCTCCGAAATGGGCACCCCAGGACACCTTGTCGAACTATTGAAAGGTTTATATCAGAATAACACGGCGAAAGTAAAAGTAAATGGGGAACTGACCGAATCATTCCTCGTCGGCAAGGGTGTAAGACAGGGATGTGTTGTAAGTCCACTTCTGTTCAACATTTATGGCGAGTGTATTATCCGTAAAGCTACAGAAGGCTGGGAAGGAGGTATTTCTGTGGGCGGAAGAACAATCAATAATATTAGGTATGCTGACGCGATACTACTTTATTTGCCAGCAACGAGCAAGAACTAACAGAACTGTTACAACGAGTCGAGATGGCTAGTCAGGAGGTAGGGTTAACTATTAACAAATCAAAGACAAAAATAAGGATTATCGACCGACCAAGAAACAACAGGCCAGAAACCAAGGAAATAAATGGTATAGCTGTGGTTAATCAATTCGTGTATCTGGGATCGCTTGTAACGAATTTAGGGGGACGCATACCGGAAATCAAAAGGCGGTTAGCAGTTGCAAAGCAGCCATGGCAAAGCTTACTAAGATCTGGAAGAGTCATGACATTACGCTGTCCACCAAGATTAGACTTGTTAAAACTCTAGTATTCTCAGTCTTCCCATATGCATCAGAGTGCTGGGCACTCAAGGAAACGGATAAACGCTCTATCGATGCTTTTGAAATGTGCTGTTGGCTATAGATGTTACGCATATCATGCACAAGAATAACAAACGTCGATTCTAAACCAATTGAAGATCAAAAAAAGACTGCGCACCATCGTCTCCGAGCGAATAACATCCTTTTTTGGACATATCGTCCGAAAAAACGGATTGGAAAAACTCACCGTCCAGGGGAAGGTACAAGGAACGGGAAGCCGTGGTAGATCACCAATCAGATATGTGGACCACATTGTCAGGGAAACCGGAGTACCACTCAACGAATGTTTTAAAGCCGCGGAAGACAGGCAGGAAAGATCTCACACATCACAGATCATGGTTTTTTTATAAGTTACCTTCTGAAGATCGATGTCAGGCGCGTCCATCTTATACACAACTGTTGTGTACGTTTGATTGGTGGTATAAGAAGGTATGATGAAGGAGTAAGCGCTAAACTGAGAGAGATCGGTTGGTTGGACATCAATCAATATAAAAATGCCCTGATTACCTACACCAAAAAATAAAATTCACTCTTTAGATCTCAGGCATGTATATACAATCACTCTTCCCACTCATAACTCCACTTTACTTGAAAAGCTGTTGAATGAATGCCACCTTGCGTTGCTATCATGATGCTTGACTGTATTTTGTCTTGATATATACTATTAATTGTTCTTATTCTGTTGCTTATAAATTTATTTACTACTTATTGTTTCGACCATCTTATTCCTAAACCGTCATTATAATTTATTGCTAAACATCTCTAGGTTAAGTTAGAAAGCCTAGCTTTAACTTCGCCGTTAGTAATTTTTACAGAGTTCTATTCTAGGATGATATTCATACTTCCGCCTTAGTTACTGCATGTCTATCATTAAAATGTAAACTATATCGTCGCTGAGTTAAAATTACGGATCCTTGATTTAACAAATTGCCATTCAGTTATTGCGCTGTGCAAATGAACTCCGCTCCATTATGAATCCAGTTTTATTTAGAACTAAAAGTAGATATTTCAAATGGGCATTCGCTTTTTGGTCCAGCCTGTATTTTAGAGGTTTGCAACTTTCAATAAGTTGTTCAACCCTGTTATAACAAAGGCAAATAAATATATTTTTAACCTCCTGTGTTATATTGTATTTATGTTTTTAGCTAAATACATACCAAACAAGTTATTTAATTTTGTAAATTAATCTCATACGTCACGTCATATACAAACAGAAAAATTTCTTAAATAGTGATGTAACAGTGCACAAAGAGCTATATTTCCTCTAACAGTGTCAAAATTGCCTATCCTGTAATTTGTAACATGCGAAACGACTTAGGATTTAAAAAAATTGTCATATTTTCTGGGTTTAAGAATAAATTGCATTTTTGTTTGTTACGAGGGAATCTCTAAGCATACAAGCCTAATCTTGGGCTCTATTCGAGAACAAATAACAGTGGGACAATAGCATACTAATATTGACATACAAGAATTTTCTGAACCTTATCTGATTCTAATAAAATAAATGATATAATTTAGGAAGGCTTTCGCTTTCGAACCATATCAAACAAAGGAAAATATGTTTTTAACCTCTTGTAAATATGTTATTTGAATAACATATTTATGTTTTTAGCAAATTACAGACCAAAGACGGTATTTAATTTATTAATCTCATATGTCAAGTCATTTATAAGCGGAAACCTTTCTTAAATAGTGATGTAACAGTGTACAAAGCGTTGTATTTTTCCTAACATCAAAACTGCCTATCCTGCACTTTTCAACATGAGGAGCCATATAGGACATTAAGAAACTGTCGTATTCTTAAAGTTTAGGGATAAATTGCATATTTGTTTGTTGCTACGGAATCTCTGAACCTACAAGCCTATTTCAGGCTTTATTCGAGATGAAATATAGCATACAAATATTGACATTCACGAATTTGCAAAATGATTTCTGACTCTAAAATAAAATGTATGATATGACTTGGATATAAAAATATGCGTGTATCGTTTAGGGAAACGATATTTTGAACTGTGCATTTTGTGAAAAATAAAACAGGAGTCAAACTGTCTCTAGTATAGATGCCAATTTGCTGATGAAATAATAAAGATGCCAATTATCTGATGAAACATTAAATCAGTTATTTTATTGCATCATTTGCATTTTATTATTAAGTGTTAGGGAATAAAAAGTTAAATTATCATTTATCCAAATTAATGTAGTGCTCATATAACTAGTCAAGTAACCAACATTACAGAATAAACAGTACCAACAATAACATAAACAGAGGCGGATTATCCTTAAGGCGGAACAGGGGTGAAAAGCTAAAGGGGGCGAAAAAATAGTAAAAAATACTTCAGAAAAATAAATGTATATATAAAAACAAGCTTTTATTAAACTATGCACTAAAATGAAAGAAATAAAATAGTTTTAGTTAAGAAAACATATTTTTTAGATGGTAATGAGCAGATTTAAAAGCTTGCCACAATGTAAGTTACCATAACTGAAATTAACTCTGTTTAAAATCTATATATACTAACATTTCCGGCCGAAAATGTAGTATTATTGTTTTAATAATTTCAGTCATCTTCACCTCTATTTAAAGCAATATTAAATAATGAAAAACTTAGTCAAGTAATGTAAAAAATGGTAGTTCTGCAGCTCCGCAGCCCGTATGCACGAGGCGCCCCTGTGTAGAGTATATAACATATGTAAAACATTTTTAGGGCAAGCTGAGCAAGCAAATCCAGATAAAAGTACATCCTTAGCTTCAGTGGAAGTGGACGATACTTCTTTCTCAAAAACAATTGAAGCAGAACAAATAAATACAACGACTAACAATGAAATATTCGTACCTCGAAGTGAAGCAAGTGATTTTGAGCAATATGATCCTGCAACATGGAACGTTCGTCACAGTTTAATCGTTAATATCACAAAATTATCCTTAGTTCGAGAATCCAGATAAGCAACAAGAAAAATGTTTTATATTCAACTTGTGAATGGTGAAACTGTTCGCCGTGATTGGCTCTGGTATTCTTCGCCCACTAATAAAGTATATTGCTTACCGTGCAAATTATTTAGCAGTTTGAATATTCAGAATGTGAATACTTTTGTTTATGGTTTCAATGATTGAATGCATCCGGAAAGAATAGCTGATTATATGTTCACAAAAATAATATTACTATATACATTCTAAGAGCCAAGACACAAGGAGGGATGAATACTGCTCTAGAAAGACAACTTTTGTGTGGATAAGATTACTGGAGGAATGTTTCAATGAGAATTCTAGCAGCAGTGAAAAAACATGAGATAGAATTGGTCGTAGACCTTCTCACTGGACAGGGCCCCTGGAGGTATCACCTCAAGAGAATGGAGAAAACCACTGACGAACAATACAGATTCTACCAAACTATGGCTGAAACGTCAGAGCACCTACTCTGCGAATGTCAGACACTGACTCGCCAAAAGTTGAGGCATCTCGAAAATGCCCTTGTGGCACCTGGAGATCTATAAAAACTCAACCCTCGAAATATTCTGAGGTTCTCGAAAAAGATAGGAATTTTCGTCTAACATAGAAGGGTATACACAAAAGGTCAATTGTGGTCGACGTGTTGAAGGGCAAATCTTGCCGAGCGACCCCTCTACGATATCATACCATACCAGCAGCAGTGAAAATTTTATCTGGCATTTAGTCGAACATTTGGGTGAAGAACGATCAGGAAATTATTTAGCAACATTGGGGTTAATTGCGCAGTTTGATCCTATTCTGAAACATCATCTGGAGTTTAAGGCAAACCAAGGAAGAGGAAATGTATCTTATACTTCCAAAACCATTTGTGACGAATTTATTGCATGTATCTCAACCATGATCAGGCAAAAGATACAAACTGAAGTAAAGAAATCTAAATATTATGCATACTTAAACGTTTAATGTACAATGGTAGTGAACGGTAGCTGCCGTGTAGAATGACCGTATGTCATACAATGGCCGTGAGCGGTACCTGCCATATCGAATGGCCAGATAGTCTCGCCATGTGCATTGTAGTTCTGACTCAGTGACTCCTGATATATCCCGAACAGATAAGTTAACATTTATAATTAGATATACTGAACGTTTTATCAAATTCATAAACAGAGTCAGATTCTGACATGGAGGAAACTTTTCTAAACACATTAAAATAATTAAATTTAGATGTAAACCATTAAGTCAAGCTTATGATAACGCAAGCAGTATATCCGGTCAATATGCAGGCTTACAATCACAAATCAGGAGCATAATGATTTAGCTTTTTATAGACCTTGCGCTGCACATTCACTAAATTTGGTAGGAAATTGTGCCGCGAATGTTGCTTGAACGTTTGTTAGTGAGTTTTATACCTTCTTTACCTCTTCAACATATCCTTGGGAAATACTAAGTGGTGCCATTTCACCTTCAGATACTGCCACTTGTCTGCCAAAAAAACTTTCAACGGCAATATGATCAGCAAGAGCGGCTGCAGTAAAGGCAATGTATAAAGGCTATACAGCTGTCAAGTCTGCTTTGGAAAAGTGTAATAATAAATCCTCACAACCGCCTAATGTTAACGCTCAAACAAGCAGCATGATAAAATCTGTGGAAGCTTTAGAAATCGGAGTTTTACTAGCTTTTTGGAACCGCATTCTTATACATTTTGATAAGACCAGTCAAACGCTACAAAATATGAATACGGACGTTCTTTTGGTTACGAAGTTGTATGAATCATCATTAAGATTTATAAAAGATCTGAGAAATTATTTCAATGGCAAATATGGGAAAAATTAGCCGACTGTCAGAATTATCCAACGAGAAAAGGGGCAAGGAGTCATACAAAAACGATCTGGGCGACTATTTTCCCCAGGAATGTGTTCAATATAAATATTTTCTGATTTGTAGCGGTCACGATGGCATCTAAAATTTGGGAGAACTTCTAGAAACCTTTTCCCAATATTGAGGTATAGCACTGAGAATTTGACTTTGCCTTCCATCGACTAACGCGATTAGAGAGAGATCCTTTTCCACCCTAAGGAGGATTAAACACTATCTTAGAAACACACTTTCATGTTAAGAGACCTAGTGACCTGGCATTAGTCAATGTTTCTCATGCTATTTTTAATTTAATTTTCGAAGATGACATTATAAACTGATTTGTATCATTAATAAAACAAATAAACAAATATTAAGGTGTAGGACAATTTTTTCAAAATGTTGACTTTTAGTTTAAAACTAGGTACAGTTTTCTTGTGTTAGTACTACTGACACATAATATAATCTTGTATTTCCTAAACCATGTATTTGTTTTTTTGTTATATTAAAGAATCTTCAAATAAAAAATGAAAAATTAAAGCCAGAGCCTGGAAGGGGGAGAAATGGTTTTAATCGCTCAGGGGCGGAAAAAGGCTTAATCCGCCGCTGAACATAAATCAACAAAAGTAGATGGAAACACATGTTATATCAATTTAAATTTTTTAATTACTGATACCTTATATACTTAATGGCACCCTCAATTATTAATAATTATTTGTTTTGTAATGAAAAAATTAATGTCTTCTTCAGGAGTTTTATTTCGTGGTGGTGCAAGACCTCGTAAGTCATCGTGTGGTATTCCAGAAACTGAAGAGCTTTTATTTTTTGTAACATCAGTTAGGAATCTCTTTGTCTCTTCTAAAGTTTTTAAAAGACATTTTTGGAAAATATTAACTAGTTCACCATCTACTGGCAATAAATACTTATGTCATACATGCCTATTCTTATGTGTTTTGTGCTCCAATTTACGTTTTCTGCTCCTCTGTTACTATACGTCTAGCTAAAACATGTACACGTTTATTGAATTCCCCCTGTGCCCAGTACTCTTTGAAAACCTGCAGCCTCTTTTCTTCGTGAATCCCTTCTTTTCACCTTAGTTGGCAACTTAAAAGTTCTGACATTTCTTTTCTTTGATTTTCTTTCCGCTAGTAAAACTAGTAATATATGTAAGTCCAAAATGTCTGTTTTTCTTCCTTTCTTCACGAATTTTTCTACTTTCGCTTTTCTCCACTCTCCTTCCCCGTTTTCTCTTTACAACCTAAATATGTTTTTCAACATGCTCCTCATCACTGGGATCCTTGTCACGATTCCACGCTTGATCGGTTTTAGCACTGATTTTTTTTTATTCCGAGAAATTCTTAACTTCTTCTTTGGTATTTCAGTGTCAAAATCTGATTCGCTTTCTTCTATATAATCTGGATCAGCATCGCTGTCATCAATTATAAAATAAGTATTTTAATAAATATACTGTAAAAATATTGTGCAAACCCTTTAATTAAAATCACCCAAAACGCCAAAATTTAATTAAATATAAAAAATTGAGCCAATTCGAGTAAGATTTTCTTCTTGATCTCTTTTGTCAGAATTGTAATGTATATGTTACAATATATTTGTAGTCGGAAATATGGAGCTCATTAACAAAAATGGTATTACATTACGAATTTGTAATTATGATTTGATAAATATATCAATCTTTTACATTTTAAGTCACCAGCGCTATGCAATAAGCAGAAAAATCAAGATCTTTTAAATATTAGTTATTACATACCTTGAGTATTATTATCAATAACTAACTAAACACGTTAATAGATTTTTGAAATAGCGAGTTGAATACGAGCTTTAACAAAATATTTATTTGGTGAATATAATAACGCTAACAAAAAACCATAACGTACGTTTGACAGGGTGCTGCAAACAATTCAAAATGCATCAATTGGTTTTTTCAAACCAACTAGACTACTAGAGTGTTATATATAATTTCGTCATAAATTTGATTAAAAATACCGCAAACGAAAATATAGTTTCTGGCCAGCTTTTATTGAAATTCGACCTGTGTGCGGCGGGAGTCCGCCAACCGTTACCAAGCAACCAATCAAAAACTACGATTCCTTTTATAGCGCTCGCTGAAGAAGCACATCAAAGCTGCCGCGGTTGAGTTCTTCTTATCGTATCGGTGCTCTTGCTATTTTTGTGGATGAATGACATGAATGTGTCACAAGTGACATTTGCAAGCGACATGCGTCAAATCTAAAACTATATTTTATTTTTTCTATTTTGGTATCATAAAGAAGTCTTTTCGATACGCAAAGTAGTGTCGAAAAGAAGCTCTTTTCGACACTACTTTTGTTGACTGGTTCCTATGATATTAACAAAATTGTTCAATGTCAATGCTCATTAGCAAAAATTTCGACACCGTTTTGAATGGGATTCCTAATAATACAGACGTCAAAAGTGACAAGATGCCCGTCCAACTTTTGATCGCGACTTGAGTAAATTAATGTTTTTCATTAAAAAACGTGCAAAATAGAAAAAATAGTATAAAATACACGTTTTAAAAGACATTTAGCGCACTCGCACGTTAGGAAACACCCCGCAAGCGGGTCGTTTCCTAATTTCGTATTCGTGCGATGAAATATGGTCTTTTAAAACTAGTATCTTAATATACTATTATAATTTTTTATATTGACGTTAAATTGTTGATCAAGTAATGATATGTACGGAAAACTCACCCTTGTATTTAGCCTTAAGATTGACAAAATGCTCTATTTCCACCGCAATTCTAAATTTTCTTATGGATACTGAAACAAGCGGTTATTGAGAGGCAGAAAATAAAATAACTTCCTCTATGTTTCTAAATATTTTTTTATTATTTTGCTATAGTTAATGGTATAATAATTTTGCTTTAATCAAATTGCAGATCCGGATACAGTATAAATGAAGCAAAATAATCCTCCACGTTATCTCATTTATAAGCGGAACACTTTTTAAAATAGAGATGTGATGCTGTAGAAAGAGCTATATATGCCCTAGCAGCCTCAAAATTGCCTATCTTACACTTCTCAATATGCAAAACTACATATATAGCTTTAAAAAAGTCACATTTTCGGTTTTACAGTTATTTTGCGTGCAAACCTAAGCATAAGATTTACACGAGCACGAGAACAATAACGAACTAATATTGACATATCAGAATTTCCAAAAAAAGGTTATCTGATTTTGATAAAACCAAATGTTACACTGTATTTAATGAATAACACAAAGTCATTTTAAGATTTTGTTGAAAGTAAAATTTGCTAAAACACATACGTTGAGATGTTGAGCAACATCAGTTTTTTATTCACAGAAGAAATTCAGCTTTATGTTGGCCGGCACGATTCCGCACTGATGCGATTTTTATATGTTTTACTCGTAACTCTAGTCCTTATAATGTACCGAAGTATGGTTGTTTCAGCTTATTCCGATTTCCCGTAATAAAATATTATATGGTGACGTGGCAAAACTCGAAATGGCGAAAAATTTCAATTCAACTAGCTACCCTGCATAAAAGTCATTGCTATTTGTTTTCTTGTACGATTGTTGGCATAGTGATTACTCTTTTTATAAAAAAAGGTAACTTTACTAAAAATAAATTGAGCGAGTCTGGTAGTACTCGAGACACTAATGTGTAAACATATCCTATATCGACATCATCGACATGAAAATCTAATGCCACCTCAGGCCGCGTGATGCTTGAATATAGGCAACCACTTATTAAGAATTGGTTGCCTATATTCTGGTGTTAGAACATGTTTTACACTACCTGTTACAGACAGCCTGCAAAATACATTTCTGTCACAGATACCGCCTGACGTGCGTTGTTTAATGTTTGCATTTGTAACGTTTGCATTAGAATGTCTAATATTACGCTTCACGCCTTGCCCCCCGCTTGCTTCGCTCGCTACAGGGCGCAACGAATAAAAACTAACCAAAACTAACCCAAGGCATGCCCAAAATCTAGAAAAAAAACTTTTTACAAATCTAACCTCAAGAAAATAAAAAAAAACACCATCGGGAATCGAACCCGGGCCGCTGAGGCCAGAGGTTTAGCATCTTAATTACTGAACCACCCAAGCGCTTACGAGCAATTCATTGCATCGTAAAGACATACGTAAAATAGGGACACAATCTAACGAAAACACTCGATGTCTTTCGACAAGTAGGGAATGTGTTGTAAGCTGTCTTTATCCGCTAGTCGTTTTACAGGGAAGCGTTGAAGCAGACTGCGCATGGTTATGATGTCACATCCGGGTTTCACACTTCCGTCCATTTTCCCCAGATTTACCCTCATGCCGTCGCGTAAGATGATTACACATCAAAAAAGTCAAAAAACTTATTTTTTTGACATATAATCGGTGTTGTGTGTCCCTCAAAATTCTATTTTCCTGATATTTTCGAAACAGATAAGTTTTTCGAGCCGTGATACTTTTCGGCACTAGAGAATTTTTAAAATATGCACTCACACACTCACCGTTTTCCGATTCTCGCCAATTTCAATATGGGTTGAAAGGAAAGGAAGGTCTTCAGATAATTCATCAAAATTAATCAATTTTTGCGGCATTTGTCGTGCATCAAAAGAAAATTTAAAGGCATATGATTATTACGTTAAAAATGGAACGACCGCCGCGCGCCGCGCCGCGCGCCGGTTGCCTTCAAGTGTTGCATAAAAATATGCTAAAACCAAAATTTCCGCTTTTCGAAATAAAAAATGATTAACATAAAAAATACCTGAATAAGCGGTACATGACTCATTATATGATGGCTCAATTGCATTTACTACCCAGACAAAAGTGGGCAGATCGCGTACTAAGAAATTTTTACTCAATAATATAGCATTAAATACCGCTGGTAATATGTAGCAAATGATTACACACTGCTCATTTTTATTAAAAGGAAAAAAATCGTTGCATCTGCCTGGTCATTACATGCTCAAGAGGCACCTATCGCGGCACCTACTGATATCTTTATGTTCTTTTTTTGTGTTCGACACACATAAAAAGGAAAATCCTACACCAGTCAACGAGCGGTGCGTGTGCGGAGAAGACGGTGGTCGTTCCACTTGAAGCGCTGTAGGTCGCAGTTTTCGAGAAAGACGTTACTCGGAAGTCCATTCCAGAGCGAGGCAGTTCTCTAGGCAAAGGAGCCCCACAACAGCGATGTCCTAGGTATTCACAACTGAATCGTATGTTGATGAGCAGCTTGTATCTGACTGGTGTTTATGTTCTAACACCTTTCGCAGCAGTATCGATAGTAAAGAGATAGGATCGCCAACTCAAACTCTTTAGTAAAATCTGGGTCGCCCACGAGACCGACTCTGTATGGGTCTAATATCTTGAGTAAGTGTTTGGGTGCCGAACTCCACAAATGGGAACAGTATTCCTGAAATGGTGTTATCTGGGCCTTACAGAGCGGTAAGTGCTGATGAGGGGTATACAACTTGTTTGACCTATAGAGTGCTCATAGCTTTTGTGCTACTGCCTTGGCGATCTTGATGACGTGAGTACGCCAAGACATGTTATTTTCTACTTTGATGCCCAGCAAGCTTATGGATGGAGACAGAGTCAGTGTTTGTCCTGTAATTGATATATGTATCAGGTTCTGCGTGGTGTGCTTTTTTGACAATACAGCTGCTTGAGTCTTTCCTGCTCTCGTCAATGGTCCGCTGGTTTCTAGTCGTGATTAATATATTTCAATTTTCTGTTGTCGGATCTCGGTGCCATTTGCGGTGGGCGGCATTTTTAGCATTGACCAAACCATAGTTTACTGTTTGAGATACGTTTCATAGAAGAGGGGATGAAAGCTTCCATACTAGTTAGGATAACTTGCGTTATCTTATCAGCAGACTCAGATGTGTCGATTCCTTATGCATCTTCCTGGAAATATGTCAATCTTTCCAGGAAAAGAAAGATAAAACTCGCGAAGATCACGCCACTTTGCAGATTTGAAGTGCCAAACATCTTGTTTTCCACTTTGATGCCCAGCAAGCCTATGGATGGCTCCTGTGTTTTGATTAACAGGTTGCGAAGATAAGATTGTGGTCTGATGAGCCCAACGGAAATTGGCAGTTACGGTGTAGAGGTCAAGATCAGTTGCTAAGAATAGATCCAGGAGGTTAGCAAAGTCTTTT
>MU182056.1:607911-619744 GCA_016904865.1 Pissodes strobi
GCCTTTTAGCATAGTGCCTGTGGTAGGCTTGATAGGCTTTGTAATAGTATTTTCTTTAGGGATGCAAACTATTCCCATCTTGATGTTAGGCGAACTTTTCTCATCAAATGTCAAGGCGTTCGCCTTATGCCTTGCCGACATTTATTTCTCTATTATAGCGACGGTAGTGTCAAAATTCTTTCAGATAATGAAAGATTCTTTCGGAATGTATACACCGTTCTTTGCATTTTCTCTTAGTTGTATGATAGGGTTAGTTTTTATAGTATTGTTCGTACCTGAGACTAAAGGAAAAACGTTGGAAGACATTCAGGCTAACTTGCGGGGGGAAAAGCAGTTTAGGGAGAGTGATATTCGTGATGGGGACGAGAGTAACTATAGAGGATGAATTGATAATAGACTGCAATTAGTGCAAAGCCCAATCGGTTAAAACTATAAAAATGGGCTCCAAATACTTTAAATTGTTGACTCAAATATCAACATAGTTCTTCCTTCTTCCCAGATATTACTACTCTGACTTTTTACGCGGAATGAGAAGTCGGTCTCTGATATTGACTTTTCTTTGCCAGGTGGTGCATAGCCAGCCTTGCCATAGGCAGTCTCATATCAATTTTAATACGTTCAACCGCTGGCTTTCCAATTTACACACCAACTTTGATATTTCTTAATAAGCCAATTATTAGTTATTTAAAAAAAAACTATAAGTAAAATGTAAGAAATTAAATACATCTCTAATACATACCTCAGTGAAACCACCAGTAATTAATCAAGATTATTACAAATTAAAAATAACAATGATTGCAATGATGCAAGAACTTAACGTCTATTAAAATTTCACATGACATAATAATTTTTGGCGGTTTCATTGTGCTATTTAATTTCTCTGATTTTACGATGAGATTTTCTAAACAACTTTTAATTGGCTTATTGACAAATAATCAAGTTGGGTGAATGAGTCCATCATACAAGGACAGAAAAGTTATGCAATTTGGTTGCAAAATAAATAGAGAAGCCAATATTTCAAGGTAGGTAGGTACCAACATTTACATGGGATTTCCTATGGCCCGATATAATTAAATTCAGTTAGAGATGCATATCGGTCCCCAACAGTATTGTCCCTTAACATATTCAGCCCGAAAGTATAACGTTTACACTTTTCACATTTACAGGCTATTTTCGTATCGCACAAATCCCGAAACGATAATACCAAATCCTATTTTTTCTGAAACTTTTTAATTACGAACGTATATTTCTTAACTGCTTCGTTGCAGTGTTGCTTAAAGAAAAATCTGATTCCTTGACGTAAAGGTAGATTTTTGTATGTTGTATATATATTGTTTATATACCTATTTTTAAGCCAGTTTCCATAAATGTCTAACGAGAGCTTAAAATAATTTTTCAGGGAAGTAGCTAGTTGTCTTACAATAAAGGAGTCCAATACACAAGATTTGATAGGGTTGTTTGAGTGAGTTTAGGTTAATTTTTCCAACTTGAATTGGTGCCCAATAATATTTAGTGTGCTAAGAGCATTTAAGTTCACCAATAGTTAGAAAACTAATTATAACTATATATATATTTATTAATGAACTGTGGTTCATTATTTTGGCAAAACCTACCAAATACATCAACATATTTTAATAATACCGATTTGGTATCATCACCGAACATTAACAATAGACTAGGACTAGAAGGTTCACTCTAAGTCCCGCCCCCAGCATTCCCCTCTTTGCCTCGACGCGGAACCTGGGGAAATCGCTCAGGCCTCGTGCCACCTTTCACCCCGTTTCTTCTAAAGTCTGGCTTCTCGCCTTTGTAAGCGCTACATCAAAAGTGCCGACTGAGAGTGGACCTTCTAGTCTCTAGTTAATGTTCGGTGTCATCGTCTCAGAATGTGTATGGAAAGTACGTTAGGGAAAAATACGGAAATTGTGGTAAATGCGAAATTTTGTAGATTTTAACTATTTGGGATAAAGATGTCATGCAAAAATACTATTAAGAACACTTCAATTTCTGGACATATGCAGGGTAGTCCAAATTTTTATCAGGAAACTTCAGCGGCGTATTTCACATCTGAAAACAAGTAAAACAATTCATATAAAGTTTTGTCCGAAAATTTCTTGTGCCAGGTGTTATGTTGAAATATTTATCTAATTTTTTTAAATTAATTTTTCAGATTGCGCGTTCACACTCAATTGGTGTTATAATCACATGCAATTACATTTATAACACTGACCGTGAGAATATTTTAAATAATTTGTATAATAAAAATTGTGGGACGCCACTGCTATGTTGTAGTTTTAGTAGGATATACAAATGCACCAATCAAAACTGAAGAAAGTTTGACTATTGGATTTTTCCGCTGATATGAATCGTTTCCGTGGAAAACATATTATTCATTTTAATGAATGCCTAAGACTTTTGAAACCTAAACGAAAGAGTAAAGTAAGTTTTTGCTTAATGGGTACCATTTGTGCCAAATTGGGTAATTCCAGGAGAGATGGACCACCTTTCTTATATTGGCTATATTTTTCCTAAAAACGTTAATAGAGAAATGAGAAAATAAGTAACAAGTGCATTTTGTTTGAAAGTCTAAGTAATGGAATTCAAAAAGCGAGGAATCAACATCGTTTAAAAAAACACGTATATGATAAGTAATAAGTAAGGTCCAACTCACCACGACTAGTTGAACGAGCTAGACGAACCAGCATATATTATGGGAGAGATGAACTTTAGGGTTGAGTTGAACCACTTTAAAATCTTACTGTTTGCCTAGTTATATGAAAAATCAATGTTAAACTTTACTCAAAGGTTTGTGAATCAATCTTTTTTGCACATCTCTCGCACATATTATCGTCATATTTTTGATATCCAACGGAAAGATATGACGCATCTGATCCAGTCGTCGTTCTTTGTAGTTATTTCATAATTTCGCCACATCCTGCGCATCAGTACTCTTCCAACACCTAAGGTGTGTCACTATCTTCATGAAAAGATAACTCTTCTTTTGTATCTGAAGAACTGCTTACAATTTGCTTTTTTCTGGTTCTCCTTTTATTTTCTTGCATTTTTTTTTTGGTATAATTAGGTTGTTCTTTTCTCTTTCTTTTGCTTTTACTATTCTGTGTTTTCATTTGGCCTATACTCTCAGGAAAACTAAAAAACATAGCAAGGGTATGACCACGTTTTTCACAGCACTTATGTTTTCTTCATTTTTCGAAATAGGACTGATGATATCTAACATTTCACCAGGTATTACGTCATCATTTTGTTTAGACTCAATTATTGCAGACGTTTGGGTTTCATTTTGAACTATCGAATCTGAAGTCCAGTGGCTTCAATGGCTCTTTCATGTCAGGTGTAGGACCAACAGCACCATTTTCTTTGGATGCATTTGTATCCTGAAAGCGTTTCGCCTATATTATTTGAAACATTTAAGCAATTATACATAATAAATTTACTTTAGGTCTTATGTTATCAATTTGTTTCGATTCAATCATTGCCGAAGTTTGGGTTTCGTTTTGAACTAGCGAATCTGAAGTCCAGTATGAATATCCTGGCTCTTCCGTGTCAGGTGTAGGATCAAGAGCACTATTTCCGTTGGATGCATTTGTATCCTGAAAGCCTATCGCCTATATTATTTAAAATATTATTAATTATAGATAATAAGCTTACTTTAGGTCTTTTGTTATCAATTTACTTAGATTCAATTATTGCAGAAGTTTGGGTTTAATTTTGAACTTCGAATCTGAAGTCCCATACTGGCTCTTCCATGTCAGGTGTAGGACCAATAGCATTATTTTCTTTGGACGCATTTGTATCCTGAAAGGAAATTGCCTATATTATTTAAAGCATTTCATTAATTAATAATAATAAACTTACTTTAGTGTGTTTGAATCATGTGATTTTCTAACTGATCGAGAAATTCCACCATCTATAGTAATTTCGGTAAAATCGTCTTTTCACTGGATTGAAGTATTTCCTAAAACAAATGTTTCCTGTTATTCTAAAGTAGCTGTATGGATAGAATAGGATGAATTTAGGTCCATTCCGAAATCAGCAGAGGAAACAAGAGCATAGTCAGGTGGTGAAATCGGAATTATTTCAGTAGCCTTAAATCCTGAAAAAGCATTGCTAGCGACAGCTGCTTTGGACAAGCTTCTGTTAAGGCATTCAAACTGAAGTCTGCCGATTTTTGTATGGGGTTTTTGCTTCATTTATTTAGTACATATATAAAAATGTGACTTGAGAGACTAAAAGACAGCTCTGTCGAGAGGCTGCAAGTAGTGGGTTGTATGGGGTATGGGGCTCTATGGAGCCTGGTGGCATATCGTAAGAGTATTCCTTTAGGTTCTTCTCCTTAAATATGCAATAAGGAAAAATAAAGCTTCTTCACCGTTGCTACCAAACTTATGGGTTCACCTTTTTCATCCGAAGTAATCGATGGAACAGATTTGGAGCCTTTGGCTGCCACAACCTGACCAGACTTGTCGTTAAGCTGCAAGCCGGTTTCGTCAACATTACAAATGTTTCCTGTTTTGTCAGAGAGCTGATTTTCTGTTATTATATTTTCCAATACATCAAAATAAATATTTACGTTGTTTCTGTAAAGAGCTGAGAACGAACACCTTGAGCTACATGTATACTGAGATCAGCGACGTTTTAAAAACGTGTTTAGCCGATCGAAACCTGCCAACTTGTTTGTTTTACTAAATCTATGAGACGATTTTAATTGCTCTGCAAGAGCAAAAGCCGTATGTCGAACATCGGTTCTTGTGGGCGCAAATCCAAATTTTTGAAGTAGATGATGAAACCCAAAGGTCTTGTTTTTTAATGCATGTTCTTTTTCCTTCTTAACAGAGTAGCTTAAGGAATTTCAAAGTGTTTTGCTGCAGCATTAAGACCTATTGTTTTATTTTCTATGCCTCTTCACTTGGCATTTTTAAGAGCTTTTTCAGACCAAAGCCCTCTTTTGATTTGTAACTTTCTTTTATATTTAGTGAGCATCCTGAAAAGAATTAAAAAATGCTTGGTCCATCTGCCTCATATCGAAGTGATTCCTCCATTCTGGTAAGGGATAGATGAACCACTCCATAATTCGAAATCTAAATGTAACCTAATATTTATCGACTATTATTTCTTTAATATAATGCAATAACATAATATTACGGCTATAAGTTTTATACCTACATTTCGTAGATACACGTTAGCACAAATTGGTCCAAAAATTGTTAAACAACGTGTAAAAATTCACATTACCACTGACAGTTGGAGAGCAACTGATAAACTAATATTCATGTCACAGAAATGAAGTTAGCACTGTAAGCGCCGCACCGTCACTTCATATACATCTCAGGCGGTGGTCCATCTCTTCCGGAATTACCCGATAGAGTGAGGTAAAAAACGAGCATGTTTTAAAAATATTCATGCGTCACCAAAGTAAGGCAGCAAAAACTAAGCTTTCTAAAACGGAACACCCTATATTTGAATATGTTTTTGACGATTTTTGACCTAAAATTTGATAGTTTTTGAGATATTCGGATTTAGTGATAAAGAAATTAGCATTCTCTTGATGTTGATAAATAGGCAGTTTCTGCATCATTTTAGATTTGCAAACTCCCATATTAGGCACGAAGAAGTACTATATTAATGTTTGATCTGCGCAATAGTCGTACCTTGTTCCACAGGGTGATTGTTATACGCGTCCAATTTCGTAGATCTTCAAATTTAGGTATCTCATTTTTTAAGTGGCACACCAGTAGGTATATTTTTTTTTATATAGGGAGTGTGCAGTTTAAAAGAAATGGAATTCCATAATTAGAAGAGTTTGAACACTTATAATACACATCCTGTCGAACAAATTACGAATATTTTGCAGACCAAACACTAATATAGTACTTGCCATACTTTCTGCCAAATTCAAGAGTTTGTAATTATAAAGCGAGGAAGAAACCACCCATTTATCAACATGGTAATAAAAATGCTAATTTGCATGATTAAATCCGAACATCTCAAAAATTATCAAATTTTAACTCATTATTTATATGACAAAAAACGTTCAAACTTACTTTTCACTGCCCAACTTTTGTGACCGAAAACACATTTTTATCGAAAACGGTTCGTTTTAGCAAAAAAACCCAAGAATCAACTTTTGTTCAGTTTTGACTGGTGCACTTAGATATGCCACTAAAATTGGGAAAAAGTAGCGCGGTAGTATAGTTTGTATTAGTTATATTATTTAAAACATTCTCACGGACGCCATTATTAAAACAAAAAATGAGTTATCCAGTGCTATAAATTTATTTCAAAGTGAATATAACACTGACCTGTCTGAAAGTGAAATCTAGAAAAATAGATAAAAAAAATGATACCCAACCCTGTAAGTATATCTGGAACAAGGTATTTTCAGACACAAGTTTATATGAACTCTTTTACTTATTTTCAACTGCAAAATACACTGCCGAAGAGTCTAAACGCTATAGATTGGTACCCAAAGGGCTTGTACCCTCATATTTTAGTTTTTAGTTGCCCATCTCTTCGTTGAGCATAATTTTTCGTTTGTTTTAAAAGTCCTGAATAGGAACATGCTCCTATATTGTCTATTTCGTAGTTTGCAAAAACTTAAAATATGACGAGGCATTAGGCGTAGGTATATTTTTGTCGGGTTTTCATTCGAAAACCTTTTTGTAAGGCTGATACAAGTGATCTTTGTTTAGTATTAGCTCAGTATAAGTAGGCTTAATTTATAATATAATTTAAATATAATTAGGTATATATTATAAAGCTATATTAAAAGCAACAATAATAATATTGCTTATTGAAATATTATAACCAAAAGTGTTATACAGTGCCATTAACAGATTCGGCGACAAATGGAATGGCTTTCGCTTGCCTGAGAATGAAAAGGAACATACAAAGTTACTCATTGCTTCTGTTCTGCCCGTTACATCTTTTACAGCATTTCGCAGAATGTTTGAATCAAATATGACATTTTTCGGAGTTTGTCATTTGCTTCTAAATAAGGGTCTTCAATATATTAGGGCACATTTCACGGCTTCTCGGCTAGGCTACCCGGTGTTTATAATAATGTTTAAAATTTGTGTGTACAGGGTAGTAAATAAATATGTAAAATTGTTATAAAATTTATTTTTACAGATTCTTTTTTGCTTGTTACATTCAAATGATTCTTAGTCAAAATATAAAACACAAATTCCAGGATTTTTTGATACTTTAAGTTTGTTGGACCTCTTAAGTAAGCATTACTTAAAAAAAAAACAAAATCCCCTTCGTCTCTCATTTTGTTTAATATTTACTTTAAAAAAATCCATCAATGCGGCATAGCACATGGCACGTGAAGAAGAGAAGACAACTCTACACTTTAAAGTACAAAAATCAAATCCATAATATACACCGAGTACAAAATATTACAAAATGTTAGTAAAGCAAAAATTTATAATTTTAAAAACATCTTGCAAATTGCAGAGTTACGTCCGCGAAGAGGATACTATAGTCAGATCCGGTCTTATCGTGCGGGTCCAAAGGTCACATTTTTCATTAAATGTCATTCCTTTGACAGATTTTACATGCAAAATCTGCCACGAATGAAGTTTTTATTGAAAATTGTGACCTTTGAACCCGCACGATAAGATCGCTTTTGACTATAGTCAAATTTTTTTAGACAATGCTTACTTAAGTGTTCCGGCCAAATGAATACACACATTTAATTTTGACAATGTCATATTTTGGAAGTAACAGAAAGTATCAAAATCCCCAAATTTGTTCTTTATATTTTGACTAAGAATTTTTTAAATATGTAACAAAAAAAGAAAATAAATGTTTGTAAATTTTCGAGGCAAATAAAATTTTATAAAATTGGTAGATATTTGTTGACTATCATGAACATACAAGATATGCACAATACTTAAAACCCCCGGTAATCTATTCGATATGCCATGAAATGTGCCCTAATATTTTGAAAACCACATTAAAACAACTTTTTTAGTTTTGGAGGTAGGTACTAAAAATATTTTCTATGCCCTACAAGTGAACAGCAGTTTACTTCGTAGAAAGAAAAATATTTAGATTCTCAAATTCGTATGTACGTACATAAATATGTGTTTCTAGCAAACCGACAATAAGTATAGTTTATCAGTTAAATTTGATCGAGATTGATATTCATATTTCGATTGAATCCAACTGAATTTATCAGATATATTAGACATTAAAAAGTGTTAAAACATAAAAAGTCTTCTACAGTTCAAATTGGACACAAGTATAAAATTGGGAAAAACGTAACTTTTCCAAATGGCATTTCTCTGAATGTCCACAAAAAACAGGCTTTCAAATATGTTTGGAGGAAATGTCAAAAGAGTTAAGCCTTTAACACTTAGACCTATAAGTACTTTTTCATTTCCAGGCAAATAAAAGCTAACGCACGCATTTTTATTTAACCATTGAATAAAAATGTTTCCATATTATGCCGACTTTTTTGGTGGTACTCTATATTTTTGTATAATATATTTATTCCACCTTATTCGTTCGTCTGTCTTTACTTAAGTATATTATTTACCTGTTCTTATGTATTATTTGCCTATGCCTTTTTTGGTTGATTAATTTTATTTTATAACCAAACTATGGGTAGTTAAGTTAAAATAATAAACAATAATTAGTGTAAAACGTCGAATAATTTTTTTATATACAAATAAATTTTTTTCACTTATTTTTAACTGTTTTTTTTTTTATGTTCATTCAATGGGAATCCAATATTATCTCCTTCACTCACTCTGTTGTGCCCGGAATAAGGAATTCAATCTTGCAGAAGAATGACCATCCAAGAATTACGAGATTATCGATCTTACCTCCCGGATTTTATTTAAAGGATTATTTTAATATTTTCGCTTCAACTCACAGAGATGGAGGATTTATCTATGCAATATTATTGTTGAAACATGAGTGTTCGCAAAATTATTACTTGGAAAAATACATACGTCCTGTTTTTAAGACCGTATTACCTCAAAAGCTCCCTTTATATTTGCAGAAACCGCTGCTGTTCCCTTGAAAAATGTCCAAATGGACAGGGAGCTGTTGCCGGAAATTTTACGTTATAAAGTACAAAATTTAGAATCCAGTGGTCTTGTGTGCATGGCTGAGTCAGTTAAAATTTGTTAAGACAATTTTTAAATTTCAAAAAAGAGCTGCAATTTACGTCATAAGGAACATGAGTTTTTTTGGCCAACATGATTATTTCCACGTGCCACTGCCAATTGAGAAAACACACCGTAAGACAAAATATTTGGGGGCTTTATTATATAAGATACAATCTATTGAAAATAAGACAAAAGCTGCGTCACTAGGTACAGGAAAAAATCGATGGGGTTTCTTGCTTATATATCCTCTTTTATCTCGTTTAATAAATAATCCTTTTCCTTTTTTAATACCCTTGTCTTGCTTAAACGGTTTTATAGATAATCCTTTGTCCTTGAGATTCAATAGCTACCATGGGCGTAGACAGGATTTTTTCTCAGGAGGGGCAAGCCGTAGACAAGGCCGCAGTAGGGGCACTTGAAGCGGAAATTTTTGGGGAGCCACGCCCAATTTTTACACAAAAGTCATGAGTCGGTTAAATTCCCCCCTGGCTTCTCCCTGCCTACGCCCATGATTGCTACTCTTATTATGTCTTTGTACTTCCTCTAACTGCTCTTTAGCATTATTCACAGGTTTAGCTATTCCTGCGGCTCCTCCTCCCAAGGCGCCAAGACCTCCTAAGTAGGGTAATAACAGAGGCAAAAAACCCTAATTTTTTAGGGGGTTTTATAATTCGCTCTTTTCTTAACTTAAGTTTCCCCCCTGTTTTTCGTTTCAAACCCATTCCGAGATTTCTTTTTCCTTTCATGACACCTGCAACTTTTTCACCAGTTGATGAATCCTTAGACTTAACTCTTCGCCAAGCTTTTTCCGCTAATATCTGATCTGCTTCGTGTCTACTTGGAAGATCGCACACCTGGTACTTCGGAATTTTCCGAACAAATCCTTGATACATTTGATGCACATTGTAAACGCCATCATTCGCCTACAGCATTTCCCATCCTCTTGGAAACATGCCGAGATCATAGTGATCCACAAGTCAGGCAAAGATCCGAGGCTAATCGGTTCTTATAGACCGATTTTCCTGCTCCCCACCATGGCAAAGGTGGCGGAAAAGCTACTCTTGTCCAGGATAAGTGGTGCAGCCGAGGGACTCGGTGTACTGCCCAATGAGCAGTTCGGCTTCAGAGCCGGACATAGCACGCTCATGTCTGCGGCGAAAATTGCATACGATACCGTGCAGGGCTTTAACCGAGGCCAAAGCACTGCACTTCTTCTCCTGGACATTGAGAGGGCGTTTGACAGGGTGTGGCATGACGGCTTACTGTTTAAGATGCATGTGGAACTTGGTTTTCCACTGCATCTGACAGCGCTGACCCAGTCATACCTTGCCGGGCGCACCCTCTCAGTACGCATAAACAGGGAAAGTTTGTCTGTAAGACCGCTAAAAGCTGGCGTCCCGCAGGGCACTGTCTTGTCCCCCCAGCTATTTAATTATTATATATCAGATATCCCCTCCTGTCAAAATACTTCCCCAATGCTCTATGCTGACGACACGGCAGTGTATTCGCAATCCCGCATCGCACAGGCGGCTAAACTGAAGCTACTAGACCACCTAGACATCCTCCTCCCGTATTACGAGAGGTGGAAAATTAAACTAAACGTACCCAAGACGGAACTTACGATACTAACAAAAAATAGAACAAACATTGACATCACGCCACTCACAATACATGGTACTAACGTTGACGTGAAAGACAAGGTTAAATACCTTGGCATAGTACTAGACAAACGACTAAACTTTACTGGACAAATAACGGACATACGAAGAAAAAATGCAATAGTGCATAAAAGCCTAAACATGCTAATTAGGCCGAGATCGTTTCTGAGTCCTGGTAATAAAGTGCACATATTTAGAGCCATTATTAGGCCGACACTATTGTATGGGGCCCCTGTATGGTGCTCTGTGGCAAATACCCATAAAAAAGTATTGCAAATAATGCAAAATCGCTACTTGAGAGCGGCTTTCTCTGAGAGCCCTTATACTAGGATCGTGGGTTTGCACTCATGGGCAAATCTCGACACCGTTGAAGAATATATAGACAAAATGTCCTGCAAATTCTACGATTCTGGTATACGCGGCTCGCCGTTGACAGCCGACATAGCAAATGAACGTTACGACCCACAGAGAAAACCAAAATATGGGCCCATACATAGATTGACATCTCTGTTTTACCAGGACCCAAGACTTGACTTCTTCTTAAACAACCAATGCGTCCCCATACTTCCCACACAACACAAAGTGTGGGAACGCAAACGAAAATTAAACCAAGTAAGGGGTCGTGATCCGTCAAAAGTACGGGTACATAGAGCAAATACGCACCCATACTTCTTGCATTAGCAAAAGTGTGGGTATGCAATAAACACGAGGTGACGAAGATGAGACCTTTACTAAAGACAAGACAAGCCACAGACACACTGACCAGCCGCCTTGCAGTTCCGCTGGAAAGTGATCTGGGCGAAACTCGCTTAATCTCTGTCTCTAATTGAATGGGCGACGCCTAATACGCAACCCCCAACTGCACAACCCTCACAATAGGGCACAACCTGCCCCCAGCAGTAAACCATAGAAACGTGAAAGAGGTTTTTCTGTTGTATTTTCCTCTGTTTCTTACCTAAACTCATTTAGTCTCGGAAAACAAGCAGGCATAACTGTATCCATTGGCAACGAGCACTGGTATCAGGCTTGAAGGGA
>MU182056.1:619754-633035 GCA_016904865.1 Pissodes strobi
AAAACCAGAAAGTTATTAGAGATTATTTTATCTTCGGTAGACATAAAAATACAAAATGCTTTTTTATTTTTCAATATCTGTGGATCATAAGACAAGATATTCGAGGGCTTGGAGCTCATAAGACTAAATTTCAAAAAAGGCTGCAATTTACGTCATAAGGCACATAAGAATTTTTTTCTCCAACATGATTCTTTCCACGTGCCCATTGAGAAAACACACCATAAGACAAAAAAAACATTTGGGTGCTTTACCTAAAAACAACTCTGCCTCTGCATGTTGATGCCACTGTAACAATATTATTGTCTACCTATCTTTCAAATAAAATTCCAGTAGTTATGTCAAGTACGGAATGGTACTCTCCAAGTGCCGATTTTTTTGAAGAGTTGCCTTGGAGGGAAGCGGCGTTTCTTTTGGAATGCGGTTTTCTCTTACGGTTCCTGTGCACCAGTATCCTTCATCTCATACATCTTTTAGTAGGTATATATTTGTAAACAAGTTATCTTCATATATTTTATATGCTAAATGATTCTTCCCTTCGGGTATTTCTTTTATCATCATCTTTAGAGGTGCTGAACATTTGTCATATAATATCTCCTCAGATACCACCAACATTTTTTTAAAAATAACATTTGCCGTAGTATTTCACCATGGATTAGTCGTAATTGATATCTTGCCTTGGGGGGAAGCGGCATGCCTTGTGGGATGCGGTTTTCCTTTACGGTTTCTATACACCAGTATCCTCTATCTCTTAAATCTTTTAGTAGGTATATATTTGTAAATATGTTATCTACATATATTTTATATGGTAAATTATTCTTTCCTTCAAGCACTTCTTTTATCATCATCTGTAGGGGTGCTGAGAATTTGCCATATAATATCTTCTCAGATGCATTTACCCTAGGATTCTTTCTCGGATATAAATCAAAGTTTATCAAGCACCACATTTTGCATCCGAACCGGGTGGGTGTCCCACGGATAAATGGTTTAAAATAATGTTTGCCGTAGTATTTTACCATGGACTCGTCGTAATTGATATCTTGCCTTGGAGGGAATCGGCATTCCTTTTGGGATGCGGTTTTTCCTTACAGTTCCTGTACGCAAGTATCCTTCATCTCTTAAACCTTTTAATACACACATAGAAAAGAGCATATTGACTTCCATATGTGGCAAAAGAATATTACTTTGTGTGGAGAGAAGTATTTCTTCACCTCAGAAAAGAGTTCTCAAACTTACGGAATTGACGTTATTCCAAGAGCATATTGATTTTCATATGTGGCAAAAGAATATTACTTTGTGTGTAAGTATATATTTCTTTCCTTCAAGCATTTCTTCTATCATCATCTTTAGAGGTGCTGAGCATTTGCCATATAATATCTTCTCAGATGCATTTGCCCTAGTATTCATTTCCTGATATAAATGAAAGTTTATCAAGCACCACATTTTGTATCCGAACCAGGTGGGTTTCTGACGGATAAATTGTTTAAAATAATGTTTGCCGTTGTATGTCACCATGGACTCGTCGTAATTAATATCTTGCCTTGGAAAGAAGCGGCATTCCTTTTGGGATGCGGTTTTCCCTTACGGTTCCTGTACACCAGTATCCTTCATCTCTTAAATCTTTTAGTAGGTATATATTTATTTCCTTCAGGTATTTATTTTATCATTATCCTCAGAGGTGCTGAGCATTTGCCATATAATATCTTTTCAGATGCATTTGCCCTAGTATTCATTTCCTGATATAAATAAAAGTTTATCAAGCACCACATTTTGTATCCGAACCGGATGGGTTTCCGACGGATAAATTGTTTAAAATAATGGTTGCCGTTGTATGTCACCATGGACTCGTCGTAATTAATGTCTTGCCTTGGAAAGAAGCGGCATTCCTTTTGGCATGTGGTTTTCCCTTACGGTTCCTGTACACCAGTATCCTTCATCTCTTAAATCTTTTAGTAGGTATATATTTATTTCCTTCAGGTATTTATTTTATCATTATCCTCAGAAGTGCTGAGCATTTGTCATATAATATCTTTTCAGATGGATGCATTTGACTTAGGCTCTTTTCCCTAATGTAAATAAAAATTTACCAAGTCGGATGGGTTTCCCACGGATAGATTGTTTAAAATGATGTTTGCCGTAGTATTTCACCATGGACTCGTCGTAATTGATATCTTGATCGGGTATAAAATGTTATCAAAACGCGTCCTTCAGCTTACCCATAATCGGACGAATTTTCCGTCCTTTGTCTTTGGATCTGGTCGGTTATTGTCCGCACAATGCAAGAATTTCATTATTAAAAAAAAAACGGTTTCGTCTTATCGAATTCATCACTAATGGCTTTCTCATGTCAGATTGAGAATCATAATAAAATTGTTTACCAGGTTTTTCATTGGAAGCGCTCAAAATGAATATCCATATTACACTCCAGTTCATAAATTTACATCATGGGATCCTGATTGTCATTGAAAGAAGCGTAATGACCCACATAACAATTGTTCAAAGATGTCTTTGCCTCAAAACAATTCAAACATTTGAAGCGGCGAAAAATTACTAAATTTTGTATAATCTGGGGTTGGAAATTTCTTTTTAACGTTTTCAAGTTTACCTGTAATCCATTTGTGATCAAGCCCATCTTTCTGGATATATTTTTCAGCTGGAGCTGAAGTTGGTGTTGGCGATGAGGCATCGGAATGTTGCACACCATCAATCCTTGCATTACTAATTTTAAATCAGCACTTGCGGGAAGCTGCGGAGGTGGAAGATGATTTAGGTCTCCCTCTGCATCTTCATCTCAAGATTCTTTATCTGTTAAAGTGGTTACGTCTCGGTGTACATTGCGTCCACATCCAAGTCAACGGCGTACGCAATATTCAAAGCTTCATGTAAAGTAAAACCTTTTCTAGAACAAAAAATTGTATGCGATATATTTTTTTAATACGCATGCGGACTAACATAAACTTAATATACATAATACCAGTAATTATTCATTCACTACAAACAAATAAGCAGTCTGGCAAAGAAAAGTCCTAGCGTTACATATATATAATGCACGATTTTCAAGTCCGCCATTGCAAGATCAAAATCTGTTCCAAATAAAATTATCTTGTGAAACATGCAATGAAACTGGCATTTTTATTTTTAAATACTCTTCATCTGACTCTCTCAGATCTGAGACTTACTTCTTCATCATCTGGATTGTCAGGTGAAGTCTGCTCCAGGAGAGCCTCTTGGTATTCTTCCATTCTTTCAGATATATGTGGCTTGTTGTCCCATTTGGGTATGCATCCTTTTTCGATGATCTCCCAGCCACTCTTTTCCGATGTCATTGTCTTGAATGAGTCTGGCTCACCTGCAATGTTCCAAATTAAACAACTAAAGTTGCAAGAAGTATTTTAATCCCCAGCACAGACCTGCGTGGTGGCAATGGCGCAGGATAAATTCTCTTGATGCCAAAAAAAGTTTGGAAGCGTTGTTCGGTTTGGTTAATTTAGAAAAACAAGTGAAGTCTTGCTTTGTTTACACGATTACAACTTTTTTGACCATATACTTCTTTCGTGAATTCTTCTAAAATAGTTGTTACTTCTTTAGACACCTCAGAGAATGTCCCATTGGAGGAGAAAGCCTCTTGGTATCGGGATGTCTTGGTAAGTAATTTGAGAAGTCGGTAAGCGCGTGAAATCCAATTAATCCAGTTTTTTGACATTAGTGGGATATTGGTAAATCGTTGTTTTGTTCCAGCACCAAAATCGATCTAAAGTATCGAATGCTTTGCTGTAGTCAAGAAGAATCAAGACGGAGCTCTTATATAGTCTTAAGTTTTGTAAAGATCATCAGTAACGAAAAGCAGATTCTTTGTTGTACTGTGCTCTTAACGAAAACCAGACTAGGTAACAGGTAGTTTTTTTTTAATTAATACATATTCATTTAATTAAGCACCAATTTTTTAAATTTCTGTTATATGGCCGAGAGAGTACGTATTGGCCTAAAGTAGGAAATATCAGATGGATTAAACATTTTAGGAACTGGTAAAATATTAGCCGTATTCCACCCCTGTGGATACTAATGTGATGTCACAGAATGACAGAAGGGAGGAGAAAGCCTCTTAGTATCGATATGTCTTGGTAAGTAATTTGAAAGGACGGATTTTTTCTTTACGGACGAAAGCTGCTATGTAATCACACCCAGTAAACACATGAAATCCAGTCCGTACTGATTTGGTAATGTTACTGCCTTTGTAACCGACCAGAAACTCCTGGAGCCACTGGGGCATTGCAAAAGTTTATTTGTGGTACGTTGATTGTGTTTGTCCCTAGATTCATCAATCACAGGTTTGCATTCGTCTCTCGCTTCGGCAAAATAACTGCGACTTTCAGCGGTCTGATTTTGCTGCCAGTATTTGTAGGCTTGTTATTTTCTACCTACGTCTCTTTCACATCTTCTGTCGAACCACGGCTATTCCTTTTGACGGTAACTTGATGGAATTTGGGATGTATGCTTCAATTCCTGAGGCTATTATTTACAGCAGACCGATGACCGAGGCGACGCCGCGACGGGTCATCAATGCCAAAGCAGAAATCAAAAGGAAAATCTAGGTCGAATGCTCTTAGAACCTCCCGTTTGCACTATTGTAATGCCAGATTTTACGAGGCAATGGTTGTTCCATCTGTAGGAGTGGTAGGTCACAAACCGTTGTAATAAGTTTGTGGTCGAAAGTACCTAATGGCGGACCAACTGTAATTTTGTACTGATCAGGATGTGTGGTTAGAAAAAGATCCAGGAGGGCGGCAAATTCACCCCTCTCTGAGATTTGAGTTGGTTCATCTACAAGCTAAGTAAGCCTACAGCTGATGGCAAATGCTGCAGCTTCTCTACCTCCGTTGTCGGTCTTATTGTGATGTTTGAGCCAGTTGGTGCTATGAACTCTCTTAGAACGATTATTTCTGAATTGGGGTGGTCGACCTGAATTAAATCAAAAGTGGAAGCTAGTGTTGTAAAAAAACTTTGGTAGGCTCTATCTATATATGATCTTGGTTAATCCCCTGGCGATAGAGAAACCGTATGATCTTGGTTAATCCCCTGGCAGTGAACTTGAGTCACATGACGTCTAGGTTATTCGGTTCGAGTGTTTCCTACCTTTGTTTCGGACAAAAGGGCATATTCCGAACTTATGTCTAAATCGGGAGAGTAGGTCGTAACCAGAGGCAATTTACTGTTGTAGAACATACTTGTGTACTTGTGTTTCGGAGGGCGATAGAGACAGCATATGATCTTGGTTAATCCCCTGGCGACAGAGACAGCATATGATCTTGGTTAATCCCCTGGCAGTGAACTTGAGCCACATGACGTCTAGGTTATTCGGTTCGAGTGTTTCCTACCTTTGTTTCGGACAAAAAGGCATATTCCGAACT
Organism: Pissodes strobi; assembly: GCA_016904865.1. Lineage (NCBI taxonomy): Eukaryota > Metazoa > Arthropoda > Insecta > Coleoptera > Curculionidae > Pissodes > Pissodes strobi. The sequence continues at coordinate 625,160 of MU182056.1, forward strand.
TATGTCTAAATCGGGAGCGTAGGTCGTAACCAGAGGCAGTTTACTGTTGTTGTAGAACATACTTGTGTTTCTGTAAGGGCTAGTATGTGTGGTCTATTTGTTTGTAGATGTTGGTGTACCGAATTAATGTTTCTATTTAGGCCTCTTATGTTGCAGAAATCTATTCTAAATTGGCTCGGTATCCTTGCTGACTGTGAAAGGTTGCATGAAGGGCCTCCAGGGCCACCCGGCGCCTAGATATCCGAATGGCCTTGGAGTTTACCTCCGATATGTTTTGATTCCGGGAGCGCCATCATGACCATATATTCCTACTGTGGATACCGGAATCACTAGCGCGGAAACGGAACGTGATGCATACAAACTACTTAGCGCTTCCCAGTTCTGGTGGGGTGGTCCTTCACCGGTCGATGCGCATAGACTTCTGCATCTACCACCTAGGGCCACCTGGAAGGACCGGCCTCAAACTCATTCCTTTGGTGGTTTATAGTCTGAAAGGGGTGAGAATGGGGTTCGTTGGGTCACTCCCCAGTGATTAGTTCCAGACTTTGTACTTTGGTTTTCTCCAGGACGATGGTTTCGCAGGACGATGGGATTTGATTGGCCACATCCCATGGCAACTTGGAATGGCGGGGGCATCACTCCCCGTAATCAAACTGCCCCCACCAGTTTGACGTTCCTGCCTGCTAATACAATTTAGCACATGTTGTCACATACTGTCATTGATCAGCCCCAGATTTCGTACTTCGGCGTTCTCGAGTCTGGAGGAGGACAATAGGATTTGATGGACCACATTCCGTGTTAGTTCGTTTCCTATATCTGATGACGTATATTTCGTTTTTTTTTTCAAAACGGTCCAGCCCACATTACCTAAAAGCACCCAGTTTTGCATGTACGACACAGAACAAATTTGAACTAACTCATCTATGCACACAAAACTACTGGGTTGAACAGTTTGTACTTTATGACCTAACATTTTAGGCAGTAGCTCCACAGCCTGTCCAAAATTCGCTGATCCTGGCCCATTGTCCCATCTTCAAAGCATTTTAAATCAGATTTCAGGCAAATAAATCTCCTTACTTATCCGGATCGATAAGGTAAAAGAAGATTTTTGCCTCGAAATCTGCCAGAAAATCCACCTGGAACTGGCTGTAATGACCAAAATATGTTAAAATTTTCCAGCAGTAATCCAGTTTTCCAGCTTCAAACCGTTTTCAGTGCGATTTCAGGCAATTAAATGTATAAATCTACATATTTTAACGTCATGTCAAAATATCGGAAGACGTATTTTCCCAAATTTCTCATAATGCACCCCTCTCTAATACATAAATGTTTGGTTGCTCGATATTGTTCGGTTTTCGGTAAATTATTAAGTGGTGAAGAGTCGTGTCCAAATTCCAAATGGCGTAAAGTATAATTTAAACTAGCTCACCCTGTATAAAAGGCCTTATCACTTACAAAGTGTCTTCTAATATAGTTTTTGGCGAGGATTTTCGTCAAGTAGGTAATCGGTTTTTCTAAAAAAACCTACCTTTCGAGAAAAAGAGTATAAAAAAATTATATGTGCAGTTCACACGCGGTAGAAGTGAAACCTTCATAAAATTAGACCAAGCGGTCACCCATCTAAGTACTAACCACGTCCGACGTTGCTTAACTTCAGCGATCGGACGAAAACTACTTTTTACTTTTTATTCTTAACAAACATGTAACAACTGTATAATTGTGTTATATCTCATTCTCTCGCACGTTACATCCTATAGATCTTTTTTTACCGTCGCTTTTTAGTTTTATCGAGTCTCAAATCACACCCGTGCTAAAGAAGTTTTCACTAAAAAAATGTTAATTTTTTTGACCTAGTACCAAATTTCCGAAAAATTTGAGAAAATGAACCATTTAGAATTTTTTTTACTAGACATGCCCTATCGAACTGCCGATGTCGTCCCGGTTTTTCGATCCTTGAGACTTTTTGGCCCCAGAACAATCCAAAGTGAGCTCTTATAGAATTTCGTAATGTATAAAAGTGCTACTGGTTTCGTCGATTCGTGTGACACCAGATGTCGCTTAATGGATCTTGCACATAACCATCAGGTAGGTACTATAATAGGTAGCACATATTAAGTGCATATTGTTACAGAATGCTTTTGTTCACGACAACATGGACTGCATGTTGATTTTTCGTAACATGATTCTTGCAGCGTTCGTTCCAAAAATATAGGCCAGGTTTTAATGTATTGTTAAATCGGAAATTTAACACAGAAACAGAATAAATATGTATACACAAATTAAAAGGTTGTTTTCGGAAATTTATATCAATTCCAGCTGAACCGAATGTGCCAATTTATAATTGTTCATGCAAGATTCTTAGTCTTTGCATCCCATACAAGTTGTACATTTTAAAACGATATCTTGCACGTCGCTAAATCCCAGGTAATACTCTTGATGATATTCAGTATAGACCTCATTCTAAATGGGCCGTCTTGGGCGATACTTTATATAGTTCGATGGGTAGCGAAAAGAAAGAATTTTAAAATGCCCAGTTTAAATAAATGTTCGTAAATTTCACAAATTATGACTTGATGTATGTACTAACTATAAATTTAGGCAAATAAAATATCTGTATTAACATCAATTAAAATAATTAAATTTTCTGACGGTCAAGTAATAAAATAACCATAATTCATTGTTAATGTTTAAATTAAGTAAAAATTGGTCTATTTTGAAAAATGAGATATTAATGCTAGGAGATGAGAGGACGAGATTAGGCATATTTATTGAAAATATTGTATTTAAATACAAATTAGGCGGACAATTGAAATCACATTATGGTATAAATAAAGTTTATTTAGTATATACAGTGCGAGATTTAAGCAAGGAAAAATAATTAAAAAAAAGAATACAATATTTTTTGATTTGGCCCTAAGAGTATAATGCATATTGCAATAATTTAAATGTGAAAGTACCAAAAAATCCCTTAGTTTCAATTTAATGCTCGAGTCAAAAATGTCTTTGTAAACATAAAGCAATTCTAATTAAAAAAAAAACCTGTTGAATAATTGACCATACATGGCCCCCAAATCTTAATTAGTTATCCAACAATACACAAAGGTTCTAGCAACAAGGGCTGGGCTGCAATACGACTTCTTTGAGCCGTACTCTTAAGTTAATAAGATTGTTATTGCTATTGGCAACCATAAATCGTGCTTTAGTTTAATTTAAACTAGAATTATGAGAACTTTTAGACCTTTCAAACCATTTGAAGATCCGTATTAATATCTTCTGTTGTATTATTGATTGTACTGCGTTAAAAGAGCTGGGCGTCGCGGCGCCGTCAGCATACCGATGCGGGGCTTCAGAAACAGAGAAAACCAGGCGTATAAATTGAAAAAATTAGCGGATGTAGAACAGTACCCTGAGCGACAAGCCTATTAAGTGAAAGATAATTAAAACAAATTCCACTAACGAGAACGGTTGCGATTTTAAAAATAATTACAAAAAGTCAAGACACCGTCTCCTTGGCCAAAGTATTTCAATTTGCTGTTCAATATCGAATGCTTTGTTGTACTCGAGAAGCATCAAGACGGAGCTCTCATTATCGTCTTAAGCTTTATAAAGATCATCAGTAACGGAAAGCAGATCCGTTGATGTAATGTGGTCTTTACGAAAATCAGACTCAGTAACAGGTAAAATATTTTTAATTAGTAAGCATGCATTTAATTGTGCAGCAATTATCTTTTCTGAAATTTTTTACATGGATTAGAGGATACGTGTGGGCTTACAGTGGAAAATGTTAAAGGGGTTGGGGATTTTAGGAGTTGGGGAAATATTAGCCATATTACATCTTACATCCCTGTGGACGGATCATTTTAATATTAATACCATCCCTCCTGTAGCTCTACTTTCAATGGTATTTATCATTCTTTCAACAATTTCGTCCAAAACCTCTTGAAATTTAAGTTGTTCGAAATCGGTCCGACCGGTGGAGCGAACGGGGGTGGGTCCGGTCAAAACGAGTTGGATCCGCTCCATGCTCACCGGGCAGAGTGTCGAGGCTAGAGTGGGATATGAAGTGGTTAGGGTCGAGTCATTGCGGGGATGTTCTCAGGGGGATTTTGTCCCCCTTCCTGTAGTGTCTAGTAATGGATGAGATCCTACGCATCCTGAGAGCAGAGCATGGGGTCTATGTATAGGCCTTTCCAGACGACGTTGTGATTATGGCACAAGGTACTGAGGTGGGGATATTTCAGAGGCTTTTGGATGAATCACTGACAAAGTTCTCGCAGTGGTGTAGGGATAATGAACTTAGGGCGAATTCCAACAAGGTACAGATGGTTATCTTTACCAGGAAAAGGAAGCTGGAGGTCTCTTTCAACATCACGTTGGAAGGGACCCCTCTTATGATTAAGAAATGCGTCAAGTATCTGGGTGTCTGGTTGGGCTCCAAACTGATCTTTCAGGAATACATTCGCCTTGTGACCGTGGAGGTGCTTTCAGTGCTGAGAGGAGGACGGCGCTCACAATAGCCCTGGAGGTGCTGATGGGTTTGCCTACGTCGGTGTACTGGGTGAGGCACGAGGCGGCTAGAGCCGCCATGAGATTGGCTAATGCGGAGATGTAGAGGGACAATGGCTCCTACCTCATTACGGTCTATGGCGGGGCTTGTCTGGGAACCTAAACATTCTGGGTATGCCAGGTGACGTGATGGCACTGAGATAGGCTTCCATGAGGGTCTAAACTTCCTCTTCCCTGCGAAGGAGGATTGGACGGAGGTAAGAATGCGATCCTGGGATGGACTAGTTTGGTTTACAGATGGATCCAGAATGGGAACACTATCTGGGGCTGGTGCATGCTGTGAGATCTCGGGAAGGAAATTATCCATCTCACTGGACGAGCCCAGTACGGTTTTCCAAGTGCAAATGTTTGCGATCATGATGGGGGTCTGGGAGTCGTTAGGGCTCAATGTCGGTGGCAGGAGGGGTTCCTTTTGCTCCGACAGCAAGACCGCACTCATGGCGCTGAGGTCGGTCCGCACGCGCTCTTTGTTGGTGAGGGAGTGTAGGAGCTGGATGATTGAACTTGCAAAGCACAAAATGGTTACGCTAGTCTGAATACCGGGACACTCTGGTATACCAGAAAACAAGGCCGCTGACACCATACAGGAGAAGGCTCCGCATGTAGATACTTCGGGCCTGCTCCCTGCGTGGGGATCGCCCAGAGTGTTCTCGAAAAAGCTTTGGAGGCCTGGACGGAGGGTCGGGCCGAAGAGGTATGGCGGATGGCTCCGAGGATGAGACAGACGAGGCTCATGATACATGGACCCGCGAAGAGGCTTACCAGAGGGCTGGTGGGCCTACCAAGGATTCTACACAGGGCACTGTAGGCTTAGACGGCACCTGACTCTGCTGAGTGTTGCAGGTGGGGGAGTGTAGATGGAGCATGAAGGACGATGAGACCCCATACCATCTACTTACGGAATGCTCCGCCTTTGCGTGAATAAGATTCAGAATATTTGGCGCGTGTTAGTCTGAAGGAGACGCGGGCTTTTTTAAGGAAGACCGGCATTCTGGAGTTTCTCTAATGCGGGCTGGGGAGTGGGGACACAACGGGCACAATTAGTGGCCAGTGCAAGGCCCGCTAGGGGCAACCCCTTCTAATACGGATCTTTTTGAAGCTAAAATTTGTTAGCATATTTGTGATCAATGTGATCGTCATCAGCCGAAACAGAAATACTATTTACAAGAAAATCATTAAATAAACACCTCGTGGGGAAATATTTAAAAATTTCATAGTCTTCCAGAAACTCTTCGGATCAGTCCGAATGTAAATTGAAGGTATGCCTTTTTCACATGTGAAAACTATATTCGTCAAACTTCTAAGATGTTAATAAATATATAAATAAAAAGCTGTCTAACTTCTGGATTTTTGCATTTTGTAACTTTTGCTGTACGTCATACCTTCTCAAAACTTTCCATTCACCAACTATCTTCGGTGAAGAAGCAACTATTAAATCAATCAAGGTTTGCGAAGAGTTGACCCACCCCGTTTAGAAATACATTGAGCAAACCATATTTATTTAACAGGCCTCTAAAATAAGTAGATACTGGATTATTATTTGTATTCAGAAACTTTATGTTAAAATCAGCGCCAAAAAAAAGTATGCCATATTTCGGCCACAGATCGATTCACAAAATTAAGGCAAATTAGCCGACGCGAAGGTGGGCAGTCAATACACAGTGCTAAAGCAAACTCTTCTGCCACCCACCCCATTACCCATCCATAATAGGAAGAACACGAACGAGTGAAGTAAATTAACGTACTTAGTTTCTTTTATTATTGCAGTCATCGTTACAAGAGATAAAACATAATATTGGACTAAATGAGAAAAAAGATCAAGGAAGTACTAAAAAATAAAAATAATACAGGTAGCAATACTAAAATATTAAAATTTTGAAATGAAACTTTTTACCCAAGTTCGAGATGTAAATGACGTCTATTTCCATAGCACCAAATCACATGTAGTGGAAAAGGCAAAGAATATAAACTTTGGGTGAAAGCTCGAAAAAATACTGCGCAAAATTCTATTAACAGACAAAAGCGGCTTGTAAACGTATTAGGCTTATTACAGAATTTTGAAGAGCATTTTTAGATATCATGCTAAAAGACAACATATCAATATTACCAGTTTTCCGTTTATAATTCAGTCATCATGTCAACAAAACCCTATGAAAAAGTAATTGGCTGTTTGTGGCACGGATCCACGAGTGGGCTTTGAAATTTATGGGATTAAAAGCGCAGCAACAAAATGCAAGGCCGTTAACATTTTATATAAAAATACCTATAGCGTGTAATTTTTCCTTTGTTGATATTTAAAGTTTTATTTTTACCAGAATAATATGATTTGCTATATTTTGTTTATTTAATACCGTGCTTTCTATTAAAGAAGGTATTTTATATTCATTTTTTTTTGGATATAAGATGATTCATTAATTTGGTATTTTTTCTTTGTTTGCGTGATTGAAAACTACAAAGCAAAAGCATTGCATGGTGAGGACCGTTTTGATATATCTTAAAAAAATAAAGAGTCGAGTGCCGCCATCTCATATTGAATAGTGAGTTTTATTTTTGCAGGAATCATATAATTTTGGTGCATTTTGGGAAATTTTTATTTTGGATATGTTCTTAATAAATAAATGTTTTTCGAATTTACACTCAACTTTTCCAATTATTGCGAGGCGCAAGGTACATTTTGTCGCCCCATATTGTCTATTGGAAATTTTATTTTTGTCAGAATAATATAAGTAGATGCGTTTTGTATATATAATTCTGTGTTCTATAAAACAAGACTTTCTATTTTCATTTATTTGGAACTCTTGTGATAAAGCTATTTTCGCTGGATTGAAAAACCACATAGCAAAAACCGCAATTTTGGATTTGTCCTTAAAAAAAATATTTTTGGAATTTACACTTAATTTGCCTCACGCAAAGGTACTCTTTGCCGCCCCATATTTACTATTGGAAATTTATTTTTGTCCGAATAATATAAGTTGCTGCATTTTGTATAAATAATTCTCTGCATTCTATAAAACAAGATTTTCTATTTTTATTTATTTTGGATTCTTGCGATATTAATTTGCTATTTTCGCTGGTTTGAAAAATCACATAGCAAAAACCTTAATTTTGGATTTGTTCTTAAAAAATAAATATTTTTCGCTACGTTGGGGGCTTGGAACCTTCGGCAACATGCACTAAAACAGAGTTTTATCCACAATACCGAAACAGAATATTTGCACTCGACGCGCGTTTCGCTAACCATGTTAGCATCATCAGGAGATGATTAAAACTAAAATTAAAATCTACCTAACTCCCTTTTATACTACTGTTT
>MU182057.1:0-57446 GCA_016904865.1 Pissodes strobi
TCCTTTTGGATTAAATTTTGCATGGAATACAAAGTGTTTCATTTGGTATGATTCATACATGCACACAGCCACCACTCTTCACTTATCATATATTCGAGTTACATAAAAAAATAAACACAAACTGTGAAGCTTTCAATGCACAATACCAAATCCCAAACCGCTGCCCCAAAAATATAAGATTCACCGTTGGTAAAGCAATTGTGTCTTTTATCAGTTTGCGAAGTTAGAGTGCGTACATTCCTACTAAATACACATTCCTTCCATTATGTTCCTCCTCTCTCTGTCTTCTATCCTGTTCGGGATGTAGTGACACCATCAGAGTTTTATTATCTCTCTCCATTCATCTCTGTTTTGGGCGGACTGCTCGGTTTCATGTAGATCCATGTTGATTATATAGTTCGTTTGGTCTACCCAGCTGGAGGGCGATCTTCCGCAGGGGCGTTTATCTTCGACCTTCTTCTTCTTCTTGTAGTGCCTACCCGTTCCGGATGTTGGCTATCATATTGGCTATTCGCACTTTATTGACTGCAGCTCGGAATAGCTGAGTTGTTGTCTGATTGAACCAAGCTCTCAAGTTTTTCAGCAACGATATTCGTCGTCTGCCTGGTCCTCTAGTTCCATACACTTTGCCTTGTAGAAAGCCTCCGTAAGCGTCCACGATTCGGCTCCATAAAATAGTATTGAAAACACGTAACAACGAAGTAAACGTATTTTCGTGGTTAGCTGTATGTCGTGGCTTGTGAAGACTTTCTTCATCTTGAGAAATGCGGTTCTTGCCTTTTCAATGCGAGTTCTGATCTCAATAGAGTGATTCCACTCATCATTAATGTTTGTGCCCAAGTATACATAACTATTAACCCTTTCCAGGGGAGTTCCATCTGCTAATAAGTTTCCACGGATGTCTTGGTTTTTACATATTATCATAAACTTCGTTTTACTCTTGTTTATTTCCATCCCATACTGTCGGCTGAAAGCTGCCAACAGAAGCTACAACGTAGCACCTTGCCATCTATAATCAGTTTTTCCATTGCTTCTGTTCTCCGGGCAATGTGACCAAGATACTGCAGATACATGTGATTGTTTTTTTTTTCAGCAGCCTAGTTTTTGGATTAAGTTCCTGTAGAACAGACTCGTTTGTGCAGTGTTCTATCCAAGATACCCTTAAAATGCGTCTGTAGACCTACATTTCGAAAGCCTCGATTCTCTTGTGGTTTGCCTTATTCAAACTCCAGGTTTCGGCCGCATAGGTGGCGATGGGAAAGATGAAGGCGTTGGCCAGTTTTAGTTTGGTGTTCTTTGATATGGATCGGTCATTCCAGATTTTTATGAGTTTGGTTGTCGCTGATTTCGTCATACCCAGTCGACGGCGAATTTCTTTTTCACAGCCTCCGTTATTTGTGATGAGTGACCTTAAGTAATTGAATTTATCGATCACCTCATATCCTACGATATCTGTTATATGTGGACAGTTGCTCTCTTGTCTATTTACGTTCATGATTTTTGTTTTGCGGTATTTATTTTAAGTCCATACTGTTCACTAGTGGTTGACAACCTGTTCATAAATTCTTCCAGTTCTAACACATTGGAAACCATAATAAGGGTATCATCAGCATATCGCAGATTGCTTATTTTCCTACCCCCGATGGAGATCCTCCCTGCCAATCTTCCAAGATCTCTCGCATGATGTGCTCACTATATATGTTAAAGAGCGTATGAGATAGTATGCATCCTTGTCTGACTCCAGCGTGTGTTCTAAAGCTCGCTGAGTAAGACTGATCAATTTTGACTTTTGCTGTGTTGTCTTGGTACAGATTACGAATCAGCTGTATCAAATGTCTCGGAGTACCCATCTTTTCCATTATTTGCCACAACAATTTCCATTTAATGTTGTCGAAAGCCTTTTGGTAATCTATGAAACATAAATACATTGGCATGTTGAATTCTCTCGCTTTCTCAATAAGTTGCCTGACGTTGAGAATTTGGTTGCACGTCCCTTTACCTGGAACACTAAGCCTGTTTACTCCTCCGCTATTTGCGGTAGTTGAAATGGCTTTAGACGTTCATGGATGATGTGTAAAAGTATTTTGCTTGCATAAGGTATCAAGGAGACAGTTCTGTAGTTGCCGCAATCGAGTGGAGCCCCCTTCTTGTGCAGATAAATGACCGTTGATTCTCACTATTCTGCTGGCCATTTTTTTTTTGTAGTCCAGATCATATTGCACAATTTGTGTAGCTCATTTATGCCCCTGGAATTCATTGCTTTTGGCGTTTCTGCAGTTATTCCATCAGCGCCAGGTGTTTTCCTGTTGCGATGTGAACACTTTGTCTTCTCCACTTCCGATCGCAGGATATTTGCTTCCTCCGGCGCTGCTATATCTTCGGGTATCGATGTGTACGGTATCTACTGCTCCGACACAGTAATGACATAGCTGCTGTCCTATGTCATGTCCTCAGTTGATCCGCGGGTTAGCAAGCCTTATTCGCACCTATCCTGTATATCTACAAGATTTTCCCTATCAGTCATTGGGACGCGCCATGTCGGGGTTGAGGACTTCCCCATCCGCATGCGTTTTCCAGGGAGTATTGAAGGGCCCCTACTCAGTTCAGGATCCTCCCTCCCAATGAAACTGGTGCCCGACACGGTGTTGGTGAGCGTTAAAAAGGAAGCCGCAATCCTTTTCAAATGAAAAGTAATAGATAAAGATGACACTGGTTATTTTTAAACTCTCTCATTCTCTGATTAATGTATTTGTTAGCTATTAAACGGAAGGACAAGTGACAGTGCCTCTTTATCTAATCATATAAGTATATTCGATAATGCATGATACGTTTTTTACGGATCGTGTTCTAGCCTCATATATTCGAGTTACTTAAAAAAATAATCACTAACAGTGAAACTTTCAATTTCAATACACAATAACAAATCCCTAACCGCTGCACAGTTGATATTCTAAGCTCGCATTGTATCAGACACGCCCCTTAACCTCCACTCTCTCAGTGTGTGCTGAATAAAATGTTACCAATCTATAGGAAATTTTCTAATTTCGGGAATTTTTTAACAAAGATTTGGCATTTGGGAGGGATTTTTATTTATTGGTGTGGATTTGGATATTTCTTGAATTTACAGCTAGTTTCCAAAAAAATAAGATTTTTCGATGGTAAAGCAATAATTGTGGCTTTCGTTAGTTTGCGAAGTTACAGTGTGTACATTCCTACTAAATACACATTCGTGCTATGTTGATGAGCGTTAAAAAGGAGTAGACGTTTCCCTTACCAGATCAGAGGGCGTCGGAGTTGCGTGCGCATTACATTGTTGACAAACAACAAGGTCTAGCGAATTGCTGCCAACTGGTCTCGTGGCTCAGTGATTGGATGCTGTGTCTGCGATATGGCGGCCCGGGTTCGATTCTAGTGGCAAGTAATATTATGTGAAAAATGTTTTTTCTTAATTTTGGGATAGTCTTGATTAGTTTCTGTTGGTTGCGCCTCCGTAGCGAGCGGAGGGTCATGCGTGAAGTGTAATATTAAGAAATTTTTGTCAACAATGTGATGCGCGCGCAACTCTAAAGACCGCCGATGTGGTAAGGGCAACGATAAGTTTAAAAGGGAGGCCTCTTGCGATTTTTGCAATATTCTAGCCTCGTATTTTCAAGTTACTTAAAGAAAATAGTGACAAACTGTGAAACTTTGAATACGCAATAGAAAATCCCTAACAGCTGCACGGTTGATATTCTATGCTCGCATTTTAACAGGCCAACCCCTCCCTTAACCTCGACTCTCTCAGTGCATGCTTTATACAGCATTTATGCCAATTTATGGAAAATTTCTCAATTTGTGTTATTCTTTTTTAACAAAGATATAGTTTGGGAATTTGAGAGTAATATTCATTTATTGTTGTAAAAGAGGATATTTTTTTGAAGTTATAGGGATAGTGTCCAAAAATCTAAGATTTTTCTGTTGATAAAACAATGGTATTTTTTTTTAGTAGCGTCTTCCGACAGCGGTCTGTTTTAAAATTTTCTATTCGGGTCCACGACACGATCCTACGTTGGCTGAATCGGCATAATTACCCATGTCTTTACGGTACACTGAATTTCTTTTAACGGTCCTGTAGCTAAGTGCTCAGATACTGTGTTTGTGATACGACGGCCCGAGTTCGATTCTCGTCAATGTCAAGCCATGTTTTTAATTTTGTTTAAGGTTATTTTTGTTTCTTTTTTAAATTTGGGTTATGTTGGGGTTTAGAACCTTCGGCAAAATGCACGAGTTTTATCCACAATACCCAAACAGAATTTTTGCCCTCGACGCGACGCGCGTTTCGCTAACCCTGTTAGCAACATCAGGAGATCATTAAAACTATGTTTGGGCATTGTGGATAAAACTCTGTTTTAGTGAAATTTGGGTTAGTTTTGGGCTAGTTTGGGTTGGTTTTGTTTGGCTGCGCCCCGGAGCGAGCGAAGTGCATTGCAGGAAGTGAAAAAAATACAAATGTAAACATTGTGAGGAGCGCGCCAACAGAAAAGTTTAAAACAGACCGCTGTCTAAAGACGCTAGTATTTTTGTTAGGTCGCGCAGCTGCAGTGTGTACATTCCTAGTATTTTGATATGCGTTAAAAAAGACCACTATACCTTTGTTATGAATTTATAGAAACAGCGCTCAAAATATTTGAGTTGTCATAAGTCTCGTTTACGGAACATGTCAGGAGTTTCACATTATTTGAAAAATAATCAGATACTGTCAAAACTTAAAGTCCCTTAAAGTTAAAGGTGTCGATCGTGTACAAAATTTCTATGCTCGTATTTTGACAGGCACACCTTCCCTTAGCTCCTACTTAACAGTACAACAGAGAGTCTTATATACAGTGTTACCACACTGTGCAAAATTTTTCAATTTTTGGGATTTTTGTGGAACAAAATGGTCCAGTTGCGATTATGGAATTTTAGGCAAAGATATGTTCTATTTCAAAATTTGCATAAAATTTGGTATTCACGCTTCTACTTTATTATACATTTCCAACCACAGTAGCATATTTATGTTACCATAAGGCCAGTTTAGGGGACATATCCCGTATCTAGATTTTAACTCTCGAACTTCATGTTACTTGAAAAATAATCGTGTAATTGTCGACCGTATACAAGATTCTTAACAGCAGCGCGGTTGATATTCTTTGCTCGTACTTTGGCATGGCGTGTATTTTATGTGCAGTGTTGCCAACCTCAGCGAAATTTTCCAATTTCTGGAATTTTTTGGAACAAAGACGTAATTTAGATATGCGAAAGAAATTTTCAGCAACACAATTATTTTCTGTACTCGAAATTGATAAACAAACCTTTCCCTTAGCACCTATTTTCTTAGTGCGCCTTGTATGCGGTGTTGTCAGCCTCTGCGAAATTTCCAATTTCTGGTAATTTTTGAGAACAAAGATGTAGTTCGATAATTTGGAAGGATTTCTTGTTTTTATTTTGAAATCGGAAATGTTTTGAATATATAATGCTCAAAAATATAAGATTTTTCATTTATAAAACACCGCTATTTTTGGTTAGTAACGAGTAAATATGAATAAATTCCTAAATGCACATTCTTACTATATTGGCACGCATATAAAAGCATGATGGCTTTCGTTTTGTCGATCATGGACGCAATCTCTAACAGCCGAACGGTTGATATTCTGTACTCGCCTTTTGACAGGTAAACCTCGTACCTAACGCCCACTCTCTCAGTGTTGCCAACCTCCGCTGAATTTTTTAAAACGAAGATATAGTTCGAGAACTTGAAAATAATTTTTAATTTTATTGTGAAATTTGGGATATTTTGAATCTATAAAGTGGCAAAAAATTCGTGAAGTAATTTTGAAGACATTCCTATTACAGCCACCTTTCCGCTTTTTAACAGGCATCTAAACAGAAGAAAAGAGAGAGGCTGTTGATTTCGATTTTTTTCCATTTTTTATTTTTTTTTTGAAATTCGTGAAGTCATTTTGAAGACATTCTTATTAAAGCCACCTTCCCGCTTTTTAACAGGCATCTAAACAGAAGAAAAGAGCTAACTCTAAACAAAGATGAAGCTACTGATTTTGATTTTTAAATCACTTCCAATAAAAGATGCCGATAATTCTGATATCTTTATCACCTAGACCCAAATCTTCTAGATATCGTAGAGATCATGCCGAACATTGTCAAATGCTTTTTCGTTTTCTATGAAGCACAAAAACAGATCCTTCTGCTGATCGAGGCAGCCCCGAACCAATGATTGCAAACCGAATATGGGCCATATTCGGTTGATACCAAATCCACTTTTAAATCCAAACTGACTGGGATTTGTCCAGTGTCACATGCTTTATTGAATAGGCGAAATATTTATCGTTTAATATCTTAAATGTTTCTGAGTATATATCATCCGATTCCGGAGCTTTACCGATTTTCATTAATCTAATTGCATTTATCAGTTTTGGCTTTAAAATGCTTTAAGTGGTGGATTATTTAAGGTATCTGGCTGTGTTTGAGATCTAATATTATTAAACAGTCTAGCTGTGTTAGCCTTTCATATGCTTAGGAGCTAGCTTTGGCCTAGAATTGGTTCATTCCTGCCATTCGTTCTAGACATGGTATTTATGCGATACACTCCAGCGATTTCTTTACTTTTTTTATGGAGGTGAAAACTATCTCTGAGACAGGAAGTGTCCGGCTTCAGCACATAGCCTTTCCATCCATTTTTTTGCTAGTTTGATTTCGCAGCGGATGTTTTTATGATAGCTCTGATATCCATCCTGGTCTTTTTGTACATTGCATTTTCTACATTCTTCCATCACGTCTAGTAAGTTGATTGTTATTCATGCATTTCTAGCCATTTCTCTTATATTAAACCAGGAGTCTTTAATATCATCTGTAATTGGGGCATTTGTTATTTCGTTGTCACTATGTCGTTCATATGCTAATCTACCATCTTCATCTCTGAGTATGTCTATATAGATGATTTTCTAGTTGAATCTCTTTCAGGTGAATGTTTGAGGATACAGGTTTATGGTCTGATCCTCTGATCTCACACCCGGGTAGTGTAATTCCCTGAATCATCTGTTAACTGTTATATAATCGAGCTGATTGCGGGCAAGATGTTGGTCGGTGTCTTGTGGTGATCGCCAAATATAAAACGCCTAGGAAGTAATTAGTACCACGTGTTTGTTATCACCAGCTCATTTTCCTAGCAGTACTGCATCAATCTCTCAGACTCTATCCTTTCTCTCATGATCTATACGCTCCGACAATATGTCTCATTCAGCCCTTTCCAACTTTTGCATTGAAATCTCCGGTCAGTATATTAATTTGGTTGGCTTTGGTTAATTTGGGTGTTTGGTCAATGTGGTGATAGAGCCGTTCTAATTTTTCATATTATAATTTCTTAATAATGATTAATATATTGGTACTAATTTGTCATTGCTATCAAATTTAGAATATACGAATTTATATTACATATGTTATCAGTAAAAAAATGTTAATGCTGCGCATAACTATCGCATGTGTAAATATAATCCGAGCCGAATTGAACCAGTTTACATAAAAAAAATGAATACTAATTAATTTCTAGCAGACGGCTCCAGTTTTCGAAATATTTCTAAATAAATAAGACTATCTAAACCGATCTTATGACACACTTTCAACCTAAATTGATCGAGATAGAGCGCTTGTCACGATACCAGAAAATAAAATTATATTTATTAATATAATTATTATTGGTGTCATCCGCTGATGAATAAATAGTGATAATCTGCTAAACGTGATGGTTACACGTGAGCAACATGCTGCGGACTTTTGTTTACATTGCTCTAATACACTCCTAATAGGAAACAGATAAATATATATTCTTCATTTTGAAGTTCATAGATTATACAAAGTACTTTCTAAGCAATAACAATGCTTTTTGATGGCAATTTTATAATATGTGTTTTCGCTATGGCTGTCTAATCGAACTCAAAGCTCGAGGAATTGAAATTCCAAAATGAAAATCGTTTATTTCCACTCAGTATTGTGTATTGAAATTGTTATGTGAGGCAATTTAAAATTTTAGCGGACATTTAAGAAATAAGGCTTAGTCTACAGATATTTTATCTGTAGACTATGCCTAAGGTAAGAATTTAAAGCTTACAAAGTGAAATATTAATAGTTATGAGCCTAAAATCTATCAAGTAAGAAACACAGAGAAATCCTGAAGGGAGTAGAAATGATTTTCACCACCTATGGTCTTTAATAATATTAGCGTTTGAACGAAGCTCAAGGGAAGGGGGACATGATTAAAACATTTTAGAGGAGTTATTTATGGTCCCCCCTGGACTTGTTCTAACCGAGTTTTAGGAACATACAGTGGTTAGAAGTTCTCGTGGAATAGTGATTAACGTCTGAGCATTTCAGAAGGTTATTATAATTTAGAATAGGTTTCTGCAACATAACAGGCCTAAATACAAACACTAACTCGGTACACCAATATCTACAAGAAAATAGACCATACATACTAGCCCTTACAGAAACACAAGTATGTTCTACAACAACAACAGTAAACTACCCCTATCCTGATTATGACTTACACTCCCGATTTAGATATATAAGTTCGGAATATGCCTTTTTGTCCGAAGCGACCTTTCGTGCCACCGCGAGGAAGTACTCGAACCGAACAACCTTGAGGTCATGTGGCTCAAGTTCACCAGCAAGGGATTAACCAAGTTCATGTGCGGTCTCTATCCCTTTTTTACAACATTAACTACCACTTTTGATTCAATATAGGTCGATTACCCCAATTCAGAAATAATCGTTCCGGGAGATTTTAATGTCCACAACACCAACTGGCTTAAACATCACAACAAGACCTACAACGAAGTTAGAGAAGCTGAAGCATTCGCCATCAGCTGTGCACTTACTTAACTTGTAGACAAACCAGCTCGGATCTCAGAGGATCTGGGTCTTTTTCTAACCACAAGTCCTGACCAGTACACAAACTTATTACAAACTTATTACAACATATTGTCAACTGCCACTCCTACAGAAAAATCCGCCATTGCCTCGTAAAATCTGGCAATTCAATTGTGCAAACTGGGACGATCTAAAAGAGTTCTACCTAGATTTTCCTTGCCTCGACATCTGCTTTGGCACTGACGACCCGTCAGCCTGCTGCGAAGATATTACGCAAGTAATCTCCTCAGGAAGGAAAGCCCTGGTTCGGCAGAAGATGCGAAAGAGCTGTAGGTAGGGAACAGCAAGCCTACAAGTACTGGCAGCAAAATCAGGCTGCTGAAAATTGCAATTATTTTACCGCAGCGACAAGCGAATGCAAACGTGTGATTGACGAAACTAAGGACAAACACAATCAGAGGATCAGGAATAAACTTTTGCAATGCCCCAGTAGCTCCAGGAATTTCTCAATTTTCACCAAATTTTTCAATACTTTTTTTCTCTGTCTTACCGAAAAGGGATTTACCCATCTTCTTGGAAAGCCGCTCAGGTACAACATCATCTAGCCTCTCTGTGTCCACTGCTGGACATAGGCCTCCCCTCTCTCTGCCCACTCCTTTCTGTCTGTGTGAGCGATTGTAGATGTACCAATCGCAAAAAGTGAATTATAATCGCCAATTGCCAGGAGAGGAAGGTCGTTAATGAATATTAATCCATGTGGCAAACCAGTCGTGACGCTTGCCCAGTCAGAAATAGACAGGCTCTCGTCACTCGATACTTTTATGGCTTGAGTTCTGCCAGGAAGTAAGAAACTAATCCAGTTCTGGGCGGGCCTTTTTATACCGTAGTGGACTGTACGGTAAAAGTTATCCTTGGTGTTGCCCATAAAAATGTAGCAGGTATAGTCAGGTCTGGTGACCTGTTCTTAGTCCTCCCTTACCTATACATCTATCACCAAATTTATTTTGCAAAGATCGGCGAGTTATGACAGCAAAATGTAGAGGTGCTAACCCATCCTGCTGGAGGTGCACATTGTCACCGTTAGCTTGGTAGTCTTGATCAATTTGCGTATAAAAGAGCTGCTCCAGCATACCCACGTAGTGAGCCGCTATAACTATAGGACTGGCAAAAAAGAAAGGACCGTATATCTTTGTTCTGGATAAACCACACCAAACCGTAATTATTCTAGAATCTCTTACGTATTCCTCGAATACACGAAGATTTTTCTGTTCTCCATATTCGACAATTACGCCGATTAACTTTACCACTAAGATAAAAATGTGACTTCATCGGACATAATGAAATTGTGCAAAAAACATTTATTCGTGTAGTGAGATTTAGCACTTCATTACAGAAGTCCTCTCTTTGATTTCCTGCAAAGCTTGTGTTTTGTACGCTTTCAGTTTGTAAAATTATTTCCATAAATCTATGAGTAGCCTTCGAGTATGACAAAGCTGATCCAGCTCTTCTAATCGATGTGGACGGGTTTTCTTGTATGAATTCATGAATTAACACTGTCTTATACAATAGTTCAATTCGTTCACACTTCGTTTTTTCCTAATGAGAGATCTGAAATTCCATATTAATTCATACCATGATTTTACAACATTTCTGCTAGTGGGTGCTTTATTGAATATTCTTCTAAAGCTTCGCTGGGTTTCAATAATTGATTTTGTTTCAGCATATATCAGCACAGCTTTTCCTTTTTCAGATAAAGAATACATTTTTGCTAAAATTGCAATAGCAATTTCAATAAACTTTTGGTATTTTGGCGAATTTTGATGATTCGTCTCATCAAAAAGGTAGAAATATACTCTTATATTTGAAGATACGTATTTTTTAAACTTTTGAAGAAAAAGCCTTAAGCCTAGGTATTGCTGAAAAGAAGACGAACTAAGTATCCGCTGTTGTCAAAATATCTGGGGATTTCTATTCGAAATAGAGAAGTTTTCTTATCTCTGAGAATGATGTATTATATTTTGTATCCCTCCCTGTATAATGCTTAATTTTCTTGAATAAGTCTTTGAAAAATAAGCGACTTTTCTGTCCAAACGGCATCGGCATTTCAATATCTATAAACATTTTCAAGCTAGGGGGACATCTTGTACCAATGTATATTTGTGCTCAGTGGCGGATTTCCCGTAAGGCCCGGTAGGCCCGGGCCTAGGGCGGCCAGATTTAGGGGCGGTCCCAATCGTGTCAAAAATAGTGTATTACGTACCTAGGCCAGTAAAGTAAAAAATGTCTCAGATCACATGTAATTGTCGGCCGAAGCAAAGCTGAGGTCAACAAACATGTGATCTGAGGCTTTCTTATTTACTGGCCAACGTGTGTATACTATATAAAAGTTGGCAATAAAGTAATTTCATTTTGTAGTCTATATGGTGGATGCTGAGAAAGGGGCGGCTGATATCTTGGGGCCTAGGGCGGCCGAGACTGCAAATCCGCCACTGTTTGTGCTCCAGTGACTTGGATTACATTTTTAGAATACACCTAGTAATTTAAGTATGGTAACTTCACCAAGTAAAATCGTTTGTTCAGTGATATGTTGGAGCATTTTTATGAAAATTACAGTGAATTGCATATTTTTATGCAAAATAATGTTTGCTAAATGCAAAAGGGATGACCAAGACATCTGCTATTAAAAATGCAATTATTCAAAGTGCCAAATCAAATGATGTATAAAATCTAAACTAAATCACTTTAGCCGATAATTATAATGCGCATATCTTTTCTGTGAAGATAAAGTTTGAATTGTTATAAGCCTTGGTCACTGTTTATACTAAAGGATTTAATAGTGTTGTTTTATTTATGGTTGGGATTGGCTATTTAATTTAGGTAATTATTTGGTTATGGGCATGTGGTTACTGGGGTAAAAGTTTTGGTTTAAGCGGATTTTCTAATCCACAAATGGTCTTTTCAGATTGAGGTTCGGCGTACAGGTTTAGGGCATCCACGGGGAACCCCACCCATGTGGGCATATGGATCACTGAATCGACTTTACTTTACTTTTCGTATCCGAATCCATATCAAATTCTATCGGCCCAATACCGGGCCACGTCTAAAGCATTATCTGTAGCAAACCATAAATCTTCGGGGGAGCAGGAGTTTGGGCAGTTCTTACAGGTTAATAGGTGTGCCATAGTCTGCACCCCCCCGCAGTCGCACTTGGTGTCTATTTCTTCAATAATCCCCCATTTTGCTAGGCTCGTCTTTGTGGGGGCGACTCCTGTTCTAAGGCGGTTCAAAGTTTTCCAATGTTTCCATTCCAGTGTTCCGTATAATTAGGGGTGGGCTGGTCGTTTGTATATATGTTGAATACCATTGGGGAGAGGACGCTTCCCTGGGGAAAGCCATTCTTTTGTGATCTCCACCTGCTTTTCCTTACCTCCAAGCTGACATAGTACCTCCTATTCTGTAGAAGGGATTCGATTACTTTGGTTAGGTCGTAATCCTTAGTAGTATTATAGACATTAGCAAGGAGGGTTCTTTGGTTTACGATGTCATATGCAACCGACAGATCCACAAAGACAACTCCGGTTTGATTCCCCTCTTCGAAACCCCTCTCGATGTGTTCTGTCAAAGCCAGTACCTGTCTCGTACACTATCTTCCCGGTCAGAAACCTCGCTGTTGTGGAATCAATTTCTGGTCTACAAGATTCTGGATTTTATTGAGTATAAGCCATTCATAAAGTTTGAACAAATAGCATAATAGCGAAATGGGTCTATAGCTACTTGCGGCGTTAGGGTCTTTGCCAGGTTTTAATAATGCGATTATTCTTGATTTCCTCCAAGATTTGGGAATTTGTTTGGTCAGGTAGCAGGTATTCACTAGCATGAGGATCCACTATTTTGTTTTATCCCAAATTGTTTAATCTGCTCTGTACACATGTCATCCACTCCGGCAGCCTTCCCATTTTGAGGCTATTGATGGCCTCATTAAGGTCCGGAGTCCTGAATGGTGTGTTGACAAGTGGAGCCTCGCTTTCTAGATTTCTGTTAATTTTACTTACCCTATGTTTGGTATCAGTTTTTCCGTTAAGTAGTAATTGATGGGCAATCTGATCGGTTGTGACATTACTAGCTTGTTTATATTCTATTGGGTCAGCATTGAGTTTCTTGACCATGTTCCACGCTATCTTACTACTGTGAGTCATGTCCAGCTCGATCCATTTCTCTTGCCGGGAGCAGATTAGCTCTTTGATGAGTAGGACTCCTGCTTCCATCGTTTCGTTGCTGAACGGGTCCTTTTCGTACATTTATGCGTTGGCTGAGAATAGAGTCAACGATTTATGTGTATTGGTCTAGAAGACTCTTAGATTTCGCGACAGGCCTGAGATGTATTGTTGTCTGCATCCCCTGGGGATTGTTTTTCTGGAAATACTCTTAACTATCTCAACAAACCGCTCGTAGTTCTCGGGAACGGGTTCCAGTCCATCCACGGCGTCATCCAGAGCCCTAGCGAAGTCAGGCCAGTTTGCTTTCCGGAAATTGAAACGCCTTCTGAAAGGTATCGTTTGTAGTCTTATATCTGCGTATACGTTTATGCCGACAGGTATATGCTGTGTCTTGGGGAGAGGGTCGTAGACCATCTTGGTGCATCTAGCCTCAAGGTTAGTGCCAGTGAAGCACACACTGGATCAACGATGTGATATAAGTCTGTCGGACTGATGGTTCGTTCGAGAATTTATATTATAAAATTTGCTCATTATCCCTCGCGTTGTTTAAAAGTTTGCCTTGTATATTGAGAGATCATTTAATCTCATATAGGAGGAGTATGATGATTTTTTAAAGTATATATTTGATTAAATTAACCTGCACTAAACTCTAGAATTTATTGCTGTTGATTCCATATAACTGGATACCTGCAAGTGCGTAACTTACTATTGTTTAACGAAGTAATACCTTGGTACTTAATTGCGAATAAAATATTAACAATATACTTATAGTAACAGTTATTGTTATCCTTGAGCGAAAACATATTTTTTTTAGAAATACAATAGATATTCGGAATATTGACTTTAGTAGGTTGAATGTATAACAATTATTTGTAATTAAGGCTGTTCTATCACTTTTACGTGAAATTCGTAAAGTGAGAAAATTTTTATACATATTTAAATTGAGACTCATAATATGTGTGATGAAAATGTAAGGATATGAAATGCGGACTATGAACATATTAATCAATTTTTAAATCATTTTGGATTTGCAAAAGACTTGGGTTTCTTAAACTGTCTTAAACAAGTTCCAAAAAATTATTCTTGCCAATTGCCGGATATATTTTGGAAAGAATACATTTTGGTATTTGTTTAGTGCAGTTTTAGCACTCATATCCTAACTCAAGTAAATCTTCACAATTTTATTAAAAAAATCTAACGTTAGACGAATTTTGCATAGAGGTGATAGAACCGTCTTAGATACAAATAATTATTATATTCAACCTACTAAAGTCAACGTTCCTAATAACTAATGTATTTCTGAAAAATATTTGTATGTATGTATTTTCGTTTAACGATTGCAAGATCTGTTACTATCAGTACATTGTTAACACGATTCATTAGCAAATACGCGGTGCTCATTTGCAACCGAGTCATATTTAATATCTTCAAAACACATAGATGATAATTAGTGCATGTTTGTCGACAAACAAGAAGGTTGGACTTTATAATTCCATAATTGCAAAATTTCCGATACCGGTGTAATGTTGGTCCCGTGTATTCGGATAACTTTCATTCTAGGAGTTTTCTTAGAGAAGGGTACTATGGTTGTTTTCGATGGGTTTATTTCCAGCCCCACTGTTTGGCACCATTCTTCCGTTGCTGGACTACTATAACTTCTGATTTGATCTCAAGTGATTCTTTCTGAGAGTCATTTAAAGTCTGCAATTTATAAAACGCAAATATAAGATAATCGAAAATATCAGAAAAGTCGAAAATATTTAGTAAAGAACGGTGAACATTTCGAAGAAGGTTCTGTCGGATCTCCGGATGTGACAGCCATTGCAACTTATTTCTTTATGAATTATTTTAACGATATTGTTACTTGACTAAATGAAAAGTTTTGTGAGAGCTGAATTAGTAGAAAAGGAGCTATAGTATGGCCTGCTAGATCACCGGATTTGATTTCAATTGTATTTTCTCTAGAACCCGTTATTTATAGAAAACAACCGCAAGACACTGTAGCTCTAAAAATATTTCAAAACTGTCTATTTACTAATGAAAAGAGCTTGCTCTATCATCAAGATGTAGGTTCTCTCCCTATCTCTTACGTATCGGAAAGGTTAGACGATATGAAAAGTTTTGGGAAGCCGAATCAGTTCTATAGAAGGCTAAATATCCAAATTTGAACCTTTCTGATTTTTTTTTTAATAGGGTTTTTCAAGTTTGAAAGCCATAAACCACAAATTCAACACTCTGACAGACAAAACTCACTTTAAATATCCAAAATATAAGACCTAAAAGGGTCGAAAATATGAGAAAATAATTCAAAACTATGTTGTCAAGATTGTCGCATCGTTTCGCTACGTTAGATTCGACTATGAAAAGATGTAGGATGTTAGATTAATAGATGGGCTGCAAGATCTCCGGATTTGATCTCGATTGATTTTTTCTGTCCATAATTTATAAATCAGATCGCAAGGTATTGAAGGTTTAAAGACCAAATATAAAATAGAAATCGAGATAGAAATATTTAACAAAGATTTGCTAATCTTCGTTGATTTCAAAAATGTTATTAAATAATCCAACTGAATCGAACTTACCCAAACGATCATAAAAGAATCGCCTGTCAGATTTCCGGATTTAACCTCCATTGCACAGTCGTGAAAGCTCGATTAGTCGAAGAGTTGTTATAGTATGGCCTACCAGATCTCCGAATTTGACCTCAATTGAATGTTCCCTGGAACCTATATATTTAATGATTTGAAAATATTATTAATTATTTCAGGTCTAATAATTTATTCATCCAAACTAACTAATAATATCCGGAAAAAAACGGGAGCAATAGAAGACATGTTATAGAATGGCCTGTCAGATCTCCATATATGATACCAATTGACTTTTTGCTCTAGGGTCATTTAGAGTCTGCAATTTATAAAACGCAATCTCAAAACATTGAAAACTTAATACAATAATTAAAATATTTGATTCAGACTTCTAAGAAAGTATGGAAGTTTTATACATAGCATCTTTTTTAGGCAGAAACACCAATAATAGGTGAAAGTAAATATACCAAAAACAGCTCAACTTCACTATAGAGTATTGTGCAAGAATATTGTCTAGATTTGTTTAGATAATTAAAAAATGGCAACAGGAATGGGACATTTATTTCATTTAAGATTTTGGGGTGTTTGCATAGGGGGGTTGCACTTGAACATAAAATTGAAACATGACAGTCAAAAAGCTGCCTGCTTGAAAGAAAAACTGGCCTCTCCAAAGCTGTTTTAGAGGTATAACTTATGGTTCGTTTTCAAATGAACACACTGTATATTCGCAAACACAGCTCATAGTGAATTTCCTATCCGTTGCCTGTCGCCTTAAACCCATTAACCAAGTCGTTGCAGGATTTTTCCTTTATTTAACGAAGGAATCGCCGAATTAAATTTTGTTTGCTAGTGTATTACGTTATGCTTATTTTGAACCTTATCATAATTACAGACTATATTAAGAAACTACCGTGAACAAATATTTGCGCGCGCATTCATCGGACTAATATAAATATATTAGTACTTACCTAGCCTAAAGCACTATAGTCTTCTAAGTCATTATCCTGGTATTTAGTGCCATTCAATCCTAATTTTGTCTTAGACAACATATTTAACAATTTACATAATGGAACAGATTCCGAAGAGTGAGACTGTTGCTCTTAGGCAAAAATTAATTGGGTAAGATATTTATGATTACTTATATATTAATATATTGTGTTTCTATATTTAATTGTTTGTAATTCTGCAAATTGGTTTGGTTCGCAATAGGTGTATTAATATTTAAACTAATATGCCTTTAATAATTATTGTTATACAGTAGCTGGAAAAAGGTATGAAATTTATTTTATGGGGCCTGCTGGAAACCAAATGGTCAGCATCTGTATATGTAACATCCATGTAATTACGTATCCGAGAAATTAATCGAACTCAATTAATAATCGAATCACAATTTTCGAATTATGTTCGTCGAATCTCAATTTATCGAAACGGTAAGTTCTTCGAAAGCTCGTTTCATCGAAACTGAATTAATCGGCTCATTTGGGCTAGGTTCGGTTCGTTTAAGCCAGTGAAAGCTAACGTTAGTTTGGGTTAAAATGCTCAGCGTTATTTCCTCAATTGATTTATTCAATTATTTTAATGCATTATAACCATATAATTATTATAATGTATAATTTGAAATGGGGTTTTTCGACTAATTTACCCTTTCCATTAATTCAGCTTCGATGATAACAGCTCTCGAAGAACTTATCGTTTCGATTAATTTGATTTCGATGACCTGATTTCGAAAAAATGCGATTCCTAATTCCATGTAATTAATTTAAATATCCTCAGAAACGGATTATACAGGGATTAGAAATGAAATAAGAAATTTCGAAAAGACACTATTTCTAAAAATTTACAGAAAATGCATTACGATTTTTAATTTTTTGTGATTCTTCAAGATGCAATAATAATTTGCACTTTTTAGCAGAAACGTGAAATTTGTTTGTGCTTTTGCATTACCAATTTTAAATAATAAATGAAAAATGAATTTTTTTTATGAATTACCTACTATGAATTAAAAATAAATATTTAATACAATTAAATATGAACAGGCAAATCATAATTATTATTGTTGTTAAATTTGTGTGCTCAAGGGTATGTAAATATACCACGATTTTCTTCATATTAAAACAAGCAAAATGTGTTAAAATAAAAAACAAATAACTACCTGTAGTAATAAAAATCGTAAATGTTCTTCAAATAATAGAAAGTTGGCATAAATCCGCAAAATAAATAGTGTTCTAGACCCATCGTTTCATACCTCTTCTTGAAAATATTGATAAATTACAATAATTACCTGTAAAGACATTGCAAAGACAGAATATAGTACAAAACAACAACAATTGTTGTACATATTTCAGTGATATACTTTATAACATGTTTTTTTTTGTACTCTAGTTATTAATGTTTTATATATTCTTGTGGCTTTTTGAGGAAGAATTGATACATTAGTTATCTATTATAATGCCTTTATTTACCTAAAGTGTATTAAATTTTTATATATTTTTGTATTTTATAATTTGGGTAAATAATATCTAATATATTATTATTAATATTAATAATCATAATTTAAATTTATCAGACCTATACTATACAAACGTATAATGCCATTATACAAAAAGGGTTAAAATATGGTGAACAAATGGAAAACATTATTAATACTACTGATAAAAGTGGATGCATTAAGGATGCCATTTCTTAGATCAAGTCCAGGATGGCACGAATTCGAGTCTATGTGTGGAGATGTCGGAAACCGTAAGAGATACAGTGTCGGTCAAGTTAGGGCAAAATTGCGCATTTAGGTGCCTAACAATATGCCGTTTAGAAAGTTTTAAAATCCCGAGTATTTCCGGAAATATCTGGAAAAAACAAATTTTAAAAAAATCGGTTTTTATTTTTTTCCTGGGCTTATTTAAAACCGGATTTCAAATTGAATGGCACTTTTGGCATTGCCACTTTTTCCGCTCAATGGTGGTATCTAGTTTGGAATCCGACTTTTAGACTTCAAGAGATCATTATCAACTCTCTTTTTTTTTAAATACGATTTTTCAGATGATATTAATGTTATTAATATGAATATGTGTTTTTAATTTTTTTTATTCCTTTTTTTAATTTTAATTTTAATTTTTTTTAATTACTTATTTTACTTTGGCGTAATTTTAAATAGTTTGTTACTTTGGAAATTTTTATATTCTATGAAAATATTTTATTTTGTTTTTTATGTTAAGTGGAAAGTTGAAGTCTTTATTTTTAATAAAAACAAAAAATAATAAAAGTAAGTAAACAGATTCGTTTATTAAATAATTAAAAAAAAATTAAAAGGAAAAATTAAAAAAAAGAATAAAAAATATTGAAAATATATATATTCATATTAATAAAGCTAATATCATCTGAAAAACGAATTATATAGCTAAAAAATTTAAAGCTCGTATTTAAAAAAAAAAGTTGATGATGACCCCTTGAAGACGAAACGTCGGATTACAAACTGGATATCACCATTGGATATAGCGGAAAAAGTGGCAATGCAAAAGTGCAAATCAATTTGAAATCAGTTTTTAAATTATCTGAGGAAAAAAATTCAATATTTCTTTTTTTTTCGAATATCTCCGGAAATACTCGGAATTTTAAAACATCCTAAACGGCATATTGTTAGGCACCTAAATGCGCAATTTTGCCGTAATTTGACCGACACTGTATCGCTTACGGTTTTCGAGTTCGATAGACTTGAATTCTGCCCCCTGTACAGGGTGACAGGGGGGCACAGAAAAATGTGGAAATGGCAATACAAAGTCAACAAATATTTGAATTAAGAATTAGTAAATGAAAAAAATACGGTGTGTGCTTAAGACCACCCGATAGAAATAGAAACTGCAACAAAGAGATACTAAAAACCAAATAAAATTAAAAAAAAGTTCATGGCGGCGCCGCGCCGGCGCCGGGCACCGTTCCCGATTTTTCTCTCATACTTATCGACCGCATGACCATCTGAGCTAAGCAGCTGATAAAAATACGTGCGTTTAAACTGAATATAGGATACAGGCTGGCATAATTCATAGTTATTGTCTATGTTGACAATTGGGCAGTTAGGTAGATAATTATTCTGATTAATATGTAACAGAGGATGACAAGATGTACAGGGTAATTCAGATAAGACTTTAAATGCCTTGGCGAATAGTTTAAATTCAACTAGCTCACTCTGTATAAAAGGCATCATCATTTGTAAAGTGACCTCTTTTACGGTTTTCGGTGCAGATTTCCGTCGATTGATCAACTTTTCTATGAAAAATTTTCTCGGAAAAAAAATAATAACCTTCCTTTTTTATCTATATATGGATAATTTACATTTTCCCTCAAAAATCCATTTTCATGACATTTTCGAAACAAAGAAGCATTTAGAGAGTTTTTCTCCTAGAAGTTCGAACTGTCCTCTCGTTTTTTTTGTGACACTTTTTTCAAAAAAAATTTGCCCAAAAAAATACTCGCCATTTTCTTGCCAATTTCAATCTATTGAAATCGTCAAAGGGAATGTGTCCAGAAAATTTTAATTATTTTTTTTGACAGTTATCGTGTATGGCCATTGAAGGATCTCAAGTGTTGCCTAAAAACGTGCCAAATCTAAAATTACCCGTATGAGGGTTAAATAGTCGAACGTCTCTTATGTTTCCTATTTCAAATATGCTTGTTATTGCGAAGTGACATCTATATTTGTTAAATCTCTGAATAATCCTTTCAATTTTGCAAAATCTAATATTTGCTTCCCATGTTTCACAAATTTTAATCAAGAACAACATTTTTTGACTAGTTAAATTAAGAAAATATATCATTTGGTAACCAAACCTAGGCATATCCTGTATTTTTCTTATAAATCCAATTTGCTTTATAACAAACTTGTAACCCAAATACAGGTTTTCCCAGATGTTCCGCATAAAATTAATATTTTTCTGAATGCTTAAACAAGTAAAGTAGTTTAAGTGTTTCTTCAGTTTTTCAAAATCCCAGGAAGGAACAGGCTGCGGAATTTACCCCCGAACTTGCGATTTGAACTGAAATGGGCTATGGAGGTACACGTAAGCATAATTCAATCCGAACTTGCTGTTGTATTCATATCCGCAAAATAGATTGTTCGCAGGAATACTGAGGACAAGACTGTTAAAATCTACACGAACAGTAGACAAGCAGTACTGACCCTGAAAAGATATAAAACTTACAGCCAGGTCAGTACTACAATGCCACAATTCACCGGAGGATGCCGCCCGCAAAAACAGAATTTCTGTGTCCTGTCCTTAAAGGACATGCATAGTGCGACGTTGATACATATGATAAAAAAGATCACCCATGAAGACTTTATAGCAATATGGGAAGAAACAATTAACTGTAGACTGGCCAGGGAGCTACTAAGCTACCCCAATGAGTCTGCAGCAAAGGCATACCTGGGTATGTCACTCATGGCGAGGATTCTGAATGGACACTGCCAGATAAGAAAACATCTCTACACAATGAGATTATGTGAGACACCTCTATGCAGAGGCTCTGAACAGGAGGACGAATCAGTAGAGCATCTGCTCTGCGATGGCGATACTGTTTCGGAACTAAGGGGATCCATTTTGGGAGAATGATGGCCAACCATGGCTTTTCTCAGAACAGCCTCCTCGGGCAACACCGCCGCTTTTTACAACACTAGGCTGGGCAATGGCATAGACGGATTGTTTGACCTATTGAGGACGCACAGGGAGTTCACTGGGACCTAAGTGCCGTGGCCCTTCAAGGCCATTTTCTCATCATTTCCAGATTCCAGAACCCTCTAGCCCTAGTCACCATCACCCTGTTTTTTTTATGACAGTCTTCATCTTCAGGGGTTCACTGAAAAGCTTGTTAAAAACTGATTCAAATGGTATCAATAAATTATGTCATAAGTTCTTATTATTTCGTTTTTAAGGGATAAATTGACGATTTCTGTTTTAATCTATTTTGGTAGCAATTAAATTACAAATGATCCAAAAAAGAAATGAAATTATTTCGAAAAGTTTATTATTGGTTTGCCTAATGTCAGTTAATGTCTCGAATCTTTGAGGAAGTAATCCAACGGCGTCAAGTTTGGAGAGCTTGGTGGTCATTCAGTGGTACCTCGTCGACCAACCCAGCGATTTGGGAAATTTTCATGTAAATGTCCTCGGACGTTAACACCAAAATGTGAACTATAATTGTTTTCCAAAAGGTTCTGCATAATCTGTAAAAATTAATGTGTCGTAGATTTAGAAGCATCGTTATCTAGAGCTAAGGAAACAGTGGAAGAATGCGGGTTTTCCAGAATTGATATGTTGACCTTTTTTATCTTTACTGGAGGGTGTTCTTCAAATTTATGGAATATTCTCATTTCACTTTGGCTTTTTATTTTACCTCCACATCCTAAGAACATGAAAACATAACTTTGCCTCTCTGACAATATCATCTTTATTTAACAAAAACACTCAAAATTTGTATTAATGTTATATGCATTTAATAAATCACCCGAAAAAAATAAGATAGATAAAAAGAAAAGCACAAAAAATTCCTAAATACAAAAAATACCTGTTTTTTTTTTAAATCCTTTTTATTAATAAATCGCATCGCATCGGCATTATTAGTTCAGCTTGTTACGAATTTACTAATACAATAAAAATCTTCTTAAAATTTCAAATGATTTTTGCTACTAGTTTATTTCAGTTTTTCACAAGCTTTTTAAGAAGCCCCTACAAGAAAATTCATGGTGAGGATGGCTAGGGGTAGAGGGTCGAAGTCAAATACGTAAATATATTACAGAAAACTGAAGGAAGCGTTTCATTCACGATAAACGTACTCCAGAAATATGAATTTTATTCGCAACATACGGGAAACCCTGTATAATACTATCGGTATTCTTATTCGCCCAGATGGGGCACTCCACTGTGACCCTTGGTGTCTATTGTGGCTCACATCTGTGGTTTCCACCAGTCCAGAGGCTCGATCCTGTTCATGAAGTGGATTAGCTGTCTGGGGTGGATAGTTTTCAAATCTACAAGGGTAATTTGAGAGTTTCCAAATACTGTTTGTTTGGTTCCTTCCATTGCTGGACAGTGGCATAAAACATGCTCCATTGTTTGTTTCTTCGTCCTCCAGGCACAAGCGGCATTCCCTTTCTTCGGAAAACCCTATCTTATTCATGTGGCTACTTAGCCGACAATGAGCAGTGTACATGCTAACTACAGCGTGTACCTACTGCCGGCTAAGTTGAAGAACTTATCTAGTTCTCACTCCTGATGGCAGATTCACTGCCATTTTTGAATGAGTTAAGCCCGGTAACTATATCCATTTGTTAACAAATTGCTGTTGTGTCTACCTGGAGAGGGCTTATTTAGCTATGTTGTAAGCTCTTCCCAGTACTGGTTCTGACCCTATGAAGGCCGTTGCGGCCGCCTGCTTCGCAAGAGCATCAGCTTTTCCGTTGCCTTTATATCCTGTATGTCCAGGTATATAGATCAGTGTAAGTTTATTTTCTCTACCTAGTTTGGCGAGTAGTTCCAACACTGCCTTGGATACACAAAATCTAGATTCAAGAGCCTTTAAAGCCGCTTGACTGTCCGAGTATATGCCAGTTTCTATGGATGAGCCACTGTGCAGTCATATTAATGACTTTAACTTCAGCCTGAAAAATGGTTGCATATTTGCCTAGGGAACATTTAAGCTTAACCTTACTCTTTTTATTCTATGCAGCGGCTCCTGTATCATCATTAGTCTTGGAGCCGAAAGTGAACCAACTATTCTCTGTTGTTCTCAGAGTTTTTGCCTACTCGTTCCTCTCTGGTAGGAGGACGTCATAGGCATGATAATAGATAATTTTAATAGGCATAACATCTGATGGTAGACCCAACACACTGTCCCGCTCATTAACGTTTTCCAGCCTGTTGGGCACCATGATGATCGCCTGCGGATTGTTGATCACCGCCTGTGACAATCTATATGAATATCTATATAGTAGTAGGATAGCATTTTAAACATTATTTTTTTTTAGCTCATCATGCCAACTTTTCTTCAAAAAAGATCCTCTAAAAATCATCAGAGCTAAGGCCCAGTATATGTACGATGAGAAAGACAATGCATACCTTGACTGTATCAACAATGTTGCCCATGGTAAGTTACCTATATATTTATCTACAGAATGGTCCAAATTAGAATCGGGAAATTTAGCGGTTAAAAATAAATAAAAAAGTTCCTATAAACTTATGTCCGAATATGCCTTGTGTCGGAAAAAAATCGTTTTTCCCATTTTTTTTTTACTTTTTTAGATTTCTCTTTCAAACTCGATTGGTGTTAAAAACACACTTACGACACTGAAAACCTGATATTTGTTTTACCAATGGCGACCGCGAGAATATTTTAAATAATTTAAATAATAAAAATTATGATACGCCACTGGGTTTTTGCAATTTTGGCAGCAAATCCAAATGCACTAATCAAAACTGAAAAAAAGTTTACTCCTGAGTGTTTTCGCTAAAATGAACCGTTTTTGAGAAAATGACACATTTACTGTTTTAATGTAGAGCGGCAAAAAGGTAGTGTTTTTTTAAACGAAACAATCTATATTTGATTTTGTTTTTGAGTTTTATGTAATAATACAGCGATATTATAAGCATCCAAATTCACAGATTTTCAGATTAATGGATCTCATTTTTTTAAAATGGAGCCCCTGTATATTTTTATTTTGGTTTGGTTGAGGATTATAAACTGAAGAGAAATACCAATCATGTTGTTAAAAATATATGAGAGGATATTTTAAGCTATTTGTAAAGATTAATAACTTGATAAAAGCCAAAAATATTACCAGTTTTAAGAAAACATTAGGCATCTTATGACATAATTAGAATTGTAAGTAATTGTAAGAAATTAGGTCTATTGTGCAACTTATCATGTACAAAATGTTTACCCCTAAAGCCGATTATACAATAAAAATATTTGTCTTGGTCATTCCGCCAGATAAATTTTGGATGTGGGTTGGAATCAAATGTCTATTATTATTATTCCGAGTTTATCCGACGACATGTCAAGGGTAATTGCACCAGAGACAATTGTTGTCTCTGATTGCACCTTTCATTCCGTTAATATCGTTAATGGTTTTTAGTTGAGAATCGCATTACAAGGCAAGTGGAAAATTAGAGTATTTGTTAGGGTAATTATCTCTATTTGTTTATCGATTAACATTCAACAAAACAGCACGCAGAGTGATTAACAAGACATTCACTTATTTAAAGCACAGTGACGTCCACGGGAGGCTTGGTTATAGATAGGTGCGCCTTAAAATGTTAAAAATAATCCCATTGAAGTTGTTTATTGCACGTTGTGGATCAGAGTGATAATAGTAATATTCTGTATTTGTATATGATGATTTAACCTCTTCAAGGACAATTTTTTCGAAAATAAATAAAGACACTGTGTCTACAAGAAACATTGCACTTTCGCACACGTACATGTACACGGTTATAGCTCATATTTTGACACCTACCAGAGATAGAATAAAACATAAGTACAAAAGTTATAGAAATTTTGTGTCATAAAATATCCCTGCAAATTTCCATGCAGGGCTGCAGGGCCATTTTTATTAAATACATATTTCGAAAAGGCTGAGAGCAAGTAAACAGAGAAATATTATGAGATAAAAGGGGCAAACATCGACATAATATTGGAAAACAATTAAAAAAAAAATAATGTGCAGAGGTCCGGTTCAATTTGTTTATGGTATAGGTAATAACTGCTGTAGTCTATTTACCATGGAGGTTATATCCTTTATATTGCTTGCCCAAATGTGAATATAATTTTTTTTTTAAATGGTCTACTATCAATGTTACCCCATG
Organism: Pissodes strobi; assembly: GCA_016904865.1. NCBI lineage: Eukaryota > Metazoa > Arthropoda > Insecta > Coleoptera > Curculionidae > Pissodes > Pissodes strobi. Next base: position 25,549 of record MU182057.1, read on the forward strand.
TCGTGTATAATATTGACAATTCTCGTTTGATCTGGTTAATCAAGCAGATGTCATTTGTTCATGAAAATACAGCTTAAAATAATGTTTTTCTACAGCCGCGCGCAAAATAATAAATTCAAATGAAATTGCAAAATCGGCGAATGCCGCGTCATTTGCAACCTTCAGAATAAGTATAGAGAAAAATGTGCACTTAATTTTTACAAATGCGGCTGTAGAAAAAGTTTTGTGTGTTTAGAGCGCAAAGTAAGATTGCAGTTTTCGAAAGATTACCGCGCTCCGTTACGCGTCGCGCGGTAACATTTTTTCTCAAGCCGCAATCCGTTACTTTACGCTCTAAATACACAAATAACTATTTCATCGTCCGACGTGAGGCTCTTCTAATTTTTGATATCATGTAATTCAATATTTTCTGTATCGACTACATCAGAATAAACGAAATATAATCCTTTCCTGCGCTAGAAATTAATTCCTGCCGTAACTGTCCACATGGTGGAGCTTTTCGTATTTCACAAGAACTCATGATTTTTCCTTATTATTCTGATTCATCAAAACCGACATGATAGCAAGTTCTAAGCTTATTTTCGCATTATATGTGACTTATTTCATGTTCGTCCAATTGATCTCCTTCAATATCATCATCGCAAACTATTTGGACGCCACTCTGATGAATTTGATTCGATATTTTTTTCTTCCATTTAGATGTCTCTTTTTTGATCAAAGTCTCTCTTTTACTTCATCACTTATGAGGCTTTCGGCAAATTTTCTGCTTACCCTAGTACGTTTAAACTAATTTGTTTCCTTAATATTCTTTTTTGTTAAGACCGACATGATAGCAAGTTCAAAGCTTTTTATGATCCACCAAATCTGAAGTTGATCTAGATAGTAGAATTGCTTGTTCCTTTGAAAGCTTGTCTTCCAACGCAATATTAATGACATTTCGGTGATTCTATTTTTCTCAACATTCCCTCTTTTGAAGGAGGATAAATTCCACTACCCTTAAAGCCTCCTATGGTATTAGCCCTTGAAATGGACACAGATTCAGACAATTTCTTCATTATGAAAGAAACACTTACTTATCAACATTTTAATATCCTCTTTCCTGATAAAATTGTTTCATAATTACCCTCAAGAAACTTTTTACTAACTTGTAAACACCCACGTCTAAAGATTGCAGCAAATGAGAAGTGTGTGCTGGCAAACAGATTATTTATCTCTATGTTATTGGCCAAAGTTTCTTAACAAAATGCTGCTCAAACCATCCAGTCAGATGGAGGACAGTTATATATTACCTTTTCGGGACGTTCTTGACACCATGTGGAATTTATGCAAGAATAAGTAACTAGAGGAGGTAACGGTTACTTCGGCTGGATTTTTTCACTGGCAGCTGCTCTGTCGAGACGTAGCCACGCTCGAAGTTGGCGCGAAAGGCGTACATAGGGCAAAAACGTACGGGCAAAACTATTTTTCTTGTTTTGAGAATTACTGTGGAACTCACTCCCAGGACATCTGTTTCCCCCTAATTACAACCTATAACTATTCAAGAACCGTGTCAATCAACATCTTCGCACACACACCGCTCGTAGAGCGCCATAGGATCTCCGTTTAGTGTGTGTGCCACTACCATAAAAAAAATAAAAATGTGTTTAAATTCAAAATTTTAAATGGATTATGAAATTAAACTATTTCTTATGTAATTAATGTTTTTTTTTTATTAATAATGAATGGAAAATATTTTTTACAAGCTTTTTTTGTTTGAATTTAAACAAACCAGGATAAGCCAAAAGTAAATAGAAGTATAACGATTCGGGGATTATTAAATCTGGCATGAAAAGTATCCTTAAGGGTATGAGTTTATGAAATCTGACAACTCTTTTGTACAGTGGTGCAGGCCAAAAAAGTATGCATTATTTGGAAAAACTTAAGACTTGCAAAACAAATAATTAAAAAAATAAAATTAAAATTAAAAAAAATAATGAAAATGATTAAAACACATATTTATGTTAATAACGCTAATACTATCTGAAAAACGATAAAAATATTAAAGTTCGTATTTAAAAAAAGAAAGTTGATGATGACCATTTAAAGACGAAACGGCGGATTTCAAACTGGTTTCCATCATTGGATGGAGCGGAAAATGTGGCAATGTAAAAGTGCAATTCAATTTGAAATCCGTTTTTAAATAAGCTCAGGAAAGAAATAAAACTATTATTCAATATTTCGTTTTTTTTTCGGATATCTCCGGAAATATTCGGGGTTTTAAAACTTTCTAAACGGCATATTGTTAGGCACCTAAATGAGGAATATTGCCCTAATTTAACAGACACTGTATCTTCTAATGTTTTCGAGTTCCCCATACATAGACTCGAATTCGAGTCACCCTGTACATGTATGCTAATAACATGGGTGCTTATGAATGATAAATCCTTAATATATGATTCGATACTGCTGTATGACATAATATATTTATGATATTCTAACGTGATGAGCAAGGTCACAATCTGAGGAACTTAAGCAATGTATAAATAAGAATTAATTTCCAATACATTCTTACTGTTTTAAAAATATTATTTAAAACCTAAATAGCCAAGTGACACACTGTGTAACAAAACCCTATGTTTGACAACTTATCGACAATATCAGGGAAAATATAATTATTCCTCCCAGATTTGCTTACATTTAAAAATAATTTAGGTTGTTCCTACCTTATTTAATAAAAAAAAATCAATAAAAACACTTCACTGAAAAATACTCTGCAAAGCAGGCACTATGGTCTCTGCTTTAATCCCCAATTTATGGGATTTTCTTTAGGATCAATCGAAAAATATAATAACATTCAAGTTCAAATCACCAAAACACAACTATCAATGGTTTTAAAACATCCGAAAATATCACTAAAAAAGCTAAAAACACAACGAAAACATAGAAAATGCAATGACATCAATGGCGAAATGAAGATCGTTCAGTCTTGCAGTGTATATATTTTTAATATACAATACATGTTTAAGGTCAAATCATAAATGTAGACAATTTTATTTTAAAACGTTATGAAAATATGATAAAAAAAACTCTTGAAAACGCTTCCAAACAAGCAGCGACAAAAGTTTAGAAAAAAAGAAATTTTCCTATATTTTTCCAAATTTTATTGTACTGCATTTCTCCTTTGGCAAATATTTTACTTTAATCTGTTGGCGCTACTGCTAATCAGTTATTTTCCGTCTTCGTTCCCAACCAGTCAGTTCGAACAAGATATACAGTCGTTATCAGTATACTTTAAATATTATTAAATAAATATTGATAGGCATTATAAAACAATTTCAAAATATCAGTCGTCGTGCTAAATTCGCTATTTAACATTATTTTTAGAAAGGTCAATAGTCTTGATTCTATTTCATCGTTTTCTAGGCAACACATTCTCTAATATAATTAATTACGCAATAATAAAAACTAAATATATCTTAATGTTTCAGAAACTCTTGAGGAATGTTACAGTCAGGCAAAACGTAGGGGAAAGGAGTACAAAATGACATAGGGTTCATTCCAACTTGAAAAATATATAAAAAAATATTTTTTTATATCCTTATAAATTAAACACAAGGTTATCTCATTCCTTAACTTTACCAAACAGATTTTTAACAAAATAATAAAAAACATATTTAAAAAAAAATTATAAACATATAACTGCGAAAAATGCATTTAAATGACACACATTTTTTTAAGGTTTTTAATCACTAGTAGAAATTTCGCAAATAAAGGTTTTAGTTTTGTGTCCACCCCAGCACAGTCAACATGTGGCCACATCAAGCAAGAGCCACACCGAAGCCATATTGTTCCAGGTCTGGATCTTTTGTACTGCTCTGTGCAGTAAATACATGAGCAATCATGAAATGGCTCTTTTTCTCCGTCTGAGTCAGATTCTATTATAGGCAACTTCTTCGTTACCGTTCTTCACTTTTTTTTTCTGAAATAGTATTTTTTGGTCTGATTCTTTTGCTACCTCCAAATTTGGAGTGGAGTTTAAAATTTAACTAAAAATTAACACTCAAGGAGCTTTCATATGCATTATTTTTTGAAGGGCAAATATCTTCTTTGCTTGTTCCATTCTGCGCTTCATCAATAATAGGAATATTTTCTGAAGGTTTTGGTGCGGAAATATCTTCTGTGCTTGTTTCAGGCCGTGGTTCAGCAGTGACTGAAATATTTGTTGTTTTTGATGCCTGGAACATATAATCTGAAAAAACGTCGGCGTTCATTGGGCATATCCCGCTTTCGCGAATTCATGAATTGTATTTTGCACAGTGGCTGATTTTCCATATGTTTCATTGGATAACGCGCCTACTTGAAATTGCGTAACGACTCTCTCTGGATGCGTTTTAAGTTACTTGCTTATTTCTTGGTCATAATAAACCTTAATGTGCCAAAATAGGATGCGTCTAGTAGCTGCATTCTGTGTGTACAGTGCGGATAGAAGCACAATTCCCTGCTCTTTGACACAAATAAAGGCATCCAGGTATTTGTGGCATGAATGCCCATCCACAATTAAAAGAACCTTTTCATTTTGAAACCTTCACATATTTCTGGAAGTGTTGCAACCACTATAGGAATATTAGTCAGGTCATCCATCCAGATTCTTGGGTACGCCCAGCGTTCCTAGTGGAGTATGATGACTTAATTCCATTTTTAATCTTTTTTCTTGCGAAAATTAATGCTGGTGGAACAAGTTACTGTTGCTACACATACAACAAACCACAGTTACGTTACTTCCTCTCTCGGCGCTGGTAATAGCACCAACTTGCTTTCGACCTGCTGTGGCAAATATTTTCTGAGGGCGTTGCACAGTAGAGAGCCCCGCCCCGATTCGTCTGCGTTATATTATATATAGGTACCTACATTGTCTAATAAATTTAGAAAATTATTCCTTATTGTCATTTATTATAATGACGAGTTCAACGAGAACTTTTTGGGGTTAATTGTTTTTTAAGAGGAAATGTGCAGGGTGAGTTAACATATTAGGCCATCTCCTACAGTCCTTATTATACAGGCCCCAAAAAAATAGTTACAGGATTTATTCTGAATCGCCAAGTTCTTTTTATCAGCCGAAATAAATAAGAAATACAAAGTCGAAAAAAGTTTCAAAGTCGATATTTAAAAAAAAACATTTTAAAATTTTTGAATTCTATTTCAAATTCTATATAATATAATATATTATTTTACAGACATTAAGGAGTAAAAATGGTCATTTTTATAGCAAGGGGAATTGCACTTTCCTATCCTAGTTTTTAATGATGTATCATCTGGCACTATTTTTTTTTTCGTTTGTATTCGCTGAGATCGGTTTCACGTTTGAGGGTTCAACATATTTAGGGTTCATTTTGCACTGTACCACTTTTCCATTTCAGCCATTGGCTAGTGAAAACTTACCCCGTGTTCATCTGAAACTGCACTTAAGTTCTCAGGAAATAATCCCGAATGCGAATGAAGAAAATGCTGCTAAGTGACATGTTGCAATCTAATTCCTTGTTAGATTGGAACAGTTCTTCTTAGGAAGTTACTACATACAGTCCACACTTTATTTTCTTTTTCCAAAAGTGCAGTTTCAAAATTATCGTCCTTGAAACGTTCTCCGATTTGCGGACCAACGAACATGCCTTCTTTAAGCTTTGCCTCACTTATACTCGAGAATTTCTCTTTCAAATAAAGAAAAGCATTTCTTCCTTTAGTAAGGACTCTCCAATCCTGTACAACAAGTTTTAAATCGGCACAGATACGTCATTTATGATCTTGGCACTTAATGCTTTGAGGTCATGGACGCATGCTCTCGCATGTTTCTTTCATATTTACAACATGATCCACAGGAAGGGATGGATGGTTGTTGATTTCTATTAAACAATAAAACTGCCATTGCTTGTCTTCGAAGAATCAATACACAGACGCCACTCGGTAGTTTTATACGGAAGTTCAAGTTCGTTCATTAAACTTTGAATATCCTGACAGTAATCCAAGCCATTTTCCGTTGCAAAAATATTCCCAGCTTAGACTTTCTTTTTCGATCGTGTTGTAGGAGATTCCATTACTGCAGACGAGAATCAAGAAGTTGTGTCTTTGCTTTGGGAAGAATAAAATCGTCGAGTTCTTCCTGATATATTAAATGGGGCTGCTTGCTGCTAGTAGATTCGTGATCGTCTTTCTCCTGAAAGCTTGTGCAGACTTTTGGTGTAAAATAGTCTAGTTCATCCAATTCTGAGTCTATTTTGTATTTTACATTATAATTACATAACTTTGAGTTATACAAAAAATAGTCATACAACAATAGGAAATTCACTGAAGTTTTCCAGAACACCACATTTCCAGGTGCATATTCACCTCCTTGATCCATTTCTAATTCGTCTGGATTGGATGGTTCTGCTTCAGTTTCCATAAAATTATTTGCATCAATTTTTTAATGTCTATTTGACTCATATCTATATAATTTACAATCTCCAAAACCTCTCGTTTCTTCAAAAATTATTTAATTAAAGTGTTTTCAAACTGCACAATTGGCCATCCTGACTGTCCACTCTGCCAAACATTGAAAGCAGCACTTCTGATCACACGACTTAGGGACGCAAAGTTCTGTTCTTTTAATTCATTTAAACAAGTTAAACACTAATTTTCTACACAGTGTTCTTCTATGGGCTTTCCCTTTTCTACCTTGTCTTCACCACTTGCTTTTTGCTATCACTTTTTCTTTTTCTGGTATTAACCATAATATAACTTTGCACATTTTGAATTAAATCGGAGCACCATAAACTGCTAGTTATATAATAAGAGTTTAAGTGTGGAATAAAACCTGAAGGTTACATACAAAATGTATCAAGGTTATACAAAAGGCAAAATCTTATTTCATGATGATAGGGCATCGTCAGTAGGCGGAGTGTTGACTGGTCGATAACCGGAGCGTAATTTAACAAGGCTACAATATAGATTGACACAACACACTCATTCATATGTCTATATCTTTATAGTAGAAAACGATAAGAAAGGTTCTACAGGGAGGCACAAACTTAATCCAATGAGAGAGAGAGTCCTCGCTCTCATTAACTCACTAATCAACTGTTTTCTTGTAGCTGGCTTGACCAAACCAATTGGTCTTTCCCAAGCTCCTCCTATATGAGCCGCAGACAATATGTTAAACTTAAAATCAATATTTCTGGATGATAAATAAAGCTTGATGATAAGTGCAAGATTATTCACTTACGAAGAATTTAGCTAGAATAAACCAATATCCTATTTTTTTCCAGTTGGCCACTGCAACCCATTTGTCGTAAAAGCTGGCTGCGATCAAATGGCCGTCCTCAACACCAACAATCGTTTTCTTCACGATAACATTGTGCTTTGCGCCGAAAGAATAGTGAACACCCTTCCCGACAATCTCGAAGTGTGTTTCTTCGTCAACTCTGGATCAGAAGCCAACGATTTAGCTCTGAGGCTAGCCCAGGTTCACACTGGAAAAAAAGACGTCATAACGCTGGAACAGTAAGTATTGTTTTATCGTTCCTGTAGTCGATTAGGATTATTTCAAGAAACGTTTGACTTTCAGACTGCCAGAAGACCTGAGCTGAGATCTTCTGATTTCTTCTGAAATTGGTTTTAGAAAACTGGTGGACTGTAGTCTATTTTATGATCAGACGTGAATTTAAAAAATTATCTGCTTTAGACGTATATATAAGTAGAAATTGTTCAGTGCGTGAAAGAGGTCTTCGAATGCTAGATATTGTAATTCAGTCAAAATAATAGCTTTGGTGTTCATGTTACTTAATTCCAGCACTTTTCCACGCACTGTAATAATAGGACATGTAGGAGATTTGTATTAAAAAATGATATATAAATAACGTACGCAATGTAGAAGCAAAACTCTTAAATGTCCGGCTGGGGTTAGTTAACTGATTACCGCTTTCCTTTTAGATGTAGCTATAGCTGGATAGTGAAGTTCAGAAACGGTTCTAATTCTCTTGTTTTTATTTTTCTCTTACAGCATTAAATATATGTGAAGATCATCCAGAGATTGTTCCACAGGGTCAAGACGGCAGGCCTTTGACTTGCCTGCCACATGCCTGCCATACTAACAGCACTAATTCAAGATTGTTGATAAAATGTATATTGGGGCCTTTTTTCGCTAGTCTAGATATTGTGCGGATGAATGTCTAACCAGCAGAGCCATTAGAAAGGTTCTATCGCTGTAACTGGAGTAACCTTAATTGATACACACTCTCATTTCAAAGTGTTTAATGGAAAGAGAGATTTTGCGATTTTACTGCCGGAGCAGCTTTAGGAAATTTAGTAGGGCTTCCTTAAGGTACAGGGTGAAATATAAAACATTTTAAATGTAACTTATCAAAAGTTAAGCTGCCAAAAGAGTTTGAGCCTATCTAAATATGTGATTGAAAAAATGGAGCTTTCAGGATCGTCATTTGCACCCTGTACCTTATTGAAACATTTCCACAGCCTTAAAAGCTTCCCGGCAAAATCGTTCTTAAAAATAAGACAAGCGCATTAAAATCTGTCAAAGCTACACTTTGTTAAGCCAAATCTGCTGGAACCAATTGTAAGTAATGATGCGATCTTCATCAATCGCATAATATCTGTGGACTAGTGTCATTGCTAATTGCCTAAAATTGGTGTCACAGTTTCATTATAAACAGATGCATTTGCCATAAGCTTATCAAACCAAAAATGAGGTGCCGTCAACGATATGCATGTATCGGATAATTATTTTGATGTTCGAATGGTGTATATATCTACACCAATAGTCGGATGACGTGCCTCATTATGATTGGTCCAAAAACTGTAAATGTGACACCGGTTTTGGCGGTATTGTTAGGAGAAGATCTGGGGTTTAGGTATGACAGGTAGATACGATTTCGTATTTTTTTAGCGCTTACCACGGCCACTTGACCTCTTTGATTGATATTTCTCACTACAAATTTAACCTCCCTGGAGGCGTTGGACAAAAGGACCATGTTTACCTGGTAAGTTACAATAAAAACATAAACAGCCCTTTAATGATTTGGATCTTTTTGACAAGTAGTCCATATTATTGCAAAACGCTCCTTTTAGCCCCCGATTTTTTTAATGGAGAATTTGCAGTAGATATAGTTTGCGCGTTCTGCATCCTCGTTCCCTCGGAACAGCCTTTTTTTTAAAGATAAGTTGTATAGACATATTTATTACCTTACAGATCTGTGAGAAAGCCACACGACCTGTTTACCTGTTACAGAGTTGTTAAAAATCTGCTTCTGATCTATTGATTGCCTATTGTATCTATGTAGTTTCAATCGTTCTTGTCTACCTTCTATTATATCTAGATCTAGAAAAAATCAATTGCTCTCCAAGCACGATTCTTCTCTTAAAACTTTTCTCCTTTGACATTAAGGCAAATTCGCTAATACCAGTCTAAAATGTATTTTTATCTTCCAATATTGCCTTGCGCCGACAATACTTTCTTAGCAAAACAAATCAACAGTTTTTAATTACTTAATCTTTTAGGCTTCATGCCCGGACAGCTATAGAGGAAAATACCGCGACGATGAGTACTCCATCGAAGAAGTTGGAACCTTGTATGCTGACGAAGTGAGAGAGTTATGCGAAAATGCTAAAAATAATGGAGGTGGAGTGTCCGCTTTTATTGCCGAGAGCCTTTTGAGTTGCGGAGGACAAGTCATCCCGCCCAAAAACTACTTCCAACAAGTATATGAACACGTTAGGAACGCTGGAGGAATATGTATTGCTGATGAGGTAAACTGATTACGTTTGAGGAATATTTTCCATGATACCTACCTGAGTTGCTTTCAGCAATTGTAACATGCTTCAACTATATCCCAAGAATCTCTTATTAAACAGAACAGATTTTTGGCAATTCAAACATCCATTAATTTCCAATATGTGCTTTTCAGGTACAAGTAGGATTTGGAAGAATTGGCAAACACTGGTGGGCCTTCCAAGATTATAATGTTAAGCCTGACATTGTCACCATGGGAAAACCGATGGGCAACGGTCATCCCGTTGCTTGCGTAGTAACCACAAGAGCAATTGCCGATAGTTTTCTAAATACTGGAGTGGAATACTTTAATACTGTAAGTGTGATGAATTAATCTGTAAAATTGACAGTAGTGTGAAGGTTTATATGTTTATCTTCAAACTAAATATAAGCTTCCCTTTAGTTTCCCTCTTGGGGGTATGAGTTTTGTGTGCGTAAAGTTGCCCACGACCTTTAACGGTGTTGGAGCCTGGTTTGGAATACGTGAACGCCGCGCCGCGCCAATTTATTATAAAAATTAGTCCATTTTCTAGTAGATTCTCAAAACATACGAATAGACATCTTCCCCTCCCCCCCCCATTACCAGCTAAGCTTTTCAATCGATTCAATAATATAAAGATCATTCCATTTCAGTATGGTGGGAATCCAGTCTCATGCGCAATCGCCAATGCAGTGTTCGACACGATACAAAAAGAGAACCTTAGAGAGCGAGCCCTAATCGTCGGTGAATATCTTAGTGACTGCTGTCAAAGTTTGGCGAAAAAGCACAAATGTATCGGCGACGTCAGAGGCATTGGATTATTCGTTGGTATCGATCTTGTTGAAGATCGGGAGACCAGGAAGGCTTACAAGGAGTGCGCGCAAATTGTCGTTCAAAGGTAACCGAACAAAAACTAAATAGTTCAAGAAAATTATAAACGATTGATTTATATCGATTTTTCAAACTAACCCAAAGCAATAACCATTTAAATTTTTTACAGTTCTTAACTTATCGGGTATGCCGAGAAGATCTCGGATGTTTTTCCGAATCTTGAAGATAATAGAGAAAGTTATTTAAGGTTGTGTTTGTTTGGGTTCGCGATTAAAGTTCAGTAGCTCCTAGATGATCTTTCTAGCTACGGCACTGCCCGTCCCATCTCGTATAGTTAATGTAGCTGAGTCTATACTTTGATCATTTTTGATCGCGCTCCACAGTGTCTAAGGAGTCATTTGAATTATTAGCCGAATATCTTCCCATCTATACTAGAAACGGTATTCTACAATTCAGCTAAGGAATGTAATATTTAAATTCTCGAATTTTCAAATAATAGAACAGTCAAATATGCGAATACACGTTAGTATGTTCGAATATTCGACTATTAAAAAGTTCGAATATTCGAAGTATATTGTATGTGGTCTAGAGTTCGGGTTTAAAAAAATTCTAGTATTCGATTTAATTTTTATTCGAATATTCGATAGTAAACTATTTTAATTGAATAGAAACGGTATTCTGCCATTCGGTGAAAGGATTGAGTAGTACTCGAATCTTCAAATATACGAATATTTAAATATTCGACTATTCAAATATAATATATATATTAGAATATTCGATTTAATTTTGTTTGGAATATTTGATATAAGAAAGAATATTTTAATTGAACAGAAATTGTATTCTGAAATTCGGCGAAGAAATTAAATACTGGAATATTGAAATAATCAATTCTTTTAATATTCGAATATTCTAATATTTGAATATTGATTGATATTATGGAATAATAAAAATAATCGAAAATTTTAATAATATTAATATTGGGAGGGGTCTAGAGCTCGGATTACTTTTTATTCGAATATTGGTTTAAGTTTTTATTCGAATATTCGAATTATTCGTTGTTAGAATATTTTAATTGAATACTTGAATACCCCAGCATTCGAATAGAAATTTATACACTTAACTATTCGAATATTTGAATATTCTCTGTTATATAAACCCTCATTTGATTTGTGGTAGGAAAGCCAAAATAAAAAAAAATATTAAACACAACAAATATTTTAAAAATATGATAATATAAACATCAATTCACACATAATACTTATATTGGTTTAAATTTTTATTCGAATATTCGAATTTTTCAATTGGATACTTAAATATTCCAGTATTCGAATAGCAATTTATATATTTAACTGTTCGAATATTTGAATATTTTTTGTTATACAAACCCTCATTTGATTTGTGGTAGAGAAGCAAAAATAAAAAAAAAATATTAAATACAATAAATATTTTAAAAATATGATAATACAAACATCAATTCACACATAATACTTATATTGGTTAAAATTTTAATTCGGAATATACTCCAGTATTCGAATAGCAACTTATACATTTAACTATTCGAATATTTGAATATTTTCTGTTATACAAACCCTCATATGATTTTTGGTAGGGACATCAAAATAAAAAAAATATATTAAACGCAACAAATATTTTTAAAATATGATAATATTAATATCAATTCATACATAATGGTTAAAACTTTTATTCGAATATTCGAATTATTCGTTGTTAGAATATTTTAATTGAATACTCGAATACTCCAGTATTTGAATAGGAATTTATACGCTTAACTATTTGAATATTTGAATATTTTCTGTTATACAAACCCTCATTTGATTTAAAAAAATATATATTAAAGGCAACAAATATTTTAAAAATATGATAATATAAACACCAATTCACACATAATACTAATATTGGTAAACATTTTTGTTCGAATATTCGAATTATTCGTTGTTAGAATATTTTAATTGAATACTTGAATACTCGAGAATTCGAATAGCAATTTACACATTTAACCATTCGAATATTTGAATATTTTCTGTTATACAAACCCTCATAAGATTTGTGGTAGGGAAGCCAAAATAAGAAAATATTAAGGACAACAAACATCTTAAAAATATGATAATATAAACATCATTCCACACATGATACTGATATTGGTTTAAAATATTCGAATTATTCGTTGTTAGAATATATTAATTGAATACTTGAATATTCCAGTATTCGAATTGCAATTTATACATTTAACTATTCGAATATTTGAATATTTTCTGTGATACAAACCCTCATTTGATTTGTGGTAGGGAAGCCAAAATGAAAAAAATACTAAACGCAATAAATATTTTAAAAATATGATAATATAAACATCAATTCACACATAATACTTATATTGGTTTAAATTTTTATCCGAATATTCGAATTATTCGTTGTTAGAATATTTTAATTGAATACTTAAATATTCCAGTATTCGAATAGCAATTTATACATTTAACTATTCGAATATTTTCGGTTATACAAACCGTCATTTGATTTGTGGTAGGGATGCCTAAATAAAAAAAATATTAAACATCAAATATTTATTGGTTACATTTTTTATTCGAACATTCGAATTGTTCCTTATTAGAATATTTTAAATAAATAGTTGAATACTGCTATATTCGAATATCAATTTAACTATTCGAATATTTGAATATTTTCTGTTATATAACCCCTCATTTGATTTGTGGTAGGGAATCCAAAATGAAAAAAATATTAATTGCTACAAATATTTTAAAAATATGATAACATAAACAACAATTCACACATAATACTTATATTGGTTAAAATATTTATTCGAATATTCGAACTATTCTTTGTTAGAATATTTTAATTGAATACTCTAGTATTCGAATAGCAATTTAGACATTTGACTATTCGATATTTGAATATTTTCTGTTATACTAACCCTCATTTGATTTGTTGTAGGAATGCCAAAATAAACAAATATTAAGGACAACAAATATCCTAAAAATGTAGTAACATTTCAATTCACACATAATACTTATATTTCTATTGGGATATTCGAATTATTCGTTGTTAGAATATTTTAATTGAAGACTTGAATACTCCAGTATTCAAAAAGCAATTTATACATTTAACTATTCGGACATTTAAATATTTTCTGTTATACAAACCCTCATTTGATTTGTGATAGGGAAGCCAAAATTTAAAATATATTAAACTAAAAAATATTAAACACAACAAATATTTTAAAAATATAATATTAAATGATGAAAAAATAGTTATGGTGGAAGAAATTCCGAACAAACCACAACCATACTTACAATTTAAATAAAAAATTCAAATTTATAACATGCGCTATTGTCTTAATAATTTAATGGTCTCGTTGACAAAGCAAATAAACATCGCTAGAAAAAGCTAATAATGAAACAAGTTAAAGAAAAGTTAAACCAAATTCAATATAAAAGTCAATACATAAAGTCAAGACAAGTCAAAAAGGTTGCTTCAAATCTAGGTTAAATAAATTTGATAAATGAAAATAAAAAATATATAAAAATACACACAAAAAACACATTAAAATACACATATACATATATACATCCACCCGTTCCGGAAGTACTTCTCGACAATGACTAGCTAGTTAATAAAATGATAAAATGGTTGTGACTTCTGTCTTAAATTTCTTAAAGCAAGTGCAAGATCTTCTGTTTTTGGAGAAATGGTCAATGCCTTTTTTGCTATATATATAGAAAAAGGAAATTTCTTGGGGTGTCGGTCCTGACGTAACATTTTTACCCGTTAAGCCCACATCAGGACCGAGAAATTTTCTCCCGATGTTTAACTAGTCAGGCAAGACTACCCTTCCCTTTATTTATCCCATGCCCATGCATCTTAGAATCTAGTTTCTAAAGAATAAACATAGGATTGAATAAATACTGAGATCTGCTACCCCAAAATGCAATCCCGTATCTGAGGTGGGGCTCTATGAGGAAGAAATAAGCCATATTCAAGGTATTGGGGACAAGGAAACGTGAATAAATTCTATAATACCCAGATGAAATCTTCCTCGATACCATAGAAAAACGACCCATTAACTGCAATCTATCATCAATCTGCAACCCCAAAAATTTAGTACGTGTCTGAAAGTTTACTAGATCATTATTTGGAACTATACCTAGTGCTTAAAACACACTTAAATGTTAGGTCTTAAGATGTTAAAAAGATAGTTTGTTAGAGTCACACCACTCTTTTACCTGAGCCAAATCAGCAGATCTCTCAACGTATTAGCAGCATAGGCATGCCACAGGATTGATGTGTGTCATCAGCCAAGAGAGTCACTCAGTGAGTAATCCTCAAACAGCAAGGTCATAGAACTAGTCGAAGCATTGCCTTCGGTGGCACACCACTCTGAATTGAAAAGAGTTTTGATATTTTATTATTTAAAGATATTGCGTGAGAGCGATCAGACCAATATGACTTAAACGACATGAGAGAAATCCTCGAAAACCATACAGGTTTATACTGAGGTTATTCAACAATATTCTGTGATCTACAGTAGTACAAATACAGCATTATTAGTGTTATTTTCATTCTGAAGCCCAAACTGCTGTAAAGATAAAACATTGTGTCTGTTTAAAAACGATATCATTGCAGATATTTTTCAGATTTTGGTTCTAAAGTTTCTGACTGCTAATTATCTTTTCTCCATCTGTTAACTAATTTGAATATTTTTTTCTAATTTTTATTAGATTTTATTACTATTGAATACTGTTTAAAATGTTGAAGGTTTTGATACGTTTTCGAGAGACGCTCTGGTGATTTTACGAATTTAGATAGCGTGGTCTAAAGTTTCTAAAGGGATAAAGCATAGGATAGACGCAAAAAAAATTAATGTACGTTTTTTAGTGCAATATTAATAATAAGGCAGTTAGCAGCATAGATGATTCTGATTTTTATTTTAATTTGTAAAAAACTTTGAATAACAGAAAACATCCAAATGTTCGGGTACAAATTTAAAACAATATTCCAATTATATAATTCAATGTATGTCAATGTCAAACATCGTACTTTAACCCTCTAGTATTGCGGATAGTTTTTATAAAACTAATACGTAATGAGTTAAAGCGTCATATTCAAATAATTATATTAAATTATTTATTGAAATTATTGTTTCTTCTCTTTCAGAATGCGCGAGGAACATATTTTGGTAAGCGCCGATGGGCCTGAGTGTAACGTCATCAAGTTCAAACCTCCGATGGTTTTTACGAAAGAAAACGTCGATGAAGTGGTAACAACGTTGGACCGAGTGCTGACCGAAGTCAGACATAAGGAAAAACTCGACGCTAAAATCAAGAGCTTGCAAAACCTTGTACCATCTATCATTGAAGAACATTCCAGTAAAGGCCAAAGGCCTGTAAGGCCAATTTACAAAGAAAATATTAAATCTATATAAGTATTATTATTATATTTTAAGAAATTTCTACTGTACAAAGTCATAGGTTAAGGATTTTATTTATTTCTATTTTATTTACTTATATTAAGTAAACAATATTTTTGTACCAAGATAAGTAAAAATACTCGTACCCCTAAAGAGATTTGCTTTATTTTTGCTTGTGGCCATACGTTTTTATATAAGTGGTAAGGACTTTTTTTATGGCAGTGGCACACACACACTAAGCGGTGTGTGTGCGAAGACATGGTTCTTGAATAGAGTTGTAGGTTGTAAATAGGGGGAAACAGATGTCCTGAGAGTGAGTTCCACAGTGATACAGTGCGCCAGACAAAGAAGTTCTTGTAAAGCGATGTTCTAGGTGTTTCCAGTTGTACGACGAACTGGTGCGCTCTTGCCGTTTGTCGTGACTGTCTGACAGGCGTTGTCAGGGTCTGGATGAGGCGGGCCAAATCCTGGGAACATCTGCCGTGAAAGTATCTGTAAAACAGGGACATCTCGGCCACATGTTTGCGGTGTTCCAGACTATCCAGATTCCGGGTCAACTCCGCACACGAGACGCACAGCTCTGTTCTGAAGATACTCATCACCTAGTAAAAGACTAAGCCTTTTTTCGAAGCATATACATTTTTACGAAAATCCGATAAACAAAGGTATATAGACAACGATTTGACGCATTTTCTCTTCTCAGGAAAATTTAGGTTGGTTCTTGATTTGGATGTCATCGACGCTTGGCGTCGACTATAATGCCATTCACTTGCAACATACTTCATTACCAAGAATAATAAACTAGAGAAGGATGGTTACATCAACCGGATTTTTTTCACTGACAGCTGCTCTGTCGTGACGTAGCCACGCGACGAAGTTGGCATAAAAGCC
The DNA here is from genome assembly GCA_016904865.1 of Pissodes strobi. Classification (NCBI taxonomy): domain Eukaryota; kingdom Metazoa; phylum Arthropoda; class Insecta; order Coleoptera; family Curculionidae; genus Pissodes; species Pissodes strobi. The sequence continues at coordinate 42,484 of MU182057.1, forward strand.
TTAATATGCACGTATGGGCAAGACTATTTTTCTTGTTTAGAGTTTATAAAAATGTATTTAAACTCAAAATTTAAAAATGATCATAACATTAAACTAAGTATCAAGGTTCTCAATGTTCAAAGCACCAAAACACAACTATTAATGGTTTTAAAACATCCGAAAATATCTCTAAAAAAGCTAAAAACACAACAAAAACATAGAAGCTGCAATCACAGCAATGGCGCAACGAAGGCCCTTCGTGGCGCAGCAACGTCACAGCGGCGACGATGTGGGTGAAGGCACCGCGGGGCACGGGGCGATAGTAAGTGAACATAGGCTCTTATGGGAAGTGACCTTCCTTCTCTAGTTTATTATTCTTGCTTCATTACGGGTATTGAGCAGATTTATTTTAAATCATGTCGAGCAAGCTCTGGCCGAAATATGCATTAGGACTACATCCCCGAAAAAACCAATGATGCCAGTATATGAACATAGTTCTGATAAAAAGGATTCTGTAGGACCAAAGTTCTTAAAATAATTATTGTAAAATTAATACATTAAACAACTGATTTCAACGATTCTCCATTGTCAAGAATAATCCCTAAGAAAGTGTATATAAGTATTTTTTTACTCTCTCCATTTTCCTTTACGAAGCGGACGTTGAGATTGCGTATTACCTATTCCCTTTGTATCATGCATATAGGAGTGAAATATATGTTTAATTGCTTTATTGAATGAACCTCATGAACCAATGAAGTGCCTAAAGCTCTCGGGGTTGTATTAAGGGCGTAAGCCATTGATTTGCACGATATGAAAGTCTCACTTCTGGGCAAGATATTATAAAGGATCTACCATCAATAGGCAACCGGATAAAAATATCATGTGTATTCAATGCAACCAATCATATGCTATTTTAGAATTAAGGCAATATCTCTCGTATGTGTCTGCACGAACCAGGGTTTGCTTGAATGCGCGGTATAATGTGATATTTATAGCGCAGTACAATATCTCATTTAGAACCTCGTAACATTCGGAGGTTGCCTCTAAGTGGATGTTACATGAAAAGTACGGTTTTATGTTCAAAATGCGAGGCTAACTAACATGTTTTTGTGCTTGCTTGATCAATGCCTCAAAATCCAAAAATATGTAATTCCATCTATTACTTTAATAAGGATGGTGACAAAAATGGATAGTAGCACTTACTAGTCTTTAGGTCGGTGGTGTTGTGGCCCGCGGTGAAGCTGGCAAGAATTCAAAGGCTAGCTGGCCTCGCCATCAGAGGGACTATAAGAACAACACCAATAGCAGCATTAGATGTCCTGCTGGGCCTTACACCATCTAAGGCCTTGGTCATGCAACTTCTTCCTTCCTGCCACTGCGCGGGACAATGGTATCTGGAGAGAAAGGGTGAGATAGTAAAGATTTTTTTAAAAGCAGATGGGGAGATACACTAGTCCTCCTACAGAGTCGTAGTACTTGAAGATAGAATGGAATTGGAAGAGAACATACACAGTGACCATCCCAACAAAGAGTCAATGGGAACGTGGAGAGGTAAGAGGTACGAATGTTCATACGTTATAACTTGAAGACTAGCGGCACCCCAGACCCCCTCCCCTCTGGGCAATCACGCAAAAGTGTTCCAAGTTCCCTGATAGGTTATAAGACACTGCCGCTATAGGAGATACATAAGCTCGATGGACTGTGAGAACAGCGATACCTGTCGATGGTGAAGATTCGTTACCTAAGTGGATGCGCAGCCGTTGCAAAAGGCAACATTGCAGGACCAGGAGACTTTATGCCTGCCATAAAAGGAGATCCAGGTCAGATAGACTGGAGTGAACTAGAGGTGGAGTGGGTGGTTGAGAGGAGACTACAAGGGCCTGCCGGGCCTATGAGCAGTGCTCATTGGCTTTCGCTCAACTAATACTACTATTGCTATATGCTTCAGGAATTTAAAAAGTATGTACTCCAGAAGTTTTGTGTTAAAATGCGATGTTAACTAACATATATTTGTGCTTGCTTGGTCAATGTGTCAAAAGCGAAAAATATGTAATTCGTCTACTGATTTTGATGAATTACTTTAATAAGGATGTTGAAAAAAATGGATAGTCTTCATTTACTAGGCTTCAGGTCGGTGGTGTAGTGGCTCGCGGTAGAGCATAGGATCACCTGTCTGAAGCTGGCAAAAATTCAAAGGCTAGCTGGTCTTGCAATCACAGGGGCCATAAGAACAACGTCAATAGCAGCATTAGCTGTCCTGCTGGGCCTCCCACCATTCGAGGCATCGGTCATGCAGGAGGCCATCTCTTCTTCTTGCGACTACGGGAGAAATGTATCTGGAGATAGAACAGATTTCCCTAAAAGCAGATGGGAAGATACACTTGTCCTCATGCAGAGTCGTACTATCTGAAGACATATTGTGATTGAAGAGATTATATACAGTGACCATCTCAACAAAGGAACAATGGGAACGCGAAGAAGTAAGATTTCCGGAGAGGGCGTTCATACGTTACGTTAGTGGGAGTCTTCTTGGAGACTGCTGCACCCTGGATAGCTCCCCTCTGGGCAAGAACGCAATAGTGTTTCAAGTTACATCTGCTTGGAATTTGGGTGCAATCCATTTTGTCTATCAAACTATTTATCCTCTCAAAATGCAAGGTCACCCCCCTTAATTTAAAAAAATATATATACAGGTGTACGTAATTTTGATGGTTGGCACGCACAATAGGCGAGGTCATACAAGGGTCTGCGCTGCGTACCCAGAACTAACCTTGCCAGGCTCGGCTCTGGAGCCCTTTTTAGGCCTTTCTAGGGCCTTCCTTTTGTGTGTATGCCGAACATAAAAAAATATATTGTCGAGCTTTAAGATAAATTTAATGACTAATCTGACGCTTTCCAAAATATAGTTGACTAATCTGAATTATATCTAACGCTTGACCAACGAATTATTTTATGTGAAGCTTTCTGAAATAACATTTGACTAATCCTGGTTACATTACGCTGAAATACAATTGACCAGTGTGAATTAGACTTGACGTATTCTGAAGTACAATTATTATTGAATTATATCTGAGGCTATCCAAAATATGTAGTGCTGCCTAATATAAATTTCATAAGACACGTTCTGGATAAAACTGACTAATCTAAATTATCTCTGACTTTTTTTAAATACATTTACTAATTTCAATTTTAATTATTGATTTCTGAAATACAGTTGATTACTCTGAATTACTATCATTGATATTTTCTGGAAAACATATGTTAAATATGAATTCAAATTTCAGACGTTCCTCCAGTTTCATTATTTTTTATCGTTAGGGTTTTGACTCAACCTGTAGCTACAATATATAGACAACAAGCGCACAAGCAGACAATTTTAGAAATATTTATTCTGTAATAAATCCTGCAAATATATTTAGTAAATCGTTCTCTTCAATTTACTGTTTGGATCAATTCCGAATAGTCCGCACTTTGTAATAGTACCTAGACTGGAGGCTTGTTAAAATATATAATTAATTCAAATGCGCCTTTACTTACTACTGGTGTCATAAATCCCATTTATTCTTAAAAGGATAAGCACCCAGGAAACACGAGTACATATAATAGACGTCTAATTTCGGTCGATGTGATCTATTTTACGTCTTGATCTAAAATTCGATGACTTTTGCACATGTATTTTTCGACAAGTTATAGACTCTACGTACATTTTATGTACATTAGACATGAGTCTCATTATATCAAACATTTTTAAAGACTAAAATATTTCTAATGAATTATTTACTATAATAAAAATAAGTAAAAAATTCCATATTCTATGCAGAATTAAAAGTAAAATATTTTTCAGTTTAAAACATGTAAATTAAAGATATAATATAAACATTTATAAAATACGTAATGACAAAAACATATAATAGACGTTTAATTATAGTCGAGGAGATCTTATTCATATATTGGCTCTATTATTCGATGTTTTTTTTACATCTACTTTTCGACATGTTATAGACTATACGTATATTTTATGTACGTTAGACATAGGTCACATTATATCAACAATTGTTAAAAACTTAAATTTTTCTAATGAATTATTTATTAAAGTAGAAATAAATTAAAAACTTCACATTCCTTCAGAATAAAAAGTAAAATGTGTTTTAGTTTAAAACATGTAAATTATAGATATAATATAAACATATATAAAATATGTAATTTCGAAAACATTTAATGGAAGTTTAATTTTGGTCCATGTTATCTTATTAATATGTATATTGGTCTATTATTCGAGGTTTTTAAAATATTTATTTTTCGATTAGTTAAAGCAAACCAAAAACTACACATACCCTATGCAGAATTAAAACTGATGTTATTTAAATTGAAAACATTAAGTGGAAAGTCTCTTGCAAACCATTTGAAAATGTGTAAACAGGAGCAAATAATAATTATAATAGGCATCTAATAATAAGGGTCTAATTTTGGGCGATGAAGATCGGAACTATATAATATTATGTGAAATAAATGTAAATCAAAGATGTTTTTAAACACCTATGAAACATAATATCTAAAGCGCATGCCTTGGCGCAGGCGTACTTGATTGTACCTACTCCTTCCACGGTTGCCAGATGCGGCGGGATTACGCAAAAATGGCGCTTTTTCATAAGAAATTGCGCTACAAACGAAAATTTTATCGTCCGGCGTTAAAGGCGGTGTAATCGAAAATAATCATGGTCGCTATGAGGCGGTTACGTTTTATTCTCATTAATTTAATAGTTTTGAGCTTGCTGGTTTTTATATCATGAACATATTTCTTCGAACTGAATTATTTTTAATTTTTCGGAAATTTTAATTGCCAAATCTTTGCGAATCTAAAAATGGAAGCAGTGAAACTCTCAAAAAATTTCGACTAGTAAATCGCCCTGGCTTTCCTCCAACAGTACTCTGAGAGGACCTGAGAGGACTTCATACAGACTAAATCCGTCCTTGACTATAATGTCACGTAGAAAAAATATAGTAGGTAACAATCCGCTTCCATTCGCGAGTATTGAAACTATGCAGACCTGTGTTATAGTAGAAAGTCTGACGCGCGTTTTTAAAAATAAACTAACCCAAATTAATTAAAATTGGTGATATTTTATAAAACAAATAAATAAGCAAACAGATCGACGATATACTTGTAAGCAGAAACCGGTTGTTCCTGGTTAGTTGCTTTCTTCAATAACTTCCTCACACAAAAACAGGGTAATTTTTGAATTTTAAAAAGGGTTAGTCAAATTAAGCAATTTTACAAAAAACATTACAGTAATAATAATTTGAAGAATAATTCTTACAATCTTAGGATATTTTCTTCAATTTATTTGGCATTATAGTTTGAAAATATTTGGCAACCCTGCCTCCTTTCTCATTAGCAAGTATTAGTATTAGCATTAGCAATATGGCCGTGTATAAAACCCAAGTGGTCACGTTACAGCGACGCGTTGAAGTTTTGTGAAAACTATATTATGTGATGATTTAATTTTTAGTATTTGGTAAGTATAGTTGTTCTTAAATTTATTTACATAATGTAATGTAATATTGCTTTACTGCAGACAAAAATGTGCAATTTTATAAACATTCTCAGGTAAAAATGCTTGTACCTATATTGTTTTTCAAACTTTTGGTTACATATCACTTTCTATACTGTATACTGTATTTACAATTGAAATTGGTATGAAGATATTTTCGGATGATTAGTGAAATAAAAATGAGGGAATATCAGAAAGTTATAAAAATATAAAATTGACGCAATTTTTCATTTCGTATGGCGCCATTGCTGCTACTACCGCAGAATATTCTGTGCCACTACCATGTCTGCGCAGCATTAAACGACTGTCGCCTATTTTATTTGTTTTGTTTCTTGGAGCAATAGTACATATTTTATATACAGTATCCCGCTATCGTTATACTTATATTAAAAATGCATTCCGATATTTATTTCCGATCTTATTTTTAGAGGCAAATAATCTGCATTTTGCTGAGTTACAACCATCTGATTTAAGCGACATGATAATCATAAAAGCCGTCCAGGATTGGCTGCGTTGAGCTAACCAGCAGCGGCATGAAAATGAAAGTAGAAGAAAAAGTAATGAATAAGAAATAGAGTTTAAAGCATCTAGCCTTGGTGTTAGATTTTTTTCTACTTACTTTGATGACATATTGTTCAGTTATTTTTTATTTTCTGGTTTTCATATTCTCTTAAACTTAACTCATGTACTTACTATAGTTACTTGGTTATTTACTTTTCATCATGGTAGCTGTAGCTGCAAGTTTCACCAATATATTTTATATTTGAATATGTTAATACAAAATATATTCTGTTTTGTCTTATATTTGGAATTCATGTACTATAGTTAGCGATTTATCTTATAGTTTCACGTTACAATAATACATTTGATTTTTTAAATATTATAATTCATTATATATGCTGTTTTTTTGTTTTAAACATGAAATTCGCAGGTGCTATATTTATCGTCGTTTATTATCATTCATGTTTTATATTGATAACTAGGTATATGAGTTGCAACAACACATTCTATTTTTTAACTATACCCACGTTAACATCATATTCTTTTTTGTTTTAAACTTTAAATGCAGGCTACTTGTGGTTTTAGTCAAGATATAAAACGAAGATGTGTAGGTATGTGTTTTCCTTATCCAATGTCTAATTATGCATTTGTTCTCCTAGGGTTAGTTTGGGTTAGTTATTTTTAAAATTTCATTACTTGGAAATAAACGTTAATATTTGTAAAATGTCTATAATAGGTTATCATAGGTTTATGATCTTGAAGTGCATTTTGGACATAAAGCGTAAACGAAACATTATTAATTGAAATTAAACGTTTTTAAACAGTGTTTTATAGACATCTCTTGACGTACAAAATATAGAGTACCATTATCGATGTCTTAAATATGTATATTTTAAATGTCTATCTTTAAATAATCCAATTATGGAAAATAGACGTATATTTAAATATGTATATTAAACATCACTTAAAAAGCATCAATATAACATTAACTATAAATCGAAAATAGATGCATCTAAAAAAACGTTTTTTGTGCATCTAAGAATAAACGAAACATAGATTGACATTATTAGACATTTTAAAGATGTATAACATAAGCGTTAATATTTAATTTTCAAAACTATCAAAAATAGATGTCTATTGTGCGGACATTAAATTGTCTAATAGACATCTAATACGATCATCGATAGAGTCACCGTCCCAAAGTATTTTTAACGTATTTTAGATGAAATGGTGTTTCCTGGGCACCTTACTGTAATTTTGTCATTTGCCCAGGAGTGGGTACCGCTTTATTATTATTGAACAATTAAGTAAATAGGCAATTAAAGGGAAATAAATATTTCCCGGACTCTAAGTAATTTCATTACTTGCAAAAAGATGAATTGCTATTGAAAGTTATTTCCATAAAATTTATGTGACTTTTCGAACGTAAAATTTTAGTGGGTAAATAATAAAGTACAACGCAAAATAGTAGACATATAACAAATAGTAATAAATTAGTTTCTGTCGGAGAAGCAAGCTTATTGTCTGTAGTTCAGGTCTGATGATGTTCGTAATAGCAAAACATGTAATCTAATTTTATGAAATATACAAGATAATCAATTTGAAACTCTAAATGGGAATAGAAAATCTATTATATAAATAATCTAGAAAGTAAATGTTTCTTTCCATCCCGAAATGTTTTCGATATATCTAATATATAAAAAGTATATGCATCACTCAGTGTGGAAGCTTTTAGAGCTTCAGTCAATTAAGAGGTCATGGATCTTACGCTAATAAATTGTAAATACGTTCTGACGTTTCGTTGCTGCTTGTTTTGCAACCAACAGCTTCAGATATTAAGATGGTGCAAGAAGTCGATGCACGAGGTCTACGTGCGAGGAGAACCGCAACGCATATCTGTTATTGGGATGTTTACAAATTTTAATAGACATTGTCGTTTTTTGTTCTTGAACCTCTAGAACCCAGGGCAAACGTTGGTTTTCTTTATAATTATGGTATATCCTCTAGAGGGCTTACACACTTATTAGTCAGGTTCCTGAAGCCTAATAGTAGTAGTAGTAGTAGTAGTAGTTGATGGGAAGCCAAAGCACCTTTCTGATAGGCCCGTGAGGCCCTTCTCTCAACCACTCACCCCACCTCTAGTCCACTCCACTCTACCTGACCTCCTTGGCAGACACACAGTCTTCTAGTCCTACAATGTGGCCGGTCCGAAGACGTCGTGCCGCGTTCTTGCAAAGGCTGAGCACCTGTCAAAGTAATGAAGAGGGTTTCCTCTACCTCCCTACACCCCTGGCAGGTAACGCTCCCATCAAAGCCCATCAAGTGACCAGTAATGCTCAAGGCTATTAAGGACTTTAGTCAACCCTCTCCTCTGTATGGAGTCTAATATCTCGAGCAAGCGTCTGGGTGCCGAGCTCGACACATGGGAACAGTATTCCGGAGATGGTCTTATCTGGGTCTTATAGAGCGGTAAGAGCTGATGACATGTATACAACGTTTTGCTCGAGCTTTTGTGCTGCTGCCATGACAATTTTGGTAACGTGATTTTGCCAAGACATGTTCTGTTCTACGTTGATGTCCAGCAAGCTTATGGATGAGACCAGGATCAGTGTTTGGCCTGTCATTGATAAGTCAGGTCCTGCGGTGTTTGCTTTTTTAAAAAAGACAGCTGCTTGAGTATTTGCTGCGTTAGACTGGACATTGTTTTCCTCACCCCATTCCACGATGGCGCTCATATCCTCATTGATGGCAGCAATCTCTCGCGTTGGGAACGAGCAGCGGTCATTGGTGTCCTTGACATGAATGAGGATATAAGAGTGCTGTCGACTGCAAAGCTGTAAATATAATTGTTTGTCCTGTCTAAGAGATCGTTGATATAGAGCAGGAACAGTGTGGGAGAAAATGTATACCCTGAAGGAACTCCGGCATTGATTTTAAATTCCTCCGAGAAATGTCCATCAATAGCAACTCAGATGCTTCGATCTCTTAAGAAATTGGAAAGCCATAAAAGCAGTGCTGGTGGTAGTCCGTATATGCTGCGAATTTGCTTAACAATCCATCATGCCACACCCTATCAAATGTTTTAGATATGTCGAGAGCCACTGCACGAGATTCGCCTTAGCTCTCGATGGCTTTGGTCCACAGGTAGGTCACGTAAGTCAGATCTCCCATTGATCTGTGCTTGCGGAAGCCATACTGGCGATCTCTGATCATGCCTGCCGATTCGAGATATTTTAATAGCTGTTCGTTGATCAGTTTCTCCATGACTTTGGACATGATGTGAACTAAGGCAATTGGACGGTAGTTATTTGAAATCGTTTTTTACCTTTCTTCGGGATTGGTTGCATCTGAGCACAATATTAAAAAGTTAACTACATTTATTAGCAAATTTGCAAATCTGGGAATTATTGGCAACCAAACTCGTCAACAAAAAGATTACCAAGAGCAATTTTTAGTCCAATTTTCAAATTGCTGTAACTTTTTTAAAAATATTCCTTTTTGAATGCGGTTTATGGATTTTGAAAGCCCGTTTTTTCCGCATTAAACTTCAAGAAGTGATTTTTCGGTAGGGTTGTTATTGCCATGATATTGCCGTTGTTGTTATTGCCATGATATTGCCGTGATCAATAAAAACATCAAAAAAACAAAAAGTTTGTGAGTGTGCCAAATTTTTGAGCATTACAATATGATACATTACCAAGGTAATATCAATATCTCTAGGCGTTTTTGTCAGTTTCTCGTTTATGCCCTTTGGCCTTAGATATCCTACTAAACATAAAATTTGGGTAATAAAATTTATAAAATGCTATAACTCGAAAACGGGTTAACGGATTTTGACGAGCTTTCCAGATACTGAAACCTCATTTTACGATCTAAGCGTTTTTCTTAGCGTTTGGCGTTTGAGTTTTTCGCATTCCACAGGACCAACAATAAATTAAAAGCAGTTATTATGGAATTGCTTAACGAACGATAGGATGGTAAATAGATGGCAATATATATTTACCAAGTTGAAGTTTGAAGTTCAGGTCAATATCTCGAAACAATTTTTTTCCGTTTGTCAACTAACTCCAACTGAAAATGAGACTAAAAATAGCTATGGACGATCTTTTCAGACAACTGCTATGGACGATCTTTTCAGGCAACTATATTTAAGTATCAGTAAGATGAAATTTGGATTCGTTAATTGTATCTTAGGATGCGTCATATTTAATTAATTACAGCTAATTATATTTCAGAATTATTGGCCAATAGTATTTTAGAAGGCGCTAGATACAATTCCGAATAGTCAACTGTTTTTCACAATGCGCAATGCGTTAGCTGCAATTCAGATTGGATTCAAGAACGTATATCAAATATAATTCAAGTTGTATTTCAGAAAGCATTAATTGTAATTCGATTATGTCAACTGAGTCCAAGAAATTTTAATTTTAAAATGTAGGTAATTCAGGTATATTATTTCAGAAACCGTCAAACTTAATTCAGATTAGTCAATTGCGCTTATAAAATCCTTAAATATAATTTTATTAATCAATCGCATATCAGAAAGCGTCAGTTATAATTCAGCTTAGTCAATTGTATTTCAGAAAACATTAGATGTAATTTAATCATGCCAACTGAGTCTCAGAAATGTTAATTTTAACTTGCAATTCAGAAGGCCTGTTCATTTGGCTTTGCTTAACCTGCTCGGAAAATCAAAGAAATCAGTTTGGAGCAGAACACGAAATGCCAGAACTCTACTCCAAGCAGATATTTCCTGCTCGGACGACTTCCTAGCTTGCTACCCCAAACGACCGCGCTTTTTGTTAAGACACCACGTGGATAGTATATTTTATATATAGGAATACTTTTCTGAAAAAAGACCACGATGCCTTTCAGCCTTCCAAACTTTAAAAAGTGGGGTTATATTATTATTTTATATCACGCGGTTTTTGTTGATTATCTGTCATCTTTCTGCTTTTGCTCTAACTGCTCCACCTCCAGACTAGATGCAAGTAGAGCATGATCCAGCTGATCTCGAGCACAGTGCTCCATCCCAAGCGAACAAAAAAATATCAGCTGCTGGAGCCAAATGAACATCGATCACCTGCTCCAAGCCGCTTAGAGTAGTGAGAGCAGACCAAATGAACAGGCCTAGAGACATGTTCGCAATTGTATTTCAGAACGCGTCAAACATAATTCATATTGATAAGCGTGGGTTTTCGGGCTATTAGGCCGTTGTCCTTGTTGATTTCCTCCATAGCTTTCGGCTACAACTGCGGTAGCCATCCTCAGTGGTGTCTGGGTCGAAGTGTACGGCTCGAAGACTCAACTGATACTGAGCCGATGTTGTGTTGCCGCGCGGTAGTCATGCCTTCCGGACGGACGGAGGACTGAACGCCGTGGCGGACGACGCGTCGGCCCCCGGGCCCGTTCACCGGGTCTGTCTTCCGGGTAATAAGTCAGTACTCATCGGCGACTTTAACGCGAAACATATTGAATTCGGTGATGCACAATCAACGAGCAAAGGCGTTATATTACGCAACCTATTAGAAAACAACCTGGAAATCCAATACCATCGAACAAGATTCCCCACGTACCACAGTGGAAACACGTCTTCATTCCTGGACGTAGCGTTGACCCGGGGAATGGCAGGAATAGCGTCACCTAAAGTCGTCGACAACTTAAACTCGGATCACCTGCCAATCAAGATGAGCCTAGCTGGCGCTAGGCGGCCGGAAGCCTATGGGACATTTAGGTCCTATAAAAATCTTGACTGGCGGGAGTTTCGACAGAGGTTGAACGAGGCTACTGTCATCCCCGGACAAATCGAAACGATTCAGGAACTAGAGACCGCTGTTGACACTATAACCAACAACATCCAGCGCGTCCGTGACGCACTATGTCCGGTAGTTAGGAGGAGACCATTCGTGGATACTCTCCCTAACGAAATCCTAGACCTCATTAGTTTCCGGAACCGAATTCGGCGCAGATGGCAGAGGAACCGCGCCGCTATTGACAAGCTCAGGGTTAATGCCCTGACTGAGCAGATTAGGGTAAATATCCGAAATTACAGAGATGCGTCATGGATGAAGTTTGTGAACGAGCTAGGCACGGAGGACGGCTCCCTGTGGAAGCTTGCTAGGCAGGTTAGGGGAGGCCCAGTCGATATTCCCGCCATCTCACACAATGGCGAGGTCATCCTTAGCGACCGTGGGAAGACTGAGGCCTTCGCTGACTTCCTGGAGAGCGTACACAGGGAATCACCTGATACCGTGCCATTGCACGCTCAAGTAACAGAGGTAATAAGGCCCTTCTTAAAACGTTATCCTATCCCGCCCTCTGTAATGGATAAGCTCCGAGTTACCCCGTCAGAGCTTCGCGGTGCTCTCGGTCGTCTGCCAAAGAATAAGGCTCCGGGACCTGATACCATCCCTAACCTTCTCCTGAAAAACCTACCCAATAAAACCCTTATTCAACTAATGCATATAGTAAACGCTATACTTCGCCTGCAACATTTTCCTAGCTCCTGGAAGATCGCGTACGTGGTACTGTTCCCTAAGCCCGGGAAGGATCACAAACTCACCAGCTCATATCGCCCTATTTCGCTATTGAACACCATGAGTAAACTCACGGAGCGACTCATATTGTCTAGGATGAACGGGATAGCCCTGAACCGTCGTGTACTCCCTCGGGAGCAGTTCGGTTTTCGCAGCGGACATGGCACTAGCATGCTCGCTGCGAAGATCGTACAGGACATATACGACGGATTCAACATAGGGCATTGCACATCCCTATTACTCCTAGACATTGAGAGAGCTTTCGACCGGGTATGGCATAATGGTCTGCTGCACAAGCTTTTCATTAAGCACGAATTCCCCCTACATTTTGCAGCACTATTAGCGTCGTACCTGGCCGGGCGCGCTTTCTCTGTAAAAATAGGCAAATCACTCTCTTCCCGGAGAGAGATTAGAGCGGGGGTACCACAGGGAACGGTACTGTCGCCACAGCTATTCAGCTATTACATAGCAGATCTTCCGTCCCACCCTGAAACGTCCCTAGCGTTCTACGCGGACGACACGGCCCTATATTCCCACTCCAACACAGCGCAGGAGGCGACAGACAAACTGACCGCTCATATGGAGCTAATAACTGAATATTACGAAAACTGGAAAATACGTTTGAACGCTAATAAAACTGAATTGGCAGTATTTACCAGGAAGATGACTAACACTGAGACAGCACCCATCATTATTAATCACACCCCCATCCCTCCTAAACTTTCCGTCAAATACCTGGGGATCATTCTTGATTCGAAACTCAACTTCGGCAAGCATATAGCGCACGTACAAGTCAAGAACAGGGATGTACTGCAGAAGTTGAGGCCTCTAATCAGGAATGGTTCCTGCCTCAGCCCTCGCAATAAACTCACCCTATATAAGTCCATTGTTCGGCCATACTTGACGTATGGGGCACCGGTTTGGTGTTCAGCAGCCGACACGCACCTCAAGAAATTGCAAGTCCTGCAAAACAGACATCTGAGGGCCGTCTTATCGGCGGGCCGGTATACCAGGACTAGGGACTTGCATGCCTGGGCCGACATTGAATATATCAACGAATATGTTGACAAAATGGCCTGCAAGTTCTTTACTACTGGGATACGAGGCTCGCCGGGAACGACTCATATTGCAGACTTGAGGTATGGGTCGGCTGAGAGACCCAAGCACGGTCCTATACACCGGCGTACAACCATGTACTTTCTGGAGCCACGGCCGCCAGAATAATGGACTTCCTGTCAACCCGCATCCCTCCAGACCCATCCCTATCAACCCCTTCAGTGCCCCTGGGGTCGCAAGTAATTGTCGACTACCGGGAGCACAGAAGCTAACCCGCAATCCAACGACGCACGGCCACCCAAGGCAGGCCCCCCTCCACCACACGATTTGTGTGGTGGGCGGGGCTTGTTAAGGGACTTGGCCATACTATAAATACTTACAGACTAACGAAAACACAGCAGTACAAACGCTGCTCTCACGTCGCCACCATGCTCCCCTGCTCCGGCAGACGAAGTATGGCTAAGCGAGCCGGGCATATGCTTGATGTTATGTTGCAATTCTCACCTCACTGAAGCCAGTGTACTTCTGACTTCCTACCCATTTACCTTTGTGTATGAATGTTTGTGATTGTCCCGTGTATGTGAATGAACAAACCAAAGTATCGTGAAATGGGGTTTTTCCTATTGTTTTCCCCATGTTAAATACCCTCACCAATCCCCACCCTGGAAACTAAGACGACAGTTCTATTGCCATCCGTGTGTAATTATTGACTCGAAAACATCTGAAAGGCCTAGCCTAAGTAGATAAGTTACATTGCCAGAATTGATACTTGCATACTAGTCGTAAACATGACTAGGCTTTAACATCGGCCTATCTGTTGAGTTGCTGCGTGCCGGGAGGTTATCTGAGGCGCTCGAAAGGCGTTCGTTGCCTTCATAAACGCGACAACCTAGATAAGTAGTCATGTAATAGTTGTAAGTTGTAAATATCCTATGTAAACTACCCGTTAATAAATGTTGCTTGCTTGGGTCTGTCTTGATCTTGGTTTTCTCAAGCGTTGTGTGCCAGATTTTGTTAACATGAAAACCTTCTTCTTTTCTATTGAAATTTTCGCGGTGTTTATGTATCTCTATGGCTTCACGATGTAGTCTAGCGCTATAATGTTTTACCGAGGAAAGAACCTTCGTTTCGTTGAACAAAATTCGGTGATCTCCCTCCTGAAGGGCATGTTCGGCCACTGCAGACTTGTCGGTATACCCTAGGCGACAGGATCTTTTATGCTCTTTTAGCCTGGTGTTAATGCTTCGTTTGGTTGTTCCAACGTACACCTTTCCACATGAACAAGGAATTCGGTATACTCCAGAACTGGACAGAGGGTCTCTAGGGTCCTTTGCCGAGC